>NW_019059924.1:11645-37396 GCF_000696155.1 Zootermopsis nevadensis
GAGAGCGCCATTGGCAGGGGGATGGTTATGAACTGCTGGTGAGGGGTTGTTTGTTGCTGGTGGTGGTGTGATGAAGACGACGACGAGGAAGACGACCCATCACCACCGCCTGTAGAAACAGACAGAGTCACTCTCTAGCTCTGAGGTCGATGGACATGAGGAACGGGACGATGAGGGCTCCTGACAATAGCAGGGCATCAAGATTACGGCGTCAATTGCTACGAGTTCTGTGGACAGGAAGGATGGCACGCTGAGGACGTTTGAAGAGGACAGAGTTACGAATGGTAATTCAGAAGAAACCAGCAGGCATCAGACCCAGAGCGTCACTTGTTCGCTGTTAAGGCCAACAGACAGGAGGGATGGCAGGCTGAAATCTTGACGAGGAGAGGGTTACGAATGTAAACATCAGACACACAGCGTCAAATGTTTGCTATGAGGTCTATGGACAGGTGGGATGACACACAGAACTCTTGATGAGGACGGCGTTACAAATGGTAATTCAGCACAAATCAGCAGGCATCAAACACACACATTACACAAACATTCCTAATCTGTTTAATAAAGGCTGCAAGTGTATGAAACATATATTTTAGCCTAGGCCCTATATAAAAAAATTAAAATAAAACAACCAAAATGAATTTCGAATCGATCCGTTCATTTGGTATGCGAGGTCTTTGGTCGAGTAGTTAAATAATTTTGTGTCAGCTCAGAATGTTCCATGCTTTACACAAAACCGAGGATTAAATATTCCAGCATGTTGTTAAAAACAAATGTTATACACTACAGATCTCTAAAAGTTGCGAATTGTGCCATGAACACGTCTTTTGTGCTCAGCCCAATTAGAGATATTTTATAAAATTATATTTTGGGTATGAAGGACGCCGATGGACACTAAGAAGTGTGCATAATCAGTTCTTATTTTGGACCAAAGTATTCGCAATTTTATTGTTTTTCAAACTACATTGCTGTACTGTGCCACATGTCGAAGAAAGAAGCAGTCAGTATGCATTTTCAATTCTGTACTTAGTTATGATAAAACGAACACACACCACAAAACCAAACAGTTATTCTAATCAACTTTCGATCTTAAAATTGTGGTTTGTCCCACTGTCTAACTGTCAATGGTAGGAAAGAAAATTTGAACTCAGAAACGTGTATTATTTGAGGTTTTCACGGCGGTGAGTCTAAAGACGGCCGTCTTCAACTTAGAAATAGTTTAGAAGTTCGGGAACGAGCATAACTAGGTCGAGGTAACTGTGAATGCAAGAAACAGGAACGGAGGAGGGAGGTTAAGTATGAAATATGCGAGGAAGTAATTTCGATCTCATGAAATGAAAAAAAGATATTCGAATTCCGCTGTGCCACAAGACCACCTGCAGAGTTTCTGAAGTGGCATGTTGCAAGCTTCCAACCTGACACTACATGCGTACAACGCAGTTCCCAAGCAGAAAAGCACAGCAGAATAACAATCAACTACTCTGACTAATTGATTTAATTACATTCAAGTCAGTCATAGACGAATAATTTCGTAACAATTCTCCATTACATCAGCATGGACAAATAGGGAGGAATGCGCTGTCACATATCCACTAAGTAATGAAACAATCAGTCGCTGAGTGTACTTAAACTCCTCCCTGTTCAGCTTGTCTAGGTCTGAGGCGATGTATTTGCATACATAAACACGAAGAGTCGCGTCATCCCTCAGTGACTTATGATAAGGCAGTAACAAATGAAGGAAACTTTAAAAGAGAGATGGAAAAACAGGACAACAAAGAAGGGAATAAAATAGTTTTAAAAACTGGCATTAAATGTACCCATTATATCAACTATGTAAACAGATCCAAAATTTTCACATAAATTTCGTCTCTGTGTGGCTCTGACTCACGTACAGACAGATCTAAAATGATTAAACGATCGACAAATCTGTGGCCTCAGTACTGACAAGTTCCTACGTAAGCATTCTTCTGTCCTGGCAACAAATTTCTATTGACTGGATTCTGTAAGCTCGCCATCTTATACTTTAAAAGCAGATTAAAATGCTGATCCAGAAATGACATCATGAGTAACTTACTATAGTTATCCGAGGCGTATTCACTTGAAACTAGCAGCTGCTCGATGGACTGTGCTTACGTTATCAATTTCTTTGCAAATTATGTGTTTTTAACACGTGAAGCTAGCAGTAATTCCATCACGTCAAACTTAAACAATTTCGCGTAGCGGCTCCGATAACCTCATATAAATAATGTATCGCATTTTGCAAGTAGTCGGTTCGAATCTCTGCTGCCAGGTATTAGATATTCTCGTGGTTTTCGGGAGATTTCCACAAGACTATTAATGAGAAGCTAGCTGAAAAAAGTTCATCCTTCACAGTAAGAAAACGTACTGACATCGACTACCAAGAGATTTTTGCAGGTTATTCACAATCCTTCCAAGCATATTCGGGAGAGTTTCTTACACACCGGACCACCATTAACAGAATAATGAAACGGATAAGATATAAATAAGATTGAGATGGAGAACACAGATGGGTGGAAATCAAATTAATATGGCGGTCTTCTGGGTTGCCGCACCTGATTACACGGCGCTACAACCCAGAAGAAAGCCATCCTCATACTCGCCGCTGAGAAAATCTATAATCTCACAAAAGAAATTAGGATTGTGTTTCTATCAACGCACAGAAACTAGCTTCTGTGCCATGAATTCGGTATGAAACGGATAAATCTAAGGAGGAAATTGGAGATCCGACTCGCCTTTATTTACATCCAGATTTATTTTATAGTTGTCCTGTGAGATAAGCGAAATGCATGCTGGGACCACACCTTTTTCACCCACTGGCAGGAAGTTCGTATGCCTGCTGTATTATTGAAACAAGCAGAGTCCTTGTGTACGCGTATGTATCACCATAAACATGCACGCGAAACATGAAACATAAGTTTATTTAACAACGCTCGTTAGAATAGTGGGCAAGTAGCTAAGTCTGAGGGGAAAAGTCTGGGCATGTAACAAAACTACTTAGGGCGGTTACATTATGAAGTATATGAAAGGAAGAAGCAATGTAATGCCAGCATTTTGTGAAACGACCGAGGAAAATTACGACAAACGAAAGTCGGAACATCCAGTCTCTGGGTAAAATTACAACACCTGATTTTCCGAATAATAACAACTGGGGAATAAGCTGGAAAATCATTTCCAAGTGGCTGCCTGCCAAGAGGCTCATCTACAACAACTCTGTACGCAATTCTCGGCCAAGATAGATGTTAAGAGCTATGGTTGCCTAACTGGGTCGGTGTTTATGTAACGACGTTTCATCTAATAACGATTACAAACGATGAGCCGGAAAGAATTGTAAACGGCGTACCTCATAGTTGTGCCCCAGAATTTTCTTGCAGGATCCGGTAAATCGCGAAAGGCCTCACTAAGGACACCAAAGCTCCGGACGGGGTTCAAACCACAGACTACCGAACACAAGCAAGTTTCCGTAGGAACAGAGGTCTAGATATGTAGCATACTCGTGAGGTATCCAGTTCGAATCTCGGCCTTTATTTCAGCTTTTCGACTTTGATTTTCGTCGGTTTCCCCCAATCTTTCCAGGCTAATTATGGAACATATTAAAATAGGCCACGACCATCTCCTTATAATCCTTATCCTTTACCTACTCAAATATCTTACGATTCCATTCGAGGCTACACAACGAATGCAACTGACAAGCGTTGTTAAACAAACAAACGTTAATTAATCTCGTACAAGACATAATTTTGAACCACTACATCGCATCGTGGCTTTAGGTTGCGGCGTGTGCGTGGTGCTTTCGAGACACCCTGTGCAGACCGTCATCTTGCCAACACTCGCATGAAAGCAGCCAGTAACCAGAGACTCAAAAAGCAGTTTATGTCTAAAAAACTCAATAATTTATGCAGCATACAAAATATTCGAAGCTTAAAATCAACTGAACACTTAATGGTTTTCAGAAAGAGATAAAAACAAAAGAGTGGCGTAGTTAAGAAAACATATGCCGCTGAATTGACATGAACAAACAAAGCAGCATCACGCTCCGTTCCGATACGACGAAATTGCAAGACCCGTGCCAAATAGAACAAACAGAAAACCTCAAACAGAACTGACAGTGCAAATAGCCACACACACAAGAACAGATGTTTAAAGAGAGTGTATAGACTTAGAAGGAAAATAAACACCGACTTACCAGAGTCTGCTGCATGCTGCAGCTGAAGTTGGCCTTGGCTCAGGCTGAAGATGACTCCGTTCGGGAGGGCTGATGTGCGAGCAGCAGCGTATACCATCCCCTGGGACGTCTGGTACATCATACCGGAGTACGGGGGCGTCATCATACTCGCTGCACACACACACACACACACATTCGTGAGTTAACCGGTTGCAAAGGAAGCGGCCGTAACCAATTTTAAGGCACTATTACAACATTTCCACGAATATACTGGTGAAAACTACTAAAACAAAAAACTCTGTCAGGATAATCAGTCTCCGATGCGAGATTTGAATCCGGAACCTTCAGAACACGAAGAACAGCAAAACCATTTGACAGCGAGGTTCGGTTAACAGGTGGAATCCGGTCTCAGAGACATGAGAAACGACGCCACACAGCAAAGTGTCAAGCGACGTCACTGACTGAGCCCACATATCATTATCATCATCAATATTGTTCTCGTTGTTACTCCATCAACATCACCAGAATCAGTCAAGTTCTTCAGACAGCTTTGCCAATATCAAAGCACATTACGTCACGGGTATAACAATTCCCAATTTCCGGAAGTTCCCGTAAGAGTAGGCCAATGATTTTCTACAGTACTTCTCAGAAGGAGGCTGCAAGTATGTTCAGAGTTAAAAACTGCTTGGAACCACTCCTGGTAGGTACCATGTGCACAATGCACAGAGACCACGTCGTTTTTGGAAAGCTTTCGGCTACCCAAACGGTCAAACATTCGTTGTCTTTATGGATATCGAAAGTTCATTAATGTATTCGCAAACGTCCAATATTTTACTCTATCCTAAGCCACCTTAATTCAGTTCACACCCATACCCAGTTTCTCTGCTGTCTATTTTAATATTATCCCCCACCTATGCCTTATGTACCAAGCAATTTCTTCCCCTCAGAGTTCCCATTCTTTTTTTGCATGTTGTTACCATAAAATTTTATATTAAGTACGAATTATAAAGCCTTCGGTACGCAACCTCTTGTTACAATCTTAGAGGCTCACCTGGGATTGTGCGGAGATGAAAAAGACGGAATGTCAACGAGCACTGGTTTGAAGATTTTGCATTAACTGTTCAGACTCAAACAGGTTTTAATTTCAAAATCTTGCCTTTATCGTTTCAATTACAAGCAAGCGCGTTCCAACTTCAATTAATGCTAGCACATCTGTCGAAATGAAGAATAAATACGCCTGCATTTCTGTTGCCGATATCATAAAAGGTCTTCTGCGTTTCACCTTTATAATAGCAAAACCCTGTGGAATTCATTTCGGGAAGAAACTTCCTACGCGGACACAGCCAGTCACAGAGATATAGCTTCCGAAACGTGGGATTATTAAAAAAACCACGATGGACTATGTCTCAAAATAATGTCTATGATAAAGCATTTGTGGTTTGCAGACAACTGCAATCATGTGATATTTCTTATTCTCACGGCGGCGAGTATGAAAATGGTCGTCTTCTGGGTCTGAAGAAGGCAGCGAGGACCTCTGAAACGTCTATAAACTCCTACCAGACTACAAGGCGCAACCATCTTGACTGAAATCGTGACTCATAGGTGGACAACGTTTTTAGACATAAGAGTTAAAAGAATTCGCATGATGGCGGAGGTGCGTAAACAAGACTCCCATACTCGGGGGGCCTTTTCCGTTTTCAGTTCCCTATAAAGTGAGGCGAGAAAGGAAGGATTACAGATTAGGAAATGCTGAACAAAAAAGCGACTGGAGCCGGAGAAGCGCTCACCTGAGATCAGTTGCGGCTGTGTGGTGGGCGCCGTTTGCATCTCCGCCGAGGCCCGCGAATCGACTGTGGTGACCGGCTGTTGGGGCTGCTCGCTCGAACAGCCGCTGCTGTTACCTGCAGACGTGCAACACTGAGCGTTACATTCCTTCGGGTCTCCAGCTTCTTCCAAGCACACAGAGTTACAACAGAGCCGCGGGTGGAAAACTTCTACGAAACTTATCACTTGCAAAGAAAAGTGGGCATGTGAGGACAAAACCAATGTGAATGTGACGTAACACGGCCGTGGTGATGGAATGGTGCAGCATATGGACCGACAGGTTTCAAAATTATTCACTTACTCGTCTCATTAACTTAATTTCTATTACTTCGCTGAATATCTTCCTAATTTTTGTTATTCGTTAAAATCTTCTCGGGAGACCAGCGGTGTGAATTCAGAACAGGAGTCCGTAGAATGAAGTACCATCAATCCCAGCTGACGGGGACGCAAAGGGAATAGAAATATATCGCATGAACAATCGATCAAGGGCAGACCACAGAGGGTGAACCTCCTCCATGCTAAAAATTGCGAGCAGGACCAACAACCTTTCGCCATAAAATGAGTTACAAAATTGTACAAAAGCCTCTAGAAATTCGACAGTAGGAGACTATGATGGGCTGGGTAAGTAGAAAGAATGGCGAGACAAGGAATGAATACACTATTCTGGTATGAAACACTCTTGGAAAACTTCAACCTCCAAGACTGCGAATGAGGTGGGATGATTACATTAAGATAGTTTTAAGGAAGAAGATTATGAGGTTGGTTGATGGATGTCACTAACTCGGGATTATACGCAGTGGGAAATTTTGGTTGTAGCAGTATTAAACCATCGGGTTTACAAATATATTATTACCATGCATTTAGTTAACAGATTCAATCAAATAACAAATTTGTAGTCCAGATGCATAGCCCATAAATAAATTCGCACAAGATTTTGGAAATTTCTGGCAAAATTTACCGCACGGGAAACCAAGGAGGTACAAACAGCACAGTTAAATGTATCTTTGGAAAACAGGTTGAGGATACAAAGTGATACGAACTGCCTCATTATCATCGGTGTTGAATCCGCGGGACTACTGTACGAGAATTTTTATGAGTTACGTAATTAACTATATCCTTCGGAGCTGGCGGTGTTCATATTCGAACAAAGTAACATCGAAATACCAAACGCAAGGCAGACCTCTTGCAGGAACAGGATTTATGCGAGTGGCAAGGGACGTGCGGTTTACCAATTCCCTCCCCTTGGCATACATATGCCTACTGCAAGAAAGGGCATAGCCACTTTCACAATCCCAGATATGCGGTGTTTGCAGGAGAACAGCATATATGTCATTTGTGGGCGATTTAGAAGCCGTCATTACCAACAAACGGCACATTGCGAAATACTTCTTAAATGGCATTCTATACATGCATAACCCAAGGAGGCAACTGATAAACTAAATAACTAGCATGTGAGATCTGATCTTCTCGCGGAGGTGATGATGCCGATGTTGGTCTTCTGGGTTATAATGCCGAGTGGACTTGCAGACTGGTAGGTACCAACGTTTCGGAGGAGGAAATACTGCCTTCATCTTCTGGACTGAAATCAGTTCTGATGTTGGAAACAGCATTTTTCTTCGAAACACCAGCCTACCTACAGGTATATACGGTGTTCCAACCTAGAGGACCAACATCGACACAAGCAACTCCTTTGTACACCCAAAAGTCGTGTGAGCGCAGCAAATACAGTGACTAACTTGATGTGTAGGATGTGATTCCCGGTATGAGCGGGATTTTTCTTTTCACGCCTAGATCTGTGGCCCAGTCAGGCTTCTGTGGCATTTCTAGTGCAGGACTGATGCAACACAAAAACATATATGAGACACACTAACCAACCGATCAGACTGTCGGCCAACAAAGGATCAATTCATTATAACATCGTCTTCCCAGAGATAACTTACAAATGAACTCATTTGTACGGAACATCAGAAAGTTCCTCAGAGTCACAACAAAACCCCCCAATGGACCCTACTATAAAACAACCCATGTCCATATCCGAAGTTCCTAATCTGAATGCATAATCATTTCCGCCCTGAAGATGAAAGCAGTATTTTCCTTCGAAACGCTGGCATCTACCTACAAATAAACGTCGTAGTCCAGTGGTGAGCTCTACTGCTTCGTATTCGGGAGGTCCGGAGACCGGCTGGTGACAGGTTTTTTATGGTGTTCCTCAGTCCCTCCAGGCAAATACCAGGATAGCAACTCTCATTAGGCCACGACCACTTCCTTTCGAATCCCTTCCAATTCATTACTCGTTCTCATCCTCTCATCCAACGCTATACAGTCCAGATACTGAAAGCGTCGTTAAATAAACAAACATTAAACATCTACCTACAAGTCTACATGGCGTTCCAACCCCCAGAAGACCAAGATCGACGAAACAAATTCATTTTTAGGTTCCTGGTCCCACTCCTCAAACTCCGCCCTTTCCCGTCCACGACTGCTCAATCCACATATTCGCATGATTGTTCAAGGAACGACATCCGACAATGCACACACAATTTTAGGATGGGCCACGGCACGGATGTCATCTGTCGTCTTCCCCTTTTCCATCTATGGTAGCCAGAGCGCATGCCATCTGTGACACGCGTCAGCACTTTGGACGACGCCGACACATTTAAAACCATCGTCACACACTCATGCTCGAGGAAAGTAACTCTGAACACACAGCCCGAAGGTTCAACACTGCCGGAACCAAATTTCGTCACTGGACACGGTCTTAGGCCCGTTCAACCAAATTCCTCAAAATCCATTTAAAGGCCATCGCCTACTGCCTGCCCTCATACAAAGCTTCCAAAAGCGCTCAACTAACAGATTCATCCTGAAGATGGCAACTGTAATGTTTGCCGAAACGCTAGATACCTTTCAGGATTTGACGCGGCTCATCCCTGGTAGCCGAAGTTTTACAATATCTTTCTTCCACGTCACTCTTCAAGTAATGACCAACCAAAATACTTTGCTATCTGTTTCACCTGCATATATGAAAGTATATGTTGCAAAAAAAAGAATAAATAGAATTACTTTAAATTATGAATTAAGTATACGTAAGAAAGCAGTTGTAACATATTTTAATGTATTGTCCAATCTATTGATAGCTGGTCACGGGGTCAGGTTCAGTTCCTTCTGATATAAAAAATACATATCTAACTAACTAATTAACTAGTTGGCTTAGGGAACGCAAAGGTTCATGACCGAATTAACCAAAGCCCTCCACCGGTCTCTGCCCTGGACCAAATCTAAAAAAATACATATCCCCTCCAAAATAGTGGTCAGATCAGATAAAAAGCCAAAGTTTCTTGTATGGTATTTATTCCTTGATTATTTGAAAGCAGATGCGGCGCTGAGGCCATTACATGAAACCAGAGTTCATGACAGATGACCTCTAATACAGGAATATGAACTCCGCTCGCTTATGAACGTCCTTTGTTATGTTATGGCGGTAGTAATAACGAATTTGGATACCTATCACATGTCAAAGATAACTGCAAATCACTGAAACGTAAAACTGATACATGTGTACATAAAAAATAGGTAAAATATCAGTGTAATAAAAAACATTCATAACACCAAAAGTTGCACGCGCGTGTTACAGGAAGAAAAAATGTACACAACAGAAAACAGCACACTCCGAATGACCTATATAACCTGTATTAATAATAACGATAAACTTAAAGTGGGAAGGTCTTAGAAAAAAAGGTTTAAAAATAAATGCGTAATGAAAAACCTCAAGCGACAATATCCAGTTCAAGGAGCCTTCCAATTAATTACGCCACAAACAGATACGTTCGCGTGGAAGCTTCTAAAGACCTACATTACTATTGAAGGTAAAACAACAGTTAACAGAAGTCGGATAACAGAATTAGCACCGCTCCTTAACGGAATTAAAAATGCGTAAGTGTTAAAATTGCAATAACAATAATATATATATTCAAATTTTGAAGGTGGAGTCATGGCGGTGCAACCATTCCATCAACCTCAGTAATGCCAAGATTTGAATTCAGGATTTGGTTCTGGAACTTTAATGTGCTAAGAGTCGCAAACAACCAACCGGTGTAATTGAGTGGGTTACAGCCATTAACCAAACGAGCAATAAAACACTCAAAGACATGCGGCCCCTAACAATAAACTATCACTCTCTCTTGCCTCGAAGCATTGTTCTGCTGAAATGTGACAACTCATACAGAAAAAAGCACGCGACAAACTGTTAGCTTACCTCATTCGTTTCTTGAACGTTGAACTCTTACCGGTGCTTTTAAATCTGCGATTCCCAAACCGTTGAGAGCAAGGTCGGCATTGGAAAAGTAAAGAAAAAGCTATAGTGTTTCAAAATGCACCAACTACCATCAGTTCTTACGACATACCGCAGAAATACAACAGTCGCATTTAATCGGCTTTAATATTAAAAATCATCGTAAAAAGAATTCAATGAATAGCTTTATAAACACGTCGGCTGTCAAATTCGCATCGAAATTGTAACTTGTAATAAATTAATGCAATTTCGAGTTTAAAATCTATGAGAAAACAAACACGTAAAGCGTTTCTCTTAAAAACTAATGTCCGCATTAGCCAGTCAATTAATCGGCTAGCCCCAAAAACGCCCTGCTTTTACATAGGAAGGCGTATCACCGTGTTCACGAATCTTCGTATAGTCTATCCTCAAGAAGATCAATCCACATCTGTATAACCTTCTTTCAGAGTAGATGCCAAGTATCACAACGGCACAGCATCACAATACATACAACGTTAACTGCATCAAAAATTGTTTTACTGCTCTAAGCTCCACAGTATGTAGAATCAAAAAGACACGCGGGAAAATTACATAAGTGAATCTGATCTCATCATATTAACAAGTACTCAAAAATGAATCATGAAGTCATTAGATCATCAGCAAATGTGGAAACTCTGACAACCAAGGGCACATTTCCTGTTTTGACAGGTTTTCCTTCTCAGAAGTTGCACGTCGTATGATTTGAGGTTTTCACAGCGGTGAGTATGAAGATTTCTGTCTTCTGGGTTGTTGCGCTGGGTAGTCTGGTAGATGAATCGCCCTGATGACGGAGGCAGTATGACCTCCGAAACGTTGGTAAACATCTACCAGACTACACAGCGCAACAACCCAGAAGACAGAAATCTCCAAGTTACACGTAACAAAAATGGTTTTAAGAGCATTTTCTCACTTGCAACTTGCACAAACACACAACATCTCTTGAGGGGGGGGGGCACAAATCGATGTGCCCTTATTTAATAAAGGGGGCCAACTCTCAATGGGTCCGCCTACCTCTCGGGTCAGGTGTTCCAACAGCCTCGTGGTCCGGAGTCGGGGACTCGTTGCCGCTGGAATCGCCTCCAGTCTCCCCACCGCCATTCTCTGAGCGAGGGGACATGCCCTCTTCCTACAAACACAACAGCACCAAGTTTGTCAAAACAAGTTGATAGGACTGTAAATTCAAGAAAGCTGTAAAGTAAACGTAGCTGTGGCCAATTATAGAAGAGAATGAGGTGATCTGCACATACAACCTTCCTGCCTGACCCCATCAGCCAATCACTCAACCAATCACTGCCCCTTAGCAACAAGTACTGTAAACCGTGGGGCTCATTTCCCCTGGAGACTCGCAGAACAAAGAAAACAAAGGGAAAGAACATGCACTTGAACACTCCGCAATCATTAAATTAAACGCCAAGCTGTAGTGCGGCCGGACACTAGAACAGAAATTGTAAATAGTGGCCGGACCTCAAATAACAACCGAGAGCTTGTAGAGAATCTTTGAGTGGTAGAAACATGGAAGACGTTGATGACTCTTCATCTTACGATTCTGATGGTATAATATTTGCCAGGATAATAATAAAAGTTTTCATCTTGTGTCCTTCAAGTATTATCATCATAATATATATCCTACATTAGAAATATTATTATCATCATCACCATCACAGTTATTACTACTATTATCTAAATAATAATAAAATAGAACACAACCAAATCTAAATCAGCCAGCTTCATCCACCCGCCATCCTCGCAAATTAATTTCCTAACAAATATTATTATATTATTATCATCATAAGTTACGCAATTGAACGTATAATTATTATTGTAATTAGAGCTACAATTATGATTATTAACATTGCCATTAATCATGACTGCGGGAAGGAATAGTGCACGGTTCGGAAACAGACGCAATAACCAGCACCAGGTGGGAGTGGTTTTGTGCTGAACCACAAAGCGAGGAGTCTCGCGCCTCGCAAGAAACACACACACGCTCATGCACGGCGAAGATACCGATGAACACGCACATCTCATAAAAATATCTTCCTGCAATTTGAACGCGGGGAAAATATGTTTGTTGCTCTTAAATTCCAATGACCAGTGGCTCGAAAATACACTTAGAGCAAGAAGTTGATGGGCAGCATTGGCACGGAAGAAAGAAATGCATATGAAACATCAGCTGTAAAACAACGGAAACCTAGAATACAACAAACACCAATTTGCACATTGTGAGGACTGTAAACCGTATCCCTAGGAATCTTGCCTGAACCTCTTAGGTCTTCCTGTAATGGCCAACACACCTGCTTTACATTCCGAACGCAGTGGCATCAGATTCAGGCCCAGAGATCGGACATTGAGTTGTCTTACGAGGTTGTCCTCAGCGTCTCCATATTTCTATTTAGAGCTTACTGCTTCCATCATCAGAGTGATGATGGAAACAGGAAACTCATCTGAAATGTCGGTCAATATCTACCAGACTACACAGCGCATCAGAAGACAGCCATCTTTAATTAGGCTTAGTCGTGAATTAATACTGAAGTCGCTTAAACGCCACAACGTAGAGAGTGCGTGAAGTTTCAAATCCATGCATTCTGGACCCCGACAAATGATGGAGGTTAGTGGCCCCAGAGAAAGCAAAATTCGCAGGGGCATTGCCCGGGAATCGAAACTAGGCAGTCCAATACGTGAGTCGCAGATCACTGCGCCGTCATAGCTTGAACTTCCTCAATGCAAGTGCACTGTTTTGTTGGCCTGTACACAGAGAACAGTAAAACACTAGTCATCAATTTTATGAAATAATGGTGTGTCGTAAGGTTACAAAACGCGGTCGTTAACGAAAGGAAACATTAAAAATACTTAAAGTAAGTCCAAATGGCCCACTATGTTTACAACCTTGAACATATTTTTCTAAAAAAAATATCCATAAATGCGTAAAAGGCGAGTGAACTTCCTACATTTTTCACGATCCTGACACAGAAAGGAATGCACACTTGTCTTATAATCGTGACAGGAACTGCAATGACCCATTTCCTAAAACAATTCTGCCTTCGTGTGACATTTTTGTTACCTCACGCACGTGTCACAAGAGAAATGGCCAGGAATTCTCACTTCCTTTTAGAAGTCCAATATACGTTCACAGTAAATTTTTCACTGGCCGCGGGAGTTTGTGAGGGGAAAAGTGGTATTCCTTCCTCTGTCTCATTCTGGGCTGCAGCACTGATAAACATGGATCGCTTGTTAAAAACCGTGATAGACTCATAAACATCGGGAAGAAGAATATCGAAATGGACTAAAGAATTTCGTATGCAGATTTAAGATTACCCACCAACAGCACGGACATTAGATTTATTTTTCAGCAGCTCATATCCCCAATTAGGGCATTAAGTTCAATGAACTGGCCTTGCCTTCTTTTTTGGGTCAATTTGTTTCAGCCTCTTTTCTGCACAGTATAAATATCACGGTGCTACGCCCTTTAATACTTGCAGCTTAATCTGGCTTGGGGTTCAGACAGTATTTCTGAGAATAAAAGAGTTACTGGCTTAGACTTTTGCCTCCCATATTACAGATTTACAAACATGACAGACATAATACTAAGACACGGGCGGAGTCCTAGAACTTGGCGCTTTTCAACATGCCACCCGCATTCAATTTTAAAATACTGAGAGACCAAACCTCTTCGCAACACGCCCTTAACTGCAACCAGTCTGACCAAACCATCGTTTAAATCTCAAGAGATGCGCTGAATTTTCCCTTCATGTCCGCAGCGTCTCCGGCGGTCCGCCCAGTTCCGACGGCAGTGAAACTGGCCGTTTACTTCGGTCTGTTTTCGAGTCAGAGTATTTATCGTCAAGACCCATACCATGATACCATGGCGAGGAGCTTGGACATAGGTACAACTCCCCAAAATTATCCTTCCACTTCTACGGGTCGTGAGTTGTGATCTAATACACAAGACGACCCCCAAAATTATCCTTCCATTTCTACGGGTAGTGAGTTGTGATCTAATACACAAGACGAGATGTTACATTGAAATATGACATATGCATTGCCCTCCTCATTCGCAATTCATGTTATCTCGTGCAGCCTACAGGCTTGCAGATAAGAGAGTCGAAAATAAACTTTGAAACAAGATATTATGTCGTCATTTAGGTCACAGTTCACCAAGTATCGACGTTAAATAGTTAAAATATTTGATACAATATCAGACAAGCGTAAGTTGCAAGGAAATAATTCGGCCAACTTAATTAAAGAATTCGCTCACGCGGTGAAGTTCGTTGACTCGGCTTATACGCGGAAGTTCAGAATAAGAACTGATTTCAGAATTTCCTGTCGGTTCACCACGACTTCCGTAAGCAAATTTTCCACAACAAGGGACATAAAGACAAACAGACGGACAAACCTACTAACCAGACCAAACTTATATGGTCGCGGGTATATGACACTTGAATCCACCCCAAACTTCCTAACTGTGTTTATGTGGACTCCATTCTAATATTATCCTTCTATCTATGCCTTGATGTCACGAGTGGTCCACCTCCAACTCTTCTGAGGGTGGGTGTCCGGAAGACAGTGTTAAATGTAACCTATATGAAATGAGCGCAGACACACAAAATACCAGACCTTCAGGTTTCATAGGAGGATCGATGGTCTCCTTCAAGTCCGACAAAGATCGTGGCCCCACCGCCGCGTAAACTGATAATGAAACACAGGCGTGTCACGCACAACAGGGTTGGCTATTGTTTCATTCGAGAGGCCAGATTAAAATATACAAAAAAACAGTTTGCTACGTTTAACGTACGCCGTCTTTTAATTGCTTTCATGGAGACTACAGAAAGCTGAAATGATTCACATTCTCAGAATGAGTCTTAGTGAGAAGTTACATGACCTACTCCGTCAAAGTGCACAAAGAATCCCAGCAGACAATTCCTTGGGACTGAAGCTACACCAAGAAATTCGTCCGACAGGCTCTAGAAGACTGGGCGTGTGAATAATTCTGCAGGCGTAGATATGACATATTTTGGAACAAACTCAAAGTCAATGACTTCAGAAAAGCTTCTCAGATAACTTAGAATCCTATATTATGAACACATTTCGTAATTCTAAAGTGACTATCTGAATGGAACAAACCCCCATCTTAACAGCTGACATACGCTCAGCTGGTTACCAAATCCCCCACCCTTCAACAAACCAGACGATTTACTGTCGTGTTCACAAAAACCCACTACTCGAGTCTATCCTGAGCCTGATAAAACCAGTTCACATCCCAGCATTCCATTTCTTTAATATATATTAATAGTACCCTCACAAACACAGATTTACAGTAACACCAGAGTGGATTTTCAGTACTAATAATGTTAATTCCGTAAATCGGTGATCAGGAAGAAAATGCTATGTGTGGTCAGTAGCAGGATTATAAAATCAACCTGCGAAAACTATTCGACAGATAAAAGAATCGCCCGCCCGCTTACGTCTAATTATGAGCTGTCAGCATAACGGGATCCACCGCAGGGAATGTTTTAAGACGACAAGTGCGCCTAATTCACGCTAATTGAACACAGCCCATTTATAGACAAATATATATTTGCTTTAGTCTTTCAAAGCACAGTGGTAACTACATGCAACGCCTGCTTAAATATTCAATAACCCTGAATTTTTGTACGGTTATGATGTTTTGAATGATTCTCAATATGCAGCAACGCGCAAATGATCTTTGTAACAGAGACGAAGTGTTTTCTCCCCTTCCCCTCTCTAATTACTTCACCAGCAAATTTTAAAACTTAGCCTCGTAAAATTCACTACCTTAACAACAGGCCTGACAGGTAGTCTATATATCGAAGCTCGAATTTCCCACTTACTTAATCCTCCCTAGATTAGAATAATTTCCTAAGAACTTTATTTTCAAATACTTCTAATGTCTGTTCTTCTTCACATTTCACCGCTATAAAATAAGTAGTAATGTAATTAATAAAGCCGCTATTTCTAGCCTTTAAGCCCGGTCTACACGTAACGTCTTATCGTACGTTTTGTTTGATCAGTTAAGACGTATCAGTCAAAATGTTACGTATGGACAGAGAAACGGACGTTTTGCCTGAACTGAATGAAGACGGACGTCTCTCAGAAAATGGATCGGTTTTCCGGTAAAACGTCAGTCTTTGTAGCTTCTACCTGTCGCTAGAAATCTTAGAGTAGCAGTCAGTCTCTCATGGGTGTGATAGCCCTTCTCATGGTAGTGTCCTTTTTTGTATTTCTGGAGTTACTAACGATAGTAATTTCAAATAAGTGTCCGTATCCATTCGTAAATAATTACGCCAATCTCCAGGTTCATGACGTAATTCCCGAAGCAAACTCACATGAGAGAATCTGCCCCTCTTTAGCAACCATCGTCTAGACCACCGTGAGCTGATGAAACTAAACGTACGATAAGACGTTACGTGTAGACCGGGCTTTAAACTGATCAGAACAGCAATTCGAAATATAATATTTAATAGAAGTAAATTAAATAATTCGAACTGAAACAAAGGGACGGAAATAATCTCTGCGCGTTAAGAATCCACTAGTTCGAAATTAAAGAACTCGCAAACTGAAATTAAAAACTAGTGGGCGGCGCTAAAGAGACGACCGTCAGGTGAGACTTAGTTCTGGCGAGCTGACACAGAAGGCTCGCCATATTAGGCGATATAGACCAGTCCCGATCTTGTTATTTTGTTCGGCGCTTCGTACAAACGCAGTGCAGCTATTTATCCCTTCGTCATCAGAATTACATAACGTTATCGGATCTTCAGACATAATAAAAACGGCAAATATCAATAAGACGTTATTGACATAGGATCTGCTACTGCTTTTGTCATAATAATGTCAAAGCAAACACGAATAAAAAGGCGTATTTTACCGACATGATTATTTGAATGTTCGACACATGAAAAGACAACTAATGAACACGGCGAATGCTGTACCACACCTTCGCCCATCCCTTCTTGATACTGGTCTCGAAAAGTTGTTTCTTCCTATTTTGTTGACCGACACAATTAGTAGCACCTTCCTTAGGCTACTTCATCTACTGCACTTGGGCTCCCCGCTCAGACGGGGGGGGGGTATTTCTCGGCAGAATTGCCAAAGGCCGCAGAATTTCATAATTTCCCTTTCTTTTTAAAATCCTGAATAATGCCACATGAATGTGAATAGCTAGGCACGTGGAGTACAGCGTCACACATTCTACGGGGAGATGGGAGTCGGTCAGCTTCACGCGCCGGCCGCTTTGTCCCTGGTACTTACTGTATAAGAGGCTTTGTAGACCTGAACAGGTCTGAGGCTAGCTTAACCAAGGGGCCAACTAACTGCTGGCTTTCATTTCTCTTACTCTGTATAAGCGTAAAGGTGGTAGCTGAATCCAGCTTCCAAAACGTTGTGGTTTTTAGACGATGGACAAAACACAAAAGATCAGAAGATTGATGTCTTCTGGGCTGTTGCATCGTGTAGTCTGGTAGAAGTTTACCGACGTTTCGGAGGCCCTTGCTGCCTCCATCATCAGGGCGATGAATCTCGGTAAACTTCTAGCAACAGCCCAGAAGACAGAAATCTTCAGACTCACCGTCGTGAAAACCTCAAATCCTACAAAAGAACAATTATACATATTAACGTAACATCGGCAGAAACGGTCAGGCTTGGAAATTAATGTGAAATTTCAAGCCACTTCACGCGAAACGGCAGGTTGACACATAGGCCCAGTTCAATATCCCACGACACACCACATAATGTAGGCCCCGCTGTTGTGAAATTATTTTTGCGAGCTCAGAAATGCAAACTACTTGTATCAGCTACTCATACGTAGTCCTATTGTTTGTTGTAATATGCATTAAGGCCCATACGACATTTCAACAGACGAGGAACTAAATTATGACAATGACGTTAAATAAAAAAGTTCAGAGACAGCAAGAATTTAACAAAGAGCAGTAAGCACAGGTCGATGTAATGGCAAAACCGGGCTGAGCAAGATTTCACTGCTACGAAGTTCCTCTGCGAAGTGTTGTGTTGTGCAGATAAAAACTCGTTTCAGCTCAAAATATTGTCGTACGCCAGCCAATGAAATAGTCTTACAACGAAAAAATGACGCGAATAAGCCGAAATATGTTAGCCTTATCACATATCATTTAAGGACTCTGGATCTGCCGCACATGTTACAAAGGTTCAAATGAGATTGAGAATGAAGTGGTGATGAACTTCAAGATTCTGTACCAGCACTCGTGTGACAGGTCTGTGGAAAAACAAGGGGGGAAACAACAGTTTTGCCGTGGCCGAAATCTGAAACCAGTACTTCCGAATATGAGACAGGAAATATCTTTGCGACGGAGGATGTAGGCGGTAGTGACCGGGAGAATTTTTCCAAACCCAAGCACCTGTCTACAGTTTACTATACACTTCTCTTGTATACGCGACACAAATCAATCACGTTCACAATTTCGGATTTCTCTACGGCACAGAAATTAAACGCCTACGAAGTTCCCATTTACATGTTAAAGAAGGAGCGAGGAGACGTATAAATTCAACCAGTCGTCTGACCAGTACCTCAATCTGACAGATTGTAGCAGTTCAAAACAGCCAACTCCGCAATCGAATAATATTAAATTCTAGGACAGATAGCAGTGATAACTTGTAAAAAGCTACATTTTCCTCCTCTTTCCCATCATTCAGATCGACTTCTCGAGATTACGTCGCACTGCCAAAGTATCTCAGAGCAGAATACAAATTTCTTCGGCCAGATGCTCGCGAAAGGAGGAGTGGTCTGCCCGCTCCTCTTCGGCAACATAGTAGAAATACCTCGACCATCGCAAGCCGTCGCGTCGTAGTAAACTACGAGGCAGGCTTCCTTCAACAGTTGATGGTCCCGCTGCCGGCAGAGAATTCTCTGTTTTTACGGAAAGCAAATATTCGTCACTAAAGCCACAAAAAGAACAGTTTCTAAGCGAGTTAAATCCAGCTTACAATGTAACTTCTGTAAGATATGTCTTATCTGTTATTGTTTCGTGTAAAAAGCCTAAATAGTTCGGCCAGTAAAAAGACTGACTACGGATTGGACGACCGGCCAATTTCTACCTTACTACAAGGCACAATATCACATAAGACAGTCGTCTTGCTCGCCACCGTTAGAACCTGAAATCGATTTAATCTTTATACGTGTCCTGCCTCCCAAATGGTGTCTTCAGAGGAGTCTTTTCCCGCCAAAATTTGTATGCATACCATATCTCCTACATGACCCTCCCAAAATCTAACTTTTAATCATCCTACCAATATTTGGGGAACAAAATTCTAAGGTCATCATACAATTTTCTCTGTTCCTCTGTTAGTTCCTTCGTACTCTCTTGTGCCTAACACTTGTCTTCTCAAACACCTTTAAAATACATGACTGTACAAACGTAATGACACATTGACCATCTCAGGCTGCAAAACAGTACCAACGAGGAAGGCGGCAATTTTAAAAACTGGAGTAAAAAAAGTATGAATGTGTTTGTAAAGTTATTTTAAGGTCATATATGGAAAGCTGTTAAATTAGCAAACATATTCTCGTGTATTTTAATTTTAAGTGTGCCAAGACTTTTGTACCACTCTGTATAACAATGGCAGACCTAATTTCATGCCTACATAAAATTAAACGAGGGGATGCTGCACGCACAAAGGAAATGACAAAATGCAACATTTTATCGGGAAACCTCAAGCAAATAAACAATTTGTGATTTATGGGCGAGATATGACAAAACTAATCTCAACACAGAAGCAAGACTCAAGGGCCCATTGGTGACATCCAGTGATCACGGCGATGAATACTATTCGGATTTCTAAAAGAAAGAATTTCTTTTCCGAGAGAGTGTCAATTTTTTATTCACTCGGCATCGAACAGAGTCTTGGGTTCAGTGACATGCTGTGGAACTCAATTGCAATTTATCGGAAGAACTGGCGACTGCTGTTCAACGTGGTCAGCCCGCCGCCTTCGGCCAAGGCTGTCGCTACTGATCTCAGTACACACACTTCCTATCAAGCCAAGCCATAAAAGGAAGTCGTCTTAAGAGCGGCGCAGTGGTTAGCCTGCGTACGCTTCCCCTTTTAAGGCAGCTCTTCAAGCGGCCCTGCCCAAACCGGGAAGGAAACGAGCTAGCGTCTCTCTCTCTCTCACACACTCGCTCGGTGACTCACACGAGTCAGTCAGAAAGTTCCACACACACACACATGGTCAGTTCGTACTCCGACGGCGGTAAAGTCACCAAGACTGCAAGTCGCGGGAAGACGGCGCGCGTGCTGCTGATGGCCGTCCGGTGTTATTGTTATTACTCCTACACAAGAGCAAGGTGGTAGGGGAACACTGCAGAAGAGGGTGACACTTGCCCGACCAGAGAACAAGTTTCAGTACGAGAGTGGACAAGCAGGCGGCTGGATCTTGAGACGAAGCTTGGCTGTAAGTACAAATTAACTTTCTCTATACTGTTATTTCGAAAGAAAACTTATTTTGTTGGTGTCAACATCAACTTTTCCCAAGTGAAAAACCATACGCAGTTCGTACTAGCAACAGGTGGCATGAAAAGCTTACTTTCCTTGATAGTACCATACATCAAAGACATTCTGAGCATAAAGTATAATTTCTAATCAATATATATAGTACCGAACAGATTAGAAGATTTTCTTTAAGATATCTAAACTCATTAACATGGTGATCGGCATAATCTGTTTCCGAGTAAATAACACAGCGTAATTATAATGCTTCCCCTTTCTGCACAATCAAATTATCATTATCCAGCCGCTACACCAAGGCAAAATCACAATGCACCCTACAACCCGGATGATTTATGGCGCTGGCGACAGTATTAAGATTTGAAAATTCCCTACATGGACCTCCTCGTTAACTCCCGCGTTTTTGCATCGTAATAAACAGAACGATGACAACTCAACAGGAGCGAGTTCAAAACCGGTGGTTGGCACCAGCCACGTCCGCCGAGCAAATTCTGTTTGATCAAGACAGTGACAAACGTGACGCTTGGTGACGAACGGCGTCGACAGGGAGGCATTTACAGCAATTCCAAAACAAAAATTAACGACTCGATTTCGTGCACCGCCTTCAGCTCGACTAGTAACAAGGCGACGGACAGCATGCATTTACAGAATTTACATACTCATCCCAGGTTCATTTTGTGGCGACTGGTTCTGTGAAGATCGCCATCATGAATGCAGGGTGATTGGTGTGACATTATATTTCTTAGACAACCAATCGCTTCCAAGTTTGCTGACTTCTGCATGCATACCTATCCTCTCAACAGGACTGGTTCAACATGCCTTGGAATCTCATTTCAAATTTAAACAAAGGGAAAGAAAATTTATAATCGCATCTGTAACTCAAATTCGTTTTCTTGTTTTAATAATAGTCCAGGTTTCTTTGCTATTAAGCTGTCAGCAAGTATCTGTAATTCCACAAACATCATTAGTGCCATGTGTTTCGTTCAAGGTGTGACGATACTTTCTGACTCTTCTATACGTTCAACAACCCCAAAAGAATTACGTTGGATGGCGGCGGCAGAGGAAACACAAGCGCCCACAACAGATGAGCGACAAAATCGACACACGACGATCAGGAAGGAAACGCAGGTGCCTGCAATCCGGCCAAAACGACTACTTCAGCAATGACATACGCGTTGGGTAAGTCACGGACAATTAAAAGTGTTCCAATCTCTCAGAATATGGGTAAAATATAAACAGGTGTTAAGGGAGACTATCAGAGGGGAGGGAGGGGAGGGGGAGAGACAGTAATTGGTCCCTCTCTCCTGCCCACCCCCGCCGGCTATGGGGCCGTGCTGTTATGGCCGACACACTAACAGAAATAAAACAAGAAAAAAGCCCATAAAAGCTGACTTGCTGCTAAGAGCTGGAAATGGAAGGGGGAATGAAGAGGGGGGTACAGAGGTGATTCATACTAAGCAGAAGAGGATGTGAGGGGAGGGGGAGGATTATAAGAGAATACATAATTATCTGTGGTAAGGTAATGGGTTACATAACGGGGTGAGCGTTACAGTGAGGAAGTAAGAGATGTAAGTGTGGCTAAATGAAGATTGATCGGTAGAGAAAGAACTATAAAAGCCAGTAATAACCCCCATGCACTCTGCACGGCGATGCGCTCAACTCAATGTGTCTCTGCGAGGTACGGCTATTTTTACACGAATTCAGTTTAAGAAGCAATTGATGATAGAGTTGTGAGCCTTCACGACGCAAAATGTTTTTCATTTGTCATATAAAACTGATACGGCAGTGAAATGAAAGCTGTTCAAGATGGAGCGGTTATGTGGCTCGGGCGGAGGATATAAGAAACTATGCAGAATTTTTATGAGGAAACTTTCAAGATCGGGTATTTGACCGACAAAGAGACGGGGGACAAAACGTGCGGCCGGACAATAAAAATCAATGATAATTTCCTTTAAATTATTACATTTAACAAAATTTACCTTTCGACGTTAGGTCGTCGTAGGAAAACCTAGTTAAGTCATAAAACACCTCCCTTACCATTCAGCCTACATTCCGGTCAACAGGAAATGGTAAAACCACTAATGTTCGGGTTTGCATTGCGTCAATAAATGTAGAGACCGCGAAGGTCTTCGCATTCATTTGCTTTTGCAACCAATCGTAAAGTTGAATACCACTTGAAAGTCTTCTCTTTAACTATGTATTTCCCAGCTGGCTAACTTACGTCTTTACTATAGAACACATATCTTCCAATTTATTTATTTTATAAGGAAACATGGTTTCATTATTATATCCGCCTGTTTGTGTCGGTTCATCCTCCATTCATAACTTTTGGCGTGGTTCGGTCCAGGGGGCCACGTTGAATTTTAGATCCCATCACAGGTCACACCTGAGGTCATTACATGCCAACTAACCACAGCGAAACGATGTTCATAAAGCTTCATGCCAAAGTTCGTACACCTAAATCCTATGTCATCGATAAAACAATACAACAGCAATGCAAACCTTCACACAAAGCCTAAAGAAGGGCCTTGCAGTTTCCATGGAGACAGACTTTCGAAAAACCGGCTGGTTTCGTTCGGTCGGGTCACTTTATTGTAAAGTAATTGAAAATTACGCGGTGTGTGAGGGCGATTCGACGACTGCTGCTATCTTGAAGTCAGTGTTTTCCTCATACTCTCCAGGAGAATGTCGGGACAGCCCCTTCAAATAGGCCACAACTGTATTCATCTCCGTATCTCATTCATTGCTACGTAACCCATGTGCTTGGAACAGTTAAATATTACAGGGATTCTTTTGCTAGCGCGCACTAGTGCGGGCGCTCCCGGCAAGTCCGACCGACACACCGCATAATTCGTTTCACGGCTGCGCTATCTAGAAAACACACATGTACAGATCTAATCTAAGGGCCAGTCAGTAGTGCCACTGACTCTGGCAGATTGATTGATCATTCTTTATTTAATGACGCTATGGTATGAATCAATCGTGTAGAGTTTTCTTCTTTCTACATGCCTGTCTGTATCTGCATGTCAATTGTGTTTATGTCTCAGAGCAGAATTTAAAAAATATTTCCTTTCCGGGCGCATCGCCTAACAAAAATAAAAGCTCATTAATTTCCCAGTGTTTCTCCATTTTACTGTACACGCGCTGGAGGGATCAATGTTTATTTTTATTTATTTTTTGCTAATTGTGATGCTGCGATTTAATAAAATTCGAGATTTACGAACTGCTAAGTCGTACCGTTCGAATAAAAACTGGTAAATATACGTAAGTATCGTATTTCCGTGCGGCTTAACTCCCACTGAATTAATTAAATGCATAAACCATTTAGTACACATTGAAAGTTAGACACGATCCGGGAATCCAATTTTATTAATCTTGATTCTTGCCGAACTAGAAGTAGCATAACACACAGGATGCTCCCAATCAGAACTTACACAATCCGACATATTCATATGCATCACTGCGCCATCTGTTATCGAAATTATGAACTAAATAAACTAATTAAGCCTATATATGACAATAAATAAATAACTAATCACAAACACAGTGATGACGTACAAAATTATTAATTAAACTGGACACGACATGTAGACAATGCAGTGTACAGAGACAAGGAAAACGGAAAATAGGACGACCTGCGAGTAGACGGAACAACCAATCCAACTTCAAGCCGGAAGTGTGAGGAGTCGGAAATACGAGCAGTGGCCCATTTTAATACCACCAATATAATACATCATTCTATTCTGTGGCATTTCTGGTTCTCACGGCGGCGAGTATGAAGATGACTGTCTTCTGGGATGTACCAAATTTGTACAAACTGATAAACGTTTCAGAGATATTTAGTGTCTCCATCATCAGGACGATTATTCACATCTGAAACGTCGATCAATTTCTGCAATACTACACAGCGCAACAACGCAGAACACTAATTTTTGCTGTACAGTTCTGGGAAAGTACTTTAAAACCGTCATCTATCACATTCCAGTGCCTTCCCGTCAAATTCCGATATGCGACCTGCGTTGTTACAAAAAGAAACTACATCATAGCAATTTGTAATCAACCATATAAGATCATAAAAGTACTTCCGCCCTGATATACGGGGGCCGTTAAAACTGTACGACCTAAATTCATATTCAATGCCTCAACAACTGTTCGTATAATTCTCCAACAAAAATTTGTAACCGAAATCGGTTAATCCATTCTGGAGTTAAATATGATTTTTAACAGGCATAATATTGCTAAATTCGAATGAACCCTGTTTCAATCAATATAGGAAATTACACCATGTGCTACCATGTAACCTTTACATCGGTTTGTAAAAAACACAGAAAACTAGCTCAGCGCGTCGTTTCGTCCGAGTGTGAAACTTGGTCTGTCACTACGAGGAAGGAACGTCTGAGAAGAGGGTGCTGAAGAGGATGTTTGGACGAAGGAAGAAGGAATGTAGCACGCAGAGGAGAGATAAATGTGTACGAAGTTTTGATCGGAAAACCTGAACGGAAGAGACCACTTCGAAGACGTAAATGGGAGGACAATTTATTAATCTCTATGCTCATCCCGAGAACACAAAGTAATATTTTTGGTCTACAATATCATTTCAGCCATCTAAATGCAGTGACCGCTGTGATATGTTGTCCTTAAAAAAAACCTTACCTAATACACGTTCAGTTTGTCTCATCGATTCTTTTTGTTGTATTTAATAACGCAAAAAATGCTTGGGGTATGCAAACGATGCAGAACAGAATTCCTGAATGAATTTGAAAGAATGCGGCTAGAAGCGACCCTGGCCTAATGCAAGATTTTATTGGCGCAAGTCAGGTCCGAACTGGACACCAGGGCTAGAAGAAAACAAAGATGCTGGGATGCGACGAGAGAGAATTGGAGATAAGGAGGGCAGACAAGCGAAGTGGGGAGGAGAGGAGATCTATAAAGCTATCATTTGCAGGAACC
>NW_019059924.1:50158-99047 GCF_000696155.1 Zootermopsis nevadensis
GGAATCGCTAAACACTATTTATGAACTTAACAATTTGCATCTATATCCTACACTTTCAGCGTTGCAACGCGTTTTTCTGGGAGGCAAAAATTATCGACGAGGCACGCAATCCGCTGGGATTTAAGGTCACCAAAACAACGCCAAGGATCTAACGGAAAACGAAGGCATTCGGACGGCGCGAATCTCGCCTGGAATTCAGAATTCCAGCCGCTGTTTGCCCCAACACTACGACCGCCTCACGTGTCATCTGAGCATCAGAGTCACCGACACACTTCATTTGACACTAGAAAACCGGCCTTTGTATTCAACAGTCGTAATTTCGCTGTGCTTTGTGAGCAGTACAAACACTTCCAATACGAGCAGTAAAATAGTCTCCTTTTACGACTAGGGTAAGACATTCGGTGATTTGCAGTGTAACGAATATGGCGTCGACCTAGAGCGGTATGACTATGAACGATAAAAAGAGAGACGAGGGTGGAAGCAGTCTCGGTACTGTCACGACATTCGCCTGGATGAACTGAGGAAAAGCACGAAACTCCATCGGTGTGCCCAGTTTTATCTGCAGCGCCATAGAACCAACGGATTTGCCGTACAACTGTTGAGCCGCTCAGGGCCACTTGTCCGATAAACTGTCCAACGGGCATTTAGGGAAGTTACGAAGAAAAAGCTTTGTCAGTGCAGCCAAACTCGAATATCTTTACAGAAAATGCAGATCAAAGAAACGGAAATATACGAAGTTATGCATCACATTCTACCACAAAATGAACTGACGCAGAATTATTAGGCCTATCAATTCCTGGTATAAAATCCCCCGGAACTGACAGGCCCTTGGAGCGACTGGGCCCCTGCATCATCCACAGTTCATCGTCAATGTCGCAGGATCCCTCTGTATGATTCTGCATCCTGCGACCACTCTGAGGAAACTAATTTCTGATGTGTCCGTTCAATAAAAGCGTGTTTTTTTAATTTTCTTTCAGCGGTGAAATAGTATTGCATTGAGCATTTCTACTTTTCTTCATTTTTTCCACACAAGTCTCAATACGTCTGATCAGTTACTGTTATTAACTTTTCTGTCCGCACTGGTCTGACAACACAACAGATTAATGACACCTAGGCGTATTTCAAATCACCTGGTGCATAATTTGTAATTTTCCATTTGGGTAATGACCACAAAAAGACAATTTTTATATCGCAAATAAACAACACAGACTTGGTACTAAGATTACATTAGTGTACTATTTGCGCCGTGCAATGACGTACAGACACGATATGCCCCCGTTTCATCGGCCCGTTTACCAGAAATGGCTGATACCCATTTCTTTAATCAACCGACTGGGTGAAGTGAAAGAACAGTGGACACTATAAAGCATTCTGCCTCGGTGTGTTCCTTTGTTTGCTCAGCGTTGTGTCATCTGATTACAACATTGCCAGTCTAACGTCAGATAACAAGCGACAGAATGACAATGATTTTGGACGGAGTTGAGAGAAAGCGGTCTTGGCCTACTATCCTGGTATTTGCAAGGAGTAACTGAGGAAAAACAAAGCAGTCTTTCCGTACTTGTAACGAGAGTGAATAAATGTGCTCCAATTTTGAGTATATTTCTAATTGAGTAATAATGACCTTGATTCCATTTCTTGCGGACATGCGCTTTATTATGTATGATTTGAGGTTTTCACAGCGGTGAGTATGAAGATTTCCGTCTTCTATAATGACGGAGGCAGTATGACCTCTGAAACGGTGGTAAACATCTACCAGACTACACAGTGCAATAACCCAGAAGACAGAAATCTTCATCGCCCTGATGACGGGGGCAGTATGACCTCTGAAACGTTGGTAAACTTCGACCAGACTACACGGCGCAACAACCCAGAAGACAGAAATCTTCATCGCCCTGATGACGGGGGCAGTATGACCTCTGAAACGTTGGTAAACTTCGACCAGACTACACGGCGCAACAACCCAGAAGACAGAAATCTTCATCGCCCTGATGACGGGGGCAGTATGACCTCTGAAACGTTGGTAAACTTCGACCAGACTACACGGCGCAACAACCCAGAAGACAGAAATCTTCATCGCCCTGATGACGGGGGCAGTATGACCTCTGAAACGTTGGTAAACTTCGACCAGACTACACGGCGCAACAACCCAGAAGACAGAAATCTTCATCGCCCTGATGACGGGGGCAGTATGACCTCTGAAACGTTGGTAAACTTCGACCAGACTACACGGCGCAACAACCCAGAAGACAGAAATCTTCATCGCCCTGATGACGGGGGCAGTATGACCTCTGAAACGTTGGTAAACTTCGACCAGACTACACGGCGCAACAACCCAGAAGACAGAAATCTTCATCGCCCTGATGACGGGGGCAGTATGACCTCTGAAACGTTGGTAAACTTCGACCAGACTACACGGCGCAACAACCCAGAAGACAGAAATCTTCATCGCCCTGATGACGGGGGCAGTATGACCTCTGAAACGTTGGTAAACTTCGACCAGACTACACGGCGCAACAACCCAGAAGACAGAAATCTTCATCGCCCTGATGACGGGGGCAGTATGACCTCTGAAACGTTGGTAAACTTCGACCAGACTACACGGCGCAACAACCCAGAAGACAGAAATCTTCATCGCCCTGATGACGGGGGCAGTATGACCTCTGAAACGTTGGTAAACTTCGACCAGACTACACGGCGCAACAACCCAGAAGACAGAAATCTTCATCGCCCTGATGACGGGGGCAGTATGACCTCTGAAACGTTGGTAAACTTCGACCAGACTACACGGCGCAACAACCCAGAAGACAGAAATCTTCATCGCCCTGATGACGGGGGCAGTATGACCTCTGAAACGTTGGTAAACTTCGACCAGACTACACGGCGCAACAACCCAGAAGACAGAAATCTTCATCGCCCTGATGACGGGGGCAGTATGACCTCTGAAACGTTGGTAAACTTCGACCAGACTACACGGCGCAACAACCCAGAAGACAGAAATCTTCATCGCCCTGATGACGGGGGCAGTATGACCTCTGAAACGTTGGTAAACTTCGACCAGACTACACGGCGCAACAACCCAGAAGACAGAAATCTTCATCGCCCTGATGACGGGGGCAGTATGACCTCTGAAACGTTGGTAAACTTCGACCAGACTACACGGCGCAACAACCCAGAAGACAGAAATCTTCATCGCCCTGATGACGGGGGCAGTATGACCTCTGAAACGTTGGTAAACTTCGACCAGACTACACGGCGCAACAACCCAGAAGACAGAAATCTTCATCGCCCTGATGACGGGGGCAGTATGACCTCTGAAACGTTGGTAAACTTCGACCAGACTACACGGCGCAACAACCCAGAAGACAGAAATCTTCATCGCCCTGATGACGGGGGCAGTATGACCTCTGAAACGTTGGTAAACTTCGACCAGACTACACGGCGCAACAACCCAGAAGACAGAAATCTTCATCGCCCTGATGACGGGGGCAGTATGACCTCTGAAACGTTGGTAAACTTCGACCAGACTACACGGCGCAACAACCCAGAAGACAGAAATCTTCATCGCCCTGATGACGGGGGCAGTATGACCTCTGAAACGTTGGTAAACTTCGACCAGACTACACGGCGCAACAACCCAGAAGACAGAAATCTTCATCGCCCTGATGACGGGGGCAGTATGACCTCTGAAACGTTGGTAAACTTCGACCAGACTACACGGCGCAACAAC
Organism: Zootermopsis nevadensis; assembly: GCF_000696155.1. The sequence goes on from NW_019059924.1 coordinate 53,886, forward strand.
CCAGAAGACAGAAATCTTCATCGCCCTGATGACGGGGGCAGTATGACCTCTGAAACGTTGGTAAACTTCGACCAGACTACACGGCGCAACAACCCAGAAGACAGAAATCTTCATCGCCCTGATGACGGGGGCAGTATGACCTCTGAAACGTTGGTAAACTTCGACCAGACTACACGGCGCAACAACCCAGAAGACAGAAATCTTCATCGCCCTGATGACGGGGGCAGTATGACCTCTGAAACGTTGGTAAACTTCGACCAGACTACACGGCGCAACAACCCAGAAGACAGAAATCTTCATCGCCCTGATGACGGGGGCAGTATGACCTCTGAAACGTTGGTAAACTTCGACCAGACTACACGGCGCAACAACCCAGAAGACAGAAATCTTCATCGCCCTGATGACGGGGGCAGTATGACCTCTGAAACGTTGGTAAACTTCGACCAGACTACACGGCGCAACAACCCAGAAGACAGAAATCTTCATCGCCCTGATGACGGGGGCAGTATGACCTCTGAAACGTTGGTAAACTTCGACCAGACTACACGGCGCAACAACCCAGAAGACAGAAATCTTCATCGCCCTGATGACGGGGGCAGTATGACCTCTGAAACGTTGGTAAACTTCGACCAGACTACACGGCGCAACAACCCAGAAGACAGAAATCTTCATCGCCCTGATGACGGGGGCAGTATGACCTCTGAAACGTTGGTAAACTTCGACCAGACTACACGGCGCAACAACCCAGAAGACAGAAATCTTCATCGCCCTGATGACGGGGGCAGTATGACCTCTGAAACGTTGGTAAACTTCGACCAGACTACACGGCGCAACAACCCAGAAGACAGAAATCTTCATCGCCCTGATGACGGGGGCAGTATGACCTCTGAAACGTTGGTAAACTTCGACCAGACTACACGGCGCAACAACCCAGAAGACAGAAATCTTCATCGCCCTGATGACGGGGGCAGTATGACCTCTGAAACGTTGGTAAACTTCGACCAGACTACACGGCGCAACAACCCAGAAGACAGAAATCTTCATCGCCCTGATGACGGGGGCAGTATGACCTCTGAAACGTTGGTAAACTTCGACCAGACTACACGGCGCAACAACCCAGAAGACAGAAATCTTCATGCACTTTATTATTGCAATGCTTATCACGTATAGGCTACAACAGCGTATTCGTAACAATTTCTCTTATGTTCCTTAAGCAGACACAATATCACATCACTGCATCGGAAATCTGTAGACACTAACAAGATATCATAACTACTCTACCAGTTACTTGCGAGTTTTAATATCACAATCCTGAGCCAGATAAATCCAATCCACACTCTCCCACTACGTCTTTAAGTCCCATGGTAGTAAATTAACACGTGGCATGATTTCATTCCCAGTTTCATGGAAAAGTACGTGGGTTCAAATCTTATTATGAGGGGTCGTATATCATATAAACGTAGCTTTTCTTATAAAATAAGACAACTTAATAAAATCAAGAAAAAGTCAGTATAACCGGAGCTCCATCGAAGATTCTAAGCCAGACTAAGAACTGTGTATACGTATTAGCGTACTGTTACAGACGGGAGGGTTTTAATCTTGTTACGTTCACTTCTGTTGGCGAAGAAACAATCAGAGAACTTTACAGCTGACATAGTAGAGGATATTAAGAAATATCGATGGCAATGGAGGGCCCACTCGGAAGAGACAGAAGATAGTAGACTGCCTAAGAGAGCAACACAATGCAGGTGGTTGTCGAATCAGCGACGAGACGAGGAATAGGCCCCAAAGGTTTAAACCTTGACAGCACAAAAGAAGAAGACGAAACCTTGCTCTGTTGATGTATTTCCATGGCAAAGTATAATTTCTATTGTTAAAATTCCACTAGCAGCTTTAACTGTTCAGAGACTTCTGGAGAGAATTCTTTCGCTGATCTTGTCAGTCATCTAACAAGTTCAGACCAAAAGGCTCAGTATCTCTGTGCAAGATATCCCGTGCACATCGTGTAAACGATTAAAACGCTGATATTATACAATTTATCTCCTTCACACACAATCAACTATTGCATATTCTCTATTTAAAACCAGCACGGGAATTATCTAACACGTTATCTGCACAGAAATCTGCTCGTATCTACTACATATACGATAATATTATCGTCTAAAAGTAAAATGGCGTGCATGTGTGACGTCTACATTGGAAAACAATAACCATCAATCGAATTTAATTCCAGCTGGCCCTGTAACTACGTTAGCGAAGTGGAAGTCTCTAATGCTGAAGGCCTTGTAATTCTACACGCACTATTTGCTCACTTTTCACATTAATAAACGCAGTCCAGCAACTGGACCAGTTTTAAGATGTATGTGTCTACAAATGTTCGACCTACAGGATGCAACAATTTTTTCTGTCGTGAGATTTCAGGTTCTCACGGCGGTAAGTACGAAGATGAAGAAGGCTGTCTTCTGGGTTGTTACGCCTTGTAGTCTGGTAGAAATTTACCAATGTTTCAGAAGTTCTTGCTGCCTCCATCATCAGGGCGATGAGTGTCTCATGGAGGCAGCAAGGATCTCTGAAACGTCGGTAAACTTCTACCAGACTACAAGGCGCAACAACCCAGAAGACATCCATCTTCAAACTCATCGCCGTGAAAACCTCAAATCTTATATAGTTTCGAAGATGGTTGTATTCTAGGTTGTTGCGCCATATAGTCTGGGCGATGAATCGCCCTGATAATGGAAGAAGCAAGCACCTCAGAAACGTCGGTAAACATTTACCACACCACACGGCGCTATAACCCAGAAGACAGCCTTCTTCAAATGCACTGAGAAGTGAACTACGTTGGTAGGATGACATCATTAATTACACAAGGTGGTAAATTTGTCTTTTGCCTAAGCAGCAGAGGTCAGCGGTCAGCTTCAAGCTCCGTCCGCTTTACACTCTGGAAAAGATCCGCTATGAACGTGGTGGCGAACAAAAGAATACATATCCCTATAATAGATCGGTTTCCATAATTAATGACTATCAACATATAACCCACACCTTGGAAACTACTGGTGTAAACAGCTTCCCTGTTTATAATTGCAGGACTGCACTTCACCTCATAATCGCTTGGCTAAGCGTCTTGTAACCTAACCACCAATGCAGCTGACTGACCGCGGGAACCACAAAGAAAATGGAGAACGTAAGTGTTCAATTAATATTTTTACTGACTATAAAATATCATAGGAATATCACCTTAATTTCTAATAAAAACAAAGCGACGCCATAGGATCGAAATTTTCCAAGGCTTTTCGCGAATATGCACGAAAAAAATAATAGTATTTTCCTCGTGATTTTTTGTTATATTTCTTACACGCTCGTTTCTAACATAGTACAAATTCATTTGACGCCGAATCGTAACGAATGAAACAAGACGCCATAAATTTTATCGAAAATACTTGAAGATGATCGCGTACTGTGTTTCTGAACCTTACCAACGTGGGGGCACACTAAAACACAAATCAAAATCGCACGACACATTACATCACGTGTTGTAAAGATGTCTGCACACATGCATAACTCACGCTCACATTCTTCACACTCTTGTTCTCTGTGCTTATGCATATTATTATGCATTAAAATTCAGAAAAAAATTTAAAAGATTAACAACATTTTTGGAAACAGAAAGAAGTAACGACAGTGATACGAAACGTCGTTTTCTATGTTATCATTTCTTAGACAGTGGAAAATATCCAAGGAAATTTTTATTCAAGTTACACCTATAGGTCTAATACTAAATATTCTTCCAGTGTGTGTAGTAACAGTGAACACTTAAGCCTTCGTATTGCTTATTATTGGTTCGGTATATACTTTTGCCTTATCGCCAGTATGAATAAATATCAGCTAACGTAAATAACTGCATCTGAGTCATCATCTTTCGCCATATCCCCTTCTAGCAGCGCCTATATTGTCTTTTAAGTAATTTTAAAAGCACGGATATTAGCATGTCGTGTATAATTCCTCTCGCCAAATGCGCCTGTATACTTTTTTTTTCGGTTTGAGACTGTCAGCCCCCTTGCCCAACCCCACTGTTTAAGTGTTCCAAACACAGGTCGTGTGTCTCCTCCGCCCCGAAACTGAGGAAGGATACGTCATGGGTCCTACGTAAAATGCTGCCTTCAAGGTTTGTAAAGTAATCACCTTGGTAGCTCTAATGATATTTGTTTGTTGCTTTACAGCTGCAGGAAAAAGTCTCGGCTCCAGCAGCAGTAACAAGATGATGCTTGGGTCGAGGTACAGCGAACAAGACATTACCTACCAGAACCGACCGATCTATGGGTACCTACAATTTTATACGGATAACTGCATAAATACGGCCATATTTTGCTAATATCATTGTTTAAATGTAACTCACATCCATCTTAAATTACATGATGTAATTTACCTGGCCTTACAAAACCATATTATTCAAGGATCAAATGACACAGTAATATAACAACCATAGATCAATTAGTCACGTTAAATATACGAAGTAGAAAGATGACTGCTGGTTCTCATAAATGCGTGTCCTAGGCATATTATTGATTTATTTATTTATTGTATATGATTTTGCCTTTGCTTCTTTTGAGGAGACAAGAACGGTAAGACAGGTGTTTAAAACGGCTCATAGACATACCATTTAAGCTAAAAACATAAAGTTAAATTCCTAAAAGAGAATAGAACGGTTCACTGAAAGATAATCCCAAACAACGTAGGTTTGCGTAAGACGGGTTATTTTTTATAGTCTACTTTTATCCAAAAAATATATACTATATTATTAATAAGTGAAAGAAACGGAAACGAGTATTTGTGACTGTATTTTAATTGTAAAATTCTAGATCTACAATTTCATCAAAATTCGTTCATTCAGAACTCCACGATAGACACATACGGACACATCCCAACAACCCACGCCAAATTATTTTTAAAAAATGTACAACAAATGTGTAATTACTGTGTGTAAGTATACCAATTTCAACATAGACGTCGTCGCACGAGCGGCACCAAGATGCGACCATGCTTTGTTTGACGTGGAGAGAACTTGGTTTCGTATGAACTGTATGAAACGTCTTTGAAAATGAAGTAAATTATGTTACAGTAATTTCTGTCTCAAACTAGAACAGTATGGCGCCAGTCCAAACCACAGATCCGCCTTTATATGACGTTAATACATTAAATGTTTAAAGAAAGATAACAATATTTTGTCTGAATGAAACTGCATGTCGTAATACACCAATATGGCTGTCACGCGAACTTCGAGGCGCCTTCGGTTTATTCTTCTGGGCAAACAAGGTGTTATAGCCAGCACGATCTTGGCTTGTTTCTCGTTTTTACGGAATATAAGAACTATATGCACAGACTAAAAGGCGGGAAACGTCTACAGAATATGCTAATGTGACCAGTACAAATACAGAGGTACACAAACGGAGATTCGAAACGATCGAGTGAAATATCGCAAACATAAAACAGCCAAAATTTCTTTGAAGCAGCCACGTCATTGTCCTGCAAGACGCATAGAACATTCGAGCATCGTTGACACAATGCTCTTACAAAAACAAATTCATATCGGTCCCACGGCGTGGACAAAGAACTGGATATCTTAAAGACGTAAGAATCTTAAGAGAGCTTCATTTGCCTATACAAAATGAACCAAATATTCGAATGTTGCAACCTAATAAATATTGGCAAAATCATTTTTGTTGTTACTTGAAAAGTATACATTGTCAGCAAGGTCTTAAAACCGAAACGTGTTCGGAAACCTCATTAAAGATCGTTAAATGTGATTACTATTGATATTACACGCCCCATCCTATCTCCCTTTTAGCCTGACCTGACAGAACGCTGAATTACCTTCGGAAGGCAATCAGACAGTGGGCAATACATTTGTGCCAATCTCTTTCCCATTAGACTACGGCCAACAACTTTCTGTGTGACTTTCCACGTACCTCTCACGTTCCTAACCGTATCCTTTCTCAGAAGAACAAGGAATATTATTGAGGTGACAAGGAAACAGAAGGTAAGTGAAACGTGCCGAAAATATATACAAGAACTGATGTGCCCAAAGTTGATGTTGCCTTTTGACAAATTTTGTAATGGACGCACCATGCTCGTAGAAAGCCACATGGCTCATTCAGTTTAAATTAATATCCGTGGTATTTATTATATTTTATTATCATAACGACTACCACCTAACCGCGGGAAAACAGCTTACATGTGGCCCATCGAGCGTCCTACGTTTAGTATCTAGGACGCTGGGTGAAGAAAAATGTCTATTTCAGAAAACAAAGTTACTTACAGTGCAGCCAGAAATATATCGTCTGCCCACGAAACTGTATGTCAGTGTTGTATGTTACTCTTGACGGATCCCTCATTCTAATGCATATGTAGCAGACATCGGGAATACGAAATTCTTACAGAATTGTGGTCGAAAGACTGAAGGGAAAAGATCGGGTAAGACAACAAGGTGCAGGAAAAAGAACGTGTACTGGAATGGACTAAACCGACTGAGGATACGATCCAGTTATGGGCTCTTCTCAACACGATAACGGCATTCGAGTTCCATACAAGCAGATAATGTATTGATCAGCTAGTAACTGCACCAACTTTCAATCGAAAATCTTTCGTCATACATACAGTCAATGCGTCTACATATCTGGCCGTTTCTCTAAACTTATTTCGTACTCAGCCGATATGTGAATATTTGATTAAAAGGTCAGGTCAGGTTAAAAAAAGAAATCAAACTACTCTTTCACGAAGTGTAGCTTTATATAAAGGGCAACATCATCGTAGGATCTTCGTTGAGCTGCTGATGGTTACTTAGCAGACTAAACCATTCCCTATTTTGGAAACAAAGTTTCATAGCTACGACCACAAAAGCCCGCCACTGGACACTATCCTTAGTTTACCACAGTTTACATTCGCATGATCCATTTTAATATCCTCCCATCCAAGCGTAAATATCTTGAGTAGTTTTTTTTTATAGCGATGATAATTTAAAGTCTTTGCCGGAGCTCCGCAAAATGATATGGGATATGCGAGTGATCTTGACAGGTATGAAAAATTCTTAGGCCTACATTAATAACACGCAGTACACAAGTCAAAATATTGAGTCAAATCAATAAATACAGCAGCACTCGTCCGTCACTCCACAGTAAATGCAACACCCGAATATACATAAGTGGAGATGAGATTTCAGATTCTCACGACGGCGAGTAGAACTTGACTGTCATCAGGTAGATGACCGAATATGGCAGAAGTACAGAGGAACAACCGAAATCTCTTCCCTGGGGAAAGGGCTCATCGTCCTCTTGGTGGATTTTACTTCAAACGCGAAGGGATAAAGATTACATAACAATCGATACCGGGGGACAGAAAGGTTGTCATTCCAGGTGTTTAACTAATGTTAAGTGAAGGTAAATGTACATAACCCATGTCCCAAAAGCTACTCAGAAGATGTTAAAACAAATATGCTGAAAACAAACTATACTGCCAGCTTCATGTAAAAACAAGGCGTAGTGTACATTTTACACAAGTGCGTTCCCTATAAAGTAAACTGTGAACTTAAACACGTATGCTATTCAAAGTAAGAAAACAAAGCTGGGCCTAAAAGGGATGGGTCACTCGCTATTCAGATCAGTAACTAGATCACATTTTCGTAAACTGAAATTTTTAAGATGTGATCCGCAGTTTGGTAACCAATAAAATATTTATCAACATATATCGCGCCCTTTGTCAATATTCATAAACTTGCTCGTCATATGAAACAAAATACCCATTACCTCAGCAACATAAGCTCATCACTCTACCCAGAAATACTTCGCAAATTTGCACGAAACACAGTAAAAAGGGAGGATGATTGTCCTTCAGAAGGTGGCGGACATTTTCATCATCTGGTGTAAACTGTTCTGTACGTTTTTCCCAAAGAAAGACAAGAAACTTTTGTCCTATTATATTGTTGTTATAAGAATACAAATAATGTAGGAGTTCAGTTTGATTTTTAAATGGAACACCCAGTATAAACAACTTATTTTTAATCTGTAGTAATCAGGTTACTCCGCCAGCCACAGGCCGAAGAGTGGGAAGGAAACTTATGTAACAAACTAAAACTGCAACCCTGATATTGGATCTAGGCCTATAAGGAGTATCGACAAAGTTCGTTCTGTGTTTGTAAGTTTGATGTACATTCCGAGCTGCAGACGTTGCTGAAGTCGATACAGTGCACTAAAAATAAAAAAAGGCTGCTATTCGAAAGTAATAATGTATTCTGTTATTCTATTTTATCGTATTCCATAAACGTTTAAATGTTATACACCAGCAATCTTTTATGGCAACTCCGTCGTTTGTACTGAACATTTATACTTCTACGGACTGAATCAAATTACCTGAAAACGGCAGGTTTTTGTCAACACGGTAACAAACCTTCGAATTTTATAAAACTGAGGAATTGCTTTAGCAGGTGAGAAACTACCAGCTTCACAATAAAGATATAATCTAATTTAATTCGTTATTGTCATTAGCAAAAACGCGAGCACTCACAAGCGATACTTGGCGTATCTTCACGAACAGGAGCAGAAATTACCATGAGATATCGCGTATATAACCTATAGAATGCAAAGTTAATTCCGGTGTTTACTGGCAGTTCACAGTTCCAGCAAGCAAAAGTTGTCTTTTATCGTAAAGATAAACAGCACAGCCCTGACATCCGCAGGATTATTAAAACGTGGAAGGAAAGCCATATAGCAGACAGCTTCAATATTAATGACCCATTACACTTTTTGTCCAACTTCAAGGCAGACTAGAATGGCGTCGTCAAAATCATAGCAGATGCTAATGTGTATGACGTATTCTTTCAGCATTACCGTGATTTTTTCAGTATAAAAATAAAACGGACGATAAATACGTGTCAAGGTTACAGCAAGAAGGGAAGAATCGAATTTATAACACGAGGCTTCATCAAAAACAGAAATACGAACTAAGGATTGTGAGAAACTCAGTTTTAAAAAGGCAAGTTTTTACAACTGAAGTCACCGGTGTGAAGTTTCGAACTATCAATATATAGGCCTGAGATATACAAGTATTTCATAACATGACGTAATAAACTGCAATCACGTTCATAAACTCAACCTCGCGGCTGTAAGCCTGTTTGTTGATATTGTTCCTTTGCTATTTTCCTCTAGGTCTAGACGTTACCGAAAAACCTTACAACACAGATAATTACCTTTAACATCGAGTTTCAGGTCATTACAATTAAATCTGCTTAATCCCGACCAAACAGCAAAAACACATAATTTTACGGATCTCACTCGCTAATGGCATATACTTCAGTCACTGTCACCTAATATTCTTTTTAAAACGTTCAAAAGATCGACTTACAGCTTCTTCCTATGCTGGCAAGTCGTATTTACATAATCTACCGCGTATACACAGTCAAGGCAAGATGATACCTTAGTTTAATAAATCGCCAAGTCTATTATACAACTAGTGGAAGCATACCGGGGTCTTCACCGATTAAAATGTTGTATCTAACACTTATATTATTATTATCACCATCATCAAACACAGATAAGGATGTCCACAGTAATAGAATTAGTTCTGCTTCTAAACCACACACTTCTTATACCAACACTTGCTTCAAACTAATCTGTGTACTAATGAAAACAAAACACATGCACGCAAAGAAAACCCAAATCAAACAAAAACTCCAAGCTTAAAAAATATCTATTAGATGTCATTACACTCTGAAGGTTTGGTGTTCTCCGCGTGTACCCTAAGTAAAAGAGTCCTTAAGGAGGTAAACGATGGAGTGGAGACTGGGCAATGGAAAAGAACTGAAGGTTATAACAACTACATACTAGGATAATATGGCTATCAAAGTGTGAAGGAGTTTCTCTATCATTAAGTGCATGCTTTAAAAGAAGGCCAATCCTAATATCATAACATATTTATTCCTAACTACAATTCAACAAATAAAATTAATCTCATCCAAGATTCAACTGAGATTTACAAAGAACACACCATTCCTCTACAGCTGCCATTGTGATTCAAGATGCAGGCATTATCAGCCATGCTTAACATGCTATATTTACAACACGAGATGTGACTTGTAAACACTGGTAAACGACAGCTAGGGAAGCTGTACTTCTTCTTTTACCCAACAGCACTACTATTAACACAGGAAGGCCCTCAAACAGGGATGTCAATCTTCGACACATACACATGATTGTCAATAAATATATCGAGCAAATACTGCAAATCAATAAAAGCTGACAATACCAGCTGTTCAAAGACAGGGCTGGAAATGCAAGAATAACTATTTTATTTTCTACTTAGGTGCTAGAGTATGCCAAAAATACATGTAACCATTTGCAGGCTAAAGAGACTGTAGTTGATGTGGAATCAAATGCTGAGATTAATGCCACTGAAATTGTAAATTTATGTGAACAAATATTTGGGAGGGATGTGGGAGAAATTAGCCACAAACTAGTTTAAGTTACTAATCCAACATTTTTCTCGAAGACTGAGGAAAACCATGAAAACCTCCATCATCCATAACAACTCTCTGGCTTCAAATTTAAGCCGGGGGTCTTCCAAACCTGTACGATGATAATTACAAATAAAATTCACATAAATATGTAATTAAATCTGAGGTAGGTTTAGTCCTTCAATTCTCGCTTTAGCGCTCACAGAGTACCTCTCAGGTCTCAAGTCTACCATAAAAGTTAAACTTATGGTGAACATGGCAAATATACAAATATTCTGGCATTACAGCATTCCAAACAATTCTATGGGAAGTGTGCGCAAGTAACAGGTTGAGCAAACTCTAATATCCTAGAACTTTATTCTGTTTTCTGCTCTGAAAGTATCTGATACATTAAAAAATATATAATTCCTTACGACACAAATATCCTTCTTTGACCAGGTTACAGATCTTGTACCAATGACATCCAGAGCCTGTACTTTGACTCAGCTGAAGCCAGTATCTACAAACTTCATGCAGGTAAATTATGTCATTCACAATTATATATACCTGCTCCTTCCAGAGGAAGTCACTCCCAAACCATAGGAAATGTACAAGTGACTGGGGTTACCCAGACAAAAGAGAGGACCATGAATAACGAAGGCCAAATTATTAACTAAATACATGTCTACAAGCACACCAAGCAGCATTCTGTCCACAAAATGCATAAAACTACATGGAAATATGTTGCAGGATGTGTCTATTCTCACATGCCTGAAATACTGCTTTATAAATCAGTCCATGTAATGTTTTGAACTGAAACTGCTCTTCGGAGAGAGGGGTCATTTGTTTGTCTGGAATTATCCATCCTATTTTATATTCGTCTTTTATCATGAATGTGAAATGGCAAGTGCTGATTCATTATGACACAAAGCTGACGATAATTTGTCTGTTTCTCGTTTATTTAATGCACAGGTTATACAAATCTGAATGGGAAATGACGGGATTATAAATAATGAATCCAGAGAAATATGAAGCAATTGTGGCCTATTTTGAGACAGCACAAGATCTTAGAATTTACAATGAAGGACTGGAGAAAACCATGAGAAACAGCTCGGGATAGCCAGCCTTGGGGCATCTTGTGAATATAAAGCCACAGTGTGATACGGTCTGTCGTCAGAGACAATTTTATATAGTGTTTATAGAGCTGGGTCTGATTCTGTTTCCTAGTAATCAGCTGTCATAGCAACAACAATCTTTTTTGCTCTGTTTTCTATTCAGTGTACGACCCATGACAACAAATTTAATGAAGAAGACTGCATATCCAACTCTTGAAATACTGTATACCAGACAGTCTGATATTACCAGCTGTAATGAATCAACCATTGCCACAAACTTTCAGAAAATCAGCAGTTACTCTCTCTGAACATTCTCCCCACCCAACAAACCATTTTTATCTCTTGGCACAAATTAAGTCGCCCAAAGAGATTTGAGGTTCTCATGGCAGGTCATCTGGGTTGTGATGCCATGTGGAATTGTATTTGCGTACCGGCTTCAGAGAAACATACTGCCTCCATCTTCACTCCTCACTTCAGCCCTGAAGATGCATACATTATGTTCCTCCAAATTGTAACTCCACACAGCATCAAAACCAGAAAACCATTGCTGACAAGTCACATGTAGCCTCCATTAACATTCTCAAACAGTGTTCTAAAAAACATCATTCGATTACTATGTACTGAACCCTGAGTATATATGCATCTATGCACCAACTGCTACAGTGGTAGAGAATTTCGTACAGCCCTAACAATTTACACACTTTTAAGATTTGAGGTTTTCACAGCGGTGAGTATTACGTTTTCTGTCTTCTGGGTTGTTGCGCTGTGTAGTATGGTAGATGTTAACCAAAGTTTCTGAGGTCATAATACCTTAATCACCCTGATGACGGAGGCAGTATGACCTCTGAAACGTTGGTTAACATCGACCAGACTACACAGCGCAACAACTCAGAAGACAGAAATCTTCAATTTACACACTTCCCCAGCTGCGATGCAAAGGGTGAGCAAACAAGCAACTCAATCACAGTTTCTGAAAAGGGCTCCAAGATCCCATCACACTGTAGTGATTCGTAAGTTATATTAAAAACTGTTAACTGTGACGTAAGAACCATAAACACCTTACCTATCATTTTGTAAGTCATGTCTTAGAAACTAAATATTAAAACTTAATAAACACATAAATTATTTTGACTAAATCACGTTAAAAACACATTAATTTCTAACACTATGACATAGTGACTATTTCAAATCAAAGAGGTACAAAACAACACAAAATCAACAATCAATCCAATCCAATCAAACAGCATGGCTATGACCTCATTCCTAATGAACACGAAACGCACAAATGTACACGCCAATACTCTTTTCTGGTACAAAAGAAATACTGGCCACTTTCGCACTACATTTCTTGGAAAGCCATGAATGAGACTGGCATGAAATCAGCCAGTCAAGAAAAGATCCATTGTTGGAAGTGTTCGATTCATGCACCCGAAAACTGACCCTGCTTAATTAACGCTGGGTCGTAACCATAGCTCAGGCAGATAGTTGCTGCCTTCTTATCTCAGAAGGTCCACGTTCACACCCAGGTCAATCCACGTGGAATCTGTGGTGGACAAAGTGGCACTGGGACAGCCCCCCTCCCCAAGTCCATCCAACAGTTATCAGTGGATTTTTATACAATTCCTGCACTGACTACGATAACCAAATAAACTGTGAAATGAATTATGCTGCTGACAGTTTAAACTCCAGATTTCAATGAAAGTGACAAGCCTGGACCATAAAATCCCATTATAATGGTTTTGTATAGTACCAGCTTATACAAAGACTGGAAAGTATGATTTATGCTGAACAGTATCACAAGAAAGAATAAATGGCAAGCATACTTTTATGTAACAAACAAGCTAATACTTTCAACATACATTTTACTCTGTATTATATAATCTGAGGAAACTCATTTAATCCGAATAAAATGTCAAATTACCGACTGTCCATACACGCAACTGGTATATTGAAAATCTCACATATGCTTAGAAAATAAAACAGCGCAACCCAAGAACTGAATCCGTTAATAATATTTGTTTGGGTTAAACTAAGAAGCCAAAATCATATCATGATTAATTCTGACAATCTAAAATATTTCTTGACTTTTTATCACGAGGCAGTGCCTGGAGTCTCAGTAAAATAATAGAACCCAAATAACAAAATAAAACTATTCTAAAATCACCCACTTTGAAAACAAGTACTAAAATTTCTTAAGACAATACTGATTGCTAAGATAAATGAAACTCAATCCTGACAACAAAATGGAGTTCAACTGCCTAACGCTGAATATCCATAACAAGGCCTATCTTTGTCCTTTTATTCCTAACATAACTTATTAATATTATGAAATACACAAACAGAATATTCAAAAATATATGGATATTAATTATTATAAAATATATCTGAACATTTATTATAAACACAGAGAACATATTCAAATTTGACTGTTGAACAATTTTATGATCAAATTTAAAGTTTTCTAAAACACATAAACCTACGAATTATCCACAACAAAACTGCAAATAAATAAGTAACAAGATATTTCCAATGAAACTAACAAATATTAAACATTCTAAATAAATAAAAAATGTAAAGCTCTTCGAATAAAACTTTGCACATTGAACCACGTGCTTCATATTTTAGTAGAAAATGATAAATAATAATTTACATGCGCCAGCTCTGCCCCTTTCTTCCCATTTTCACTGCGTCATCACAGAGAAGAATGAGGACCTTCTCATTACACTACCGCAAGCAGTATGATAGAAACTAACTGATGAATTTCAGTTCCTATTTACACATAACAAAGACAAGAAAAATAATTCAATAAAAGCGTAACACTGTACACTAACAGAAATATCATAAAAATGTGAATTTACTCCCACTAATAACAGTCACTTATACACTATGTAAGTAGTAGTAAACTCACTATCTCAGCATTCACCGACAAAGTCCACGCCTTCATCGACTGAAACTTTTTAAGCCCAGTGGTAACTGTACCAGTTATTCTGCATTTTTGCTTCAGAGCATATGGATTTTGTACGATTCCCAGAATAAATCATGATTATTTCCTTAAATAGTAATAAGTGATCTTTTTAATGGAGGCGTTGTTTCCTTTGAGGTACGAACCACATTTTTTAAATATTATCTGGACGACCTTCGGCCTCAAAGGGTTAATCTTAAACTTAAACACTTCCAATTAATGGTTCTTTTCCAAAACTTGCTACTAAGGGGTATAGAAGAAACATCTCACAGTCAGCAGTTAGCAATACATTGCTCAAATTCTTCACACTGACTTACCACTTACTTTCACTATTTCATAAGCAGACTATCTTTCTGTGAAGACACAAAATTATGAATGTTTTCTGCACATCATCAGGTCCTCAGAAAAAAAAACACATTTTTTCCCCCATCAGACTTTTAAATCCCATGTTGTCCGCACTTCACACTTGACTCTATATTATACAACACAAATAAATTGAACCATTTTTTAAAAATCATTAATGATCAAGTAAGTTTTAATCAGAACACTAGGGAAGAAAATCCCATACTGCAATGAAATAATGTCACATTTTAAGAAGTCCAAAAACTTTAAACGAAAATTTGTTTGAAGTGGGACAACACTTTTGGGGATAATGATGTGGCAATCGCACCAGTTCAAGCATTTGGGCAATGTTTCTGCTCGTTATACAAATGTGAAAGCAGCGTACCTATGATGGCAGTTTATTGCATGCGTAAACAATCTTTTAAAACTGTGCTTCACCATGACATATGCAGTGTGAGGAAGATATAAACAAATGTTCAATAACAATAAGAATAATAATAAGAATATAATTACAGAAAGATGAGCGAAAAGGCATTCTTTATCGTGATAATTTTAAAATCCTTGTTCAAAACTCCTTTAGCTTTTAGCAGCCACTTTACAGTAGAAGGTACTGCTCAGTTTCTCACACGATCCTTATTAAAAACTTTCCACCACACTACATTATATACAACTCCAAATATTTCTCTCATTATTACAAACAAATGTTGCTTGAAACATTGCAGAACAAAAAGGCATTTCGAAAGTTCAATAATTTAAACTTGGTAAAAATTTCTAAAAAATACAAAAAATAAAATAGAACTGTTGGTGATGCAAAATATTTATGTGGTTTGTTTGAAAAGTTTTTATTTTGTACGTATTTTGGATTTACTCCCATCTCAACGAGGGGAATGTACAAGTATTGATGAATGGTTAATTGCATATGCTCAAATTCGTGCCCCATATAAAATCTTATAGAAATCAAAAAGGTGAGAAATATTTTATGCCCACGAGGCCTCTTTTTCTTGCACTTTATGCAAAGAATGCCATATCTGAACGCAGAATACTGCAGCTTCACAACTGCAATGAATGGCTAGCACATGCAAAGAAACTACAGTGTAACTACCGCTGTGGGTGCGAATGAGACATGTGGGGATGAGGTGGGGGGTAGCCCGTGTGAGGAGGGAGTGGTGAGGGGCAGGATACATGTGGGGGTTGCTGGTAACCACTTCCCATCATGGGGCCTGGACTGGAGCAAGGAATGAGGTGTGAGGGTGGGGACTGGGCGTGGGGGTGCGGAGGGGCCATCATGTGGTGCTGATGCGGGGAACCAGGATGCTGCTGGAAATGCTGGGTATGGGGGTGTTGCTGCGGTGGGCCACCCCCCATATGTTGTGTGCTATGGGAATGTGGCGAGTACACTAGCTGCCTTACTTTCTGCTCGTCGTCTCCGATGTTGTACGTGAGTTCAGTCTCTTCGAACCCCGTTGCGGACATCCGCTGGTCTCCTCCTACACCCGACGGAGGAGGATCGGGCGAATTGAGGCACGTCTGGATAAGGGCTTTGCCCGCCTCCGAAGTGATCATCGGTTGTAGCTTGCGTGTTGCGAACGTGTATACATGGCCGGTTTCCGAGGCAACCAGCAGCATCACTTGAGTGCCCGTCAGTGTGGACAGCTCGTAAGCCTGTCGACAGAAAATCCTTTTAATCTAGGGTTTTAAAATACGCAGCAGCCACAAAGGCGTTTCACGGGTGCATACATCCTCTTCTGAAATGTCTGAGGACAACATGGAGAAGTGTGATGTTATTATTGAAGAACTATTTCGTAATAGGAGATATTGAATCAATGACAGTTCTTTTGTGATTCTTAGCAACAAAAATAAGTCTTGTTGCCCGATTTAATACACCATGTCCTGCACCCCCGTCCAAAATAAATCTACATATTGTACACTAATGGTCGCTTCCAACAAACTCCCTCTAAAAGCAAATAAAAATAAGTTTTCATTTCTATAGTGTTACCGAAAATTTGGATTTTCCCCGAGTCTGCTCAACTCTCCCCAGAATTCCAAATTCCTTGCATATGGGACTCGCGCACTGCAACACCCCCTCTCCCGAATCTGGATACGGGGTTCGAGAGGATTATGGCGAAGAGAGGGGCGATGAAAGCTATGAAAACACGCAATTATCCGTGCCTTCCGCGAGATTCGAATTCGGTCAACTTAAAACGGCCTTAAAGCACACAGTTATTGAATGCAACAAGATTGCATGCACTTGCACGAAAAAAGTCAGGGAGAACTTGGGAAGAGCTTTTATACCCATACCGAGTGTCTACTAGGAATTGTAACTGATTATTCATCTTTGTGGTCTATTTCTGCGCATATGCACACCAGAATAGGCTCCATCTCTCCCGATAAAATATGACCTCAACAAAAGTTGCATACTGTTTGGTAATTTCAGAACCGTGCATTAGATGATGCTGGTGTTGGACCAAGCAAAGTTCTCATTGCCATCGTCTTTGTTATCATTGATAGCAGAGAATTAAAACAACAAGAGAGGTAGCATCCAATGGCCTCACGTCCACACCAAGTTTAATAAAGATCCATACATTCGCTCAAAACGTATTAGTGGGACCAGACCGACACAAAAAAGTCCAGAATTTCGTCAAAATGGAAGGTTTACGAAAAGCGGAGACGTCCCAAAGGAAACAGAAATTTGTAATGATGGCCACACCTAGTAGCAGAACGACCAACACAAGACAAATGAATTGTTACGTGCATCCTGCAGCTAAAGATCTTAAGCAACAATGAAACAAACTGGTGGATCCCCTCCTACCGGCTGCCCCTAACTGTTCATTCAACATATTTCCAGTTAACCTTTGTATCTGGAGGATAAAATTAAAATTGATCTGAAGGTAAGTTGGCGAAGAAAATTGGATGTACTGCAAATTGCTCAGCATCACTTTTTTTGTCCACACTTATGAATCCAAAGGTTTTATAACATTATAACTATGAACCGGTTAAGGGAGATCCTGTACCATGTACCGGAACCACAGTAATGCCGGATAATTAAGCATACCAACAGACCAAATAGTATTAAACAGACCTTGCCCAAACAGGACAAAGCAATGTGGAAAACCTAGAGGGTTCTAAAACGGATCAAATTCTTGACGAGAAGAGTAACTTTTAACTGCTCAATGAAGATTCTTTATAATATACTAATAGCAGGTCACTCTCAAGAATGACAGTCATAAGTTCGACACCCTCACAGAACAACGAGACAGGGCACCGAAGTGCAACCCTACCTTGATTCATCTGCGCGTGATAAATGCAAGTGTAGGTAGGTGCACAGGGCACTAACATCGATGACTCATGTGGGGAATAGTATCAAATGTCATCTAGTATTGTGTTACATTGTCACCTTATCTAACTAAATCAAGGTGACTTTCGCTGGCAATGATACCAGGCATGCAGGTGCCACAGGGTATTTGCATCAGCAAGTCAGGATTCAAAAAAGTCAACCCATGCTGTCATCATGACATGAAGGCTAATATCCAATAGCACCTTTTAGAACTGGATGGGTGGATCATACAACACAGATTACAGAAGTATGTAGAAATTTTGGTCAGAAAACCTGACGTAAAGAAACCACTTGGAATGCCTGGGCAGAGATAAAAGGATATTACAATGGATTGGATCTTAAGGAAGTAAATGTGAGGGGATGGACTAGATTGAATTTTCTCAGGAACTTTGGGGAACTTTTGTGAACATGATACAAGAGCCTCAGTTTCCATAAAAGCGTAGAATCTGATCAGTTGAGATAACTATAAACTTCTCAAGGAAGACCTTGCACCATGATGATAGTTTGTCAACTGAGGTGGTTATTTAATGTTGAATGAAAATATATGAATTTAGTAAACTGGAAAGGGCATGGAAAGAAGTTCTCATAACCTGTTTTGGGGTATTATTCTGGCATTTACCAAGAACAACTGGAAAAATACAAGGACGTTCATTCATGACAATGAGCCAACACTCCAACAAAATAATTCTGAATATAAAACATATACTTTTACTAGTCAGTTCATATCCAATATAATGATGATCTACCAAACACTTCAGTTATTCAGTGCTAGATGAGAGTTAAGAAAGATTATGAATTTCTAAGTGAAAAAGATTTGGAAGTACTATGAAAAATCCCACGAAAAACAGCAATAAAAATAGCAGGTACTCCAATTTTGACCAGTTACCTCCCAAACACAAATCAATGAATTACCGTCTTACATTCACAAGCTTCAATGATCACCAGGTAAATATGATTTTAAATTTAAATATTGTATAACATAAATAAAACAAAGAGAACTTTCACAGACTGCAGAACTATGTATTCTTGACAATTTACTGACCCTCATCTCTGCTTTGGAAGTATACATCTAAATGGATTTATTACAATTATTTTTTAAAAGTGTCAAAGGTATGACATTTAGAAGAAGTTGTAAAGCAGCAGAGTGGAAATATTTGTAATACAGTGAACTGTGTTTCATATTGGATATATTAAGCAAATAAGTGCAAACCTAACAAAGTGTAAATACAATGAAGAATATTTAATTTTATCTCTTCATAAATTAATATTCTTCATCCCTTTAAATCTTTAATTTGAAAGAACAGTAACTAACATAATTTCAAAACACACAGCTATAATAATGAACCGATGCTTTTCATACTACACGATTTCATAAGTTCACTTAATAAAGGTTATGTTTGTGTGAAATAGTTTGTCTACTGAATGCTTATTGAATCTTACCCAAAAATATTAATCAAATGAGCCACATCCAAAGGCCTTCATGTATTACACCATAGTTCAAAGGTTTTAAAACTGGTACATGTACCACCAGAGGTAAACTTAAACATTTCATGTGGGACACAGAAAAATTTAATATTTGCATTACAGACAGCAAAATAAGGTGCGTTCTCAGTGACGATAAAGAGAGAAAAACCATTCATTGAACTGTAGGAATGACTACAGATAATACACTTTAATGCATGAAATATATTCAAATAAAGTCTGAAGATGTAAAATACATAACATATAAGTACCCTCACACATGAAGTTTAATAAGATAAATACTTTTGCAAAAATGATAACAAATACCCATGAATGTACCTACATTTATTTACTTTGAAGTTAATAATGTAATATATCTGTATAATTGGTTTCTTGGACTTTGTCCAACATCTAAATAATAAATCATGTTTTGGAAGCTGTCTTCAAGTAAAGAGGAAAAGAACAAAAACCGTAGCTGCTGGGCCCCCAGGTCTGAGGCTAGCTCAACCAGGGGCCTAACATACTTTGGTTTATTTAACATGCTCCTAAGCAGAAAATATATCTCCCAGATTGAACAACATTGCAATTAACCACCCTACAACTTAATTCTGTATATACCACTTCAATGCAGAGCTTCCAAAAAGTTTCTGTGCACATTTACAGACTATATGCACCCCATAAAAGTCAGATCCACTGCTTTGATTACAATATGCTTTTGGAGATTAACCAAAACACTGGGTTAGCTTTCAACATTAGACTGGGTTCATTCCCAAATGCCAGTTTTACTCTTTACACAATTTTTATACATTTCTGTTGGGTATATTTTAAGTTTATAGGAGTGGGGCCTCAAACCTTTCTTGTCTTTACACTAAGCTGCCTGTTTTTGACATCCCTTCCATTATTTCCTTTAAAAGAAGTGCCAGGGCAGTGCCCCAGCATTTAAAAAAGCACATAGGCATTGCCCTGGACCTCCCTGCCAAACTACTGTACTGGTTTCATTGTTGCAAGTCTGAAAAAAGTTTGACAAAAACTGAAGTCTTCAAAATTTTCTGTATGATGATCGACCATCCTATCAAGCTGCTATCACCCTTGAACCACAAAGAGTTAAACAATGCATTTGAACCTTGAACAGTAGCTGTTTAAAGGCAACATCAGGCCACAAGCTGCCATATGAAGCCAAGGCAGTGGAACTGAGTAAATAAAGTTAAGCCAAGGCACAATTCTCAATTTCAAAATTAGCTACAATATTTTGAACAAAATCATGACTGAATATAATTAGATGAACTTTTAAAACATTTTTCTTCATATTGATTCACCTAAAATACACTTTACAATATTTACCTCATATAGTTTATGGGTTTAATAGTTTTACAAACAGAAATGTGATAACTTATTCTACAAGACACATTCATTTTGAGAGATCTAGGTCATTAATCCTCCTTTTCAAACTTTGTTTTTTGTCTTTCACTCCAGATATTGGGGTTAAGCATAAAACAATGTTTATTCCTCATCATATCAACTGACCTACATCCATCTACCTGAATGCCTTCATTAGAAATTGACTGCCACTCTGTTCATAAAAAATATCCAGTTTTTAAGGAAACTGAAGCTAACATACTTTGGTTTATTTAACATGCTCCTAAGCAGAAAATATATCTCCCAGATTGAACAACATTGCAATTAACCACCCTACAACTTAATTCTGTATATACCACTTCAATGCAGAGCTTCCAAAAAGTTTCTGTGCACATTTACAGACTATATGCACCCCATAAAAGTCAGATCCACTGCTTTGATTACAATATGCTTTTGGAGATTAACCAAAACACTGGGTTAGCTTTCAACATTAGACTGGGTTCATTCCCAAATGCCAGTTTTACTCTTTACACAATTTTTATACATTTCTGTTGGGTATATTTTAAGTTTATAGGAGT
The DNA here is from genome assembly GCF_000696155.1 of Zootermopsis nevadensis. The sequence goes on from NW_019059924.1 coordinate 75,511, forward strand.
GGGGCCTCAAACCTTTCTTGTCTTTACACTAAGCTGCCTGTTTTTGACATCCCTTCCATTATTTCCTTTAAAAGAAGTGCCAGGGCAGTGCCCCAGCATTTAAAAAAGCACATAGGCATTGCCCTGGACCTCCCTGCCAAACTACTGTACTGGTTTCATTGTTGCAAGTCTGAAAAAAGTTTGACAAAAACTGAAGTCTTCAAAATTTTCTGTATGATGATCGACCATCCTATCAAGCTGCTATCACCCTTGAACCACAAAGAGTTAAACAATGCATTTGAACCTTGAACAGTAGCTGTTTAAAGGCAACATCAGGCCACAAGCTGCCATATGAAGCCAAGGCAGTGGAACTGAGTAAATAAAGTTAAGCCAAGGCACAATTCTCAATTTCAAAATTAGCTACAATATTTTGAACAAAATCATGACTGAATATAATTAGATGAACTTTTAAAACATTTTTCTTCATATTGATTCACCTAAAATACACTTTACAATATTTACCTCATATAGTTTATGGGTTTAATAGTTTTACAAACAGAAATGTGATAACTTATTCTACAAGACACATTCATTTTGAGAGATCTAGGTCATTAATCCTCCTTTTCAAACTTTGTTTTTTGTCTTTCACTCCAGATATTGGGGTTAAGCATAAAACAATGTTTATTCCTCATCATATCAACTGACCTACATCCATCTACCTGAATGCCTTCATTAGAAATTGACTGCCACTCTGTTCATAAAAAATATCCAGTTTTTAAGGAAACTGAAGGCCTATCACTAGATACTTTCCTCAGCCAGTCTAATGAAGTTGATACCCTCACACTCCACTGTATAACCCTTTGAATGCAAAAGTAAATATCAAAAATATGTGTGGAAAGTGCTAAGAAATTTTACTGAAAAATGCAGGCAATCACAAATTATTAATACATGGAAACTATTACACATACAATCCTGAAATGTTTGCAGGAAACAGCTAATATGTGTCTGTTTCCACATGCAATAAACACAGAGCCTGCTCCATCTATTGGGCTTTATACTGGACTACAGTATGAATTATGAATCACCTCTCTGGGAGATTCTGGCAGTTGCAGCTGATTTTTCATACATCTCACAGGGAGATGCTAGCACACTTGAGGGTTAAGATCTATTTTAATACTGCCCTCCCATTTACATCTAGAGCTCTTTAGTGTTCTCTTCCCTTCATGTCTTTCCAATACAATTTGGTATGCACTTTCAAACTTATTCTGGAGAAGTTTTTACAGTTAAAGTGTACAGCACTATTTTAGTGTACTCTTAACAAGAAAATTCTTGATCCCACACAAACACTTCTTCTCGGTTAGGTTTGTTATGATTTTATTTTGTTGTTGGTTTAGATCATGTTAGCTTCACCTGTGCAAACCCACCTAAATTATGCACATTTGCTTTGTTTTCTTGTCAAATGATCCATCAAAGACCTCATTAACTACAAATTTTCAGTCAGGGACACCTTGCAATGTAGGTTATTTCAGCCCCTTCAGAGTTACAAAACTGGTACAGGCATGACAATACATCAAACACTGCATTAGGATGATACAACTACAGCGTTCAATTTTTTCTTCATACATCATGTTTTTTATGTGGTATACAGAAATGGCAACTTTTCTTTAAAATATAATAGAGGTAATAAAATTATGTTAAATTTTTTTAACATAACCTTGAAGTAACTCCACTTTTTTCTTATAAAAAATCAGTGCATACATGTATTGCTGTCTATGTTAAAATTTTGTAACCGATAGTCTTACTGTACAAAAGGTATCTTCCGACTACCAACTCTGGGTACCAGCAGAGCCAATAAACAACTTTAAATTACAGTGACAGTACACTACACATCCTAAGCACATATGATATCGAGTATAACCAAACTCATTCTCAAACTTTGTTTCATTCAAGCTAACTAGACCAAAAACAAATAGAACATAAATTAAACTAAACTGAAGCAACAGGACCAAGCCATGAAGTCATGAAAAGAACACAAATAAGCCTCTCTACAAACGAGCAAGATGGGAGGATAACATTAAAACGTACCTCAAAGAAAGGGGTTGTAAAGATGAGAACTGGATTCATCTTGCTCTGGATAGGGTCTAACTAACTTATTAACTTCTAAAGATGGACTGTGCACAATGGATCTGGTTTTAACGTCAGTCATCTGTCGGAATACTACAAACAAAAGAGGCTTATGAAATTGGTCACCGTATTTAATCTGCATTTTTTAAAATGTCCTCCCTGGCACTTAGGACACATGACTACTTTGTAACAGAAACAGCCTTCGGTTTCATAATTGTGATGCATTTATCTATCATTATCAGTCTAAAGTAATAGATATACCACTAAAGAATTTATCCGCGGACCTCATAACTCTTACGGTTCCACAAAACAATGTATTACAGCAATCAATGACTAAAGGATCAATGACATGGCCCATCTAGAATATATAGATGGTTAGTTTCCACTCCTGCACATACTTAAAACTAAAATACCTCTACCAATACGCGTTTAAAAACGAAAGCACCTAGAAGGTATGACTAACCTCATATGTTATATGGTCAAAATATTATTTCCAATGTGTTTTAGTGCTAAACCATGCAGCAAACACCACTTTTTAAAAGGTTGCTTTAAAAACACGAACGAACACGAGATTAAACGCTACACAGCATCTCAAACATTAACAAATACCACAGGTGTGACAACCCACACTGCTTCCTACTATTTTTATTGGCGTATGACCCAACATTCCTCCACGTGACGTACCTTTTTCATTATTCCAGTTTTCCGCTTTGAAAACGTTGTGTATCTTCTCAGCTTATTGTCAATATATTCCATTTTAATTTTAACACGTCCTTTTGTCTTTTTACCATTCGGTGGCGGTGTCTTTTTCTGCGCTTGAGAAAAACTATCATCCCCTATGTCCGACCCACAGTCTGTCATGCCCATCCCACTTTGCGATGCCATGCTTGGTCTACCCGACACTTCTTGATCAAAACACACATCAGATGACGTTCTTTTGACCCCAACACGTTGAATACCTGCACCACAAGTACTTGGTAAAATCGAAGGCCTTGACACTCCACCAGAACTTAAAGAGGTTGAAGGTCTACTATGGCCTGTTGTAGCATAAATTTCTGATGGCGTTTCACCACTTATAAGCGACATATTGTAACCAATATTAAATCGGGAATCTCTTCCCCCGCCTGTGGGGGTATCCATCACTGCACAGCACTAATTTATTTCATCACAATAAATGCAATAACGCAAGAACCGCCCAAGTATCGTGCATGCAACACCCAATTACACTACAACCTATTCCACACTACCATCACCAATCCACGACTGTTCGTAATTTGACCTATGTGCTTCACTGCCGAGCAACTGGCACGATGAGTTACAGGAAAAAAGTAGTTCCACCCCGAACAGTAATTAAATTTAGACATAGAAATAGTTCGTTGTACTGCATACTAAACCTTAAAACTATAACATAATATATAAGATTCATTGTTATGTCTTAAAGTGTATACTTTCTGAAATATTTACTAGGTAATTTAATGGCGGAGGAATACAACAATAGTGCTAAGGACGGCCCCACTTCCATATTTAGAAGTCGCTGTTGCCAAATTAGGTAAACTTCTCCTAATATGGTAAACAAAGATCCACCCTTTCAGGCCAATAGTCGTGGCTGACAGATACGGACTTCATTTCCTACTGAACTAGCGAACATGATGATTAGTGTACGATTAAAATAACCAAGTAGGGGATGAAAATCATATTGTCCCTAAAAATAGTTGTAACCCACCCTCCTTTCCTAAAATAGATCGAAACTATATACTTATGCTAATGGTAGAAAATAGCGTAGGACTCAACAGTCGTGTAAAGCAGTGAAGCTATGCATTTTAAGATTCTTTACACGTATTACAAATTACATGCTTATTTTTACATTTCTACACCAGGTTTTCATTTCCATACATTGTGAGGGAAACTCCATGTTGTCTGTTGGAGGATAGAACATCAGACAAATACTGCATAAAAACATTTATGCTCAAGGAGTGCTGTTATGAGATGTTGCTATGATGAGAACGGCATGTTTTAAAACTCTTGACCTGATTTGGGCAGAACACAGACCATATATATTGGTATGCCTGCTACGTGTTCAACCACTTGTAATTCATTGTGTATGATTTACGTGCGCACATAGAATAAACAAGCTTCTAACTAGAAGCGTCAAGAGTTAAACTCCATACTTGGCACTGCAGACATGCTGTACTTTGCCTTGCGGTCTACTTCGGCCTAAAACACTCAAAACACAGCATTCCCTTCCCTTTTAATAAACGAGTATGCCATTCGGAAGCATTGAAAAAGCTGAAACAGAACCAGCTACCACATACCCAGAATATCGAAGTGATACGATCTTCCGAAAATTTCTATATGCCCAGAACACAATACTGCATCTCGAATCAGACCAAACCATTTTTTGAACGATGAAAACAATTATCATAAAAGTGTATTTTTTATGTACGGGATAGATTTTACGTAGGCCTATATCGTAATTTGCCATAACATATGTACAAAACAGTGCTAACATTAATGATGGTCGTTTATTTCGAACTCAGAGTGCAGAATTTTATATACGCTTTTTGTTCATCAAGTAAAATGGTAAGGTTAGTGTCAAGGAAGAACGCTGTCATCAAAATTGTTTGAACTACAAAATAATATTCACAGTATTAATAACATAAAGGCTTACACTATGGCCACAGTAACACAACATATAAATCAAATATTTGAGAGCATCGAGAAGAGTAATGCACTTTAATTTAAATTACCAAAAAGGAGTCATCTGAGAAAATCTTAATAATTGCACGAACCCGTCAAATTTACTGCAGAGTTAAATTCGCACAAAATTCAAATTTCATCCAGCAGATGGCAGAAGATATCGTCAGCTATGCTCAGCCATCTCTCGGTACAGTCACAAACTCCTTGAACATTAGGCAGGGAACTTCTGATTATACACTCTACAAACCGTGGTTAATTATGGTTTGGTATGTATCAACGGAAAATAAACATAATAAGCACATCATCCGAGAAAAAACACAAGACACACTTAATTTTTACATAAACTATAAATTTAACATAATTATTACAATAATTTGAACTTATTTTGGATATTGTCAATCATCTTAGGTTAATTCTTAAAAATGTTTTAGAAACTGGATCTTCCCATCAAGTGAAGAACAGACAAAGGAATGTCTAATCTAATGGGTCCCTTAGACAGAAATAAGTCTCCATCTTTAGACCTATCAATAGGTTATAATGAATTGCTGACCTGTAAGTACATAGTTTCACAGCAGCAGTAGCAGATCACGAGTCTGAGCAGTGGTTGTGCTGTGCAAGGGTGGAAAATCAGAATAGTTTTTCAAAACATAATATAAATAAATGAAAAGTAAATTTACATCAGGAGAACACCCATACGTGCTTGATGATGAGTAAACTATTTGTAAGTACGGAAGAGGGTGGCCATGATTTTTTACATCACTTTTTTCACTCAAAGACAATTTAGAAAAAGTAATTTGCCATGAATATGATATACTTCCTTTGCTCATTATCATTACCAAAACAAAAAATAGTCATTACACAGAATTATTGAACACTCATTAACAATAACTACGAAACAGTTTGATACAGAAACCAGTCTAAAACACGTGGTACTGGGTAAGCGTGGTTACTATAAGCGGGCTGCAGGGACTGCAGCTCCGATACACGCTGTACAATTGAACTGCCCCTCACTCTCCACTTGTGACAAGCAGATGGAGCTGCGAACCTTGCAGCTCCAATACACACTGTACCAGTGAGCTTCCCCTCACTCCACCGCCCTCCGCGATCTCTATTTTTGACTGGCTAGCAGCGCTGAAATCCTTGCAGCCGGATGATAGCCCCGTTCTGCTTCGCACTCCTCACCCATGGACTTACAATCATTTCAGCCGATTAGTGATTAATGACAATGTAAGGGGCAATATTAAGATAATGACACAGAGGAAATAATGTGTTACGAATTATATAAACACAAAAATAAATGTCCATATGGAGTATAACCCAAAAGTCCAATGTCAACATCTCCACAGCTACAAAGGAATATCATATAAAATAAACAATTATTTATAAAGAAAAAACAATTTACTTAAGTAACAAATATTATATACTATGTATAAAATTAAGATAAAAATATTATGTACAATGGCCCATAACACAAAAATTACATTAGAGTTTCATACATTATTAACTCATTCACATTACCATACCCATAAAACATTTTTCACTGGCACTTCCTCTTCCTATGACGACTCCACTTTAAGTATGTCATCTGATAACCATGCCCTCTCTGTTTACACATCTTCCTGTGAATACTCCTCCCCTCCTCCAATGTCATTCTACAGCCTTCCTTCTCTCTGTATGATATCTTTCCTAACCTGTTGTTCCTATCTTAACTTCAGTCTCACTCTCAGATGAAGATAAATTTCTTCAAGTTGAATCACACTAAATTGCATTTTTAAGGACTGACAATACACTCTACAACATAATAATTTGCATTACATTACTAATTTGTTTCTAATTTCAGTATCCTGATTAAATATGTAAGCTAAGTGAGCGTGGATTTTATGGAAGGGATGAGGAGATATGCACAGGTGTTTCTGATGCATCTTTAGATACTTCTGCCTGTTTCAGACATTTTATGTGCAAAAAGAAAAGGAGAAAAATTGCTGCTTGAAGAGAGCTATAAATATTTCTAGACTTTTATGACCTTCAGGGAGATGTTAGTAAGCAAAGTGGCCACTGAAGTGGACAATTTAATTACAAAGGTATCTATATGAAGCCCATAAAAGCATTTTAGATCCACAATGATCTGCTCTTGAGGCTACACAGAACTGTTAATAATGTCATGACATGACAGAACAATATGGTCCCATGAGACCAATTACAAATACGTATTACAAGAAATGATTTCTTTTTTTCCAACTGACAAAGGTTAAGCAACAAAGTATGCTCTAGTTGGATGTAACCTGTGGCATAAAAACTTTTAAAAAAATTCAGAAAATCTTCAGCAAAGACTGTGTTATTGAAACTGTCCTATAAACTTCCTATATCATTAAATCTCTTGAGTTTCTCTGGGAAGCTGTCTCTATACAGTACTGGATCTGCACGGAACTCCACAGTTTGGAGAGGCATTGAACCATAGACAGAAGAAAACCTGTCAATGCACTGTGATCTCTCCATCATGTGATTTAAATCTGCCGACAGCATTTCTGTATTGGTACACTCCGGACATTTGAACTTCTTTCTTGGAGTAACCTATAAAATTTTAGTCAGATTTAAAATACGTAAAAATTATCTGTTTACTGCAGTCATTATAGTACACACAATATATTAAAACCCCATTCTTAATACTAATAATGGAGGAAAGAAGAAATTTATACAAAATGTTATTTAAATAAACAATATGGACTTACAATCATTTCAGCCGATTAGTGATTAATGACAATGTAAGGGGCAATATTAAGATAATGACACAGAGGAAATAATGTGTTACGAATTATATAAACACAAAAATAAATGTCCATATGGAGTATAACCCAAAAGTCCAATGTCAACATCTCCACAGCTACAAAGGAATATCATATAAAATAAACAATTATTTATAAAGAAAAAACAATTTACTTAAGTAACAAATATTATATACTATGTATAAAATTAAGATAAAAATATTATGTACAATGGCCCATAACACAAAAATTACATTAGAGTTTCATACATTATTAACTCATTCACATTACCATACCCATAAAACATTTTTCACTGGCACTTCCTCTTCCTATGACGACTCCACTTTAAGTATGTCATCTGATAACCATGCCCTCTCTGTTTACACATCTTCCTGTGAATACTCCTCCCCTCCTCCAATGTCATTCTACAGCCTTCCTTCTCTCTGTATGATATCTTTCCTAACCTGTTGTTCCTATCTTAACTTCAGTCTCACTCTCAGATGAAGATAAATTTCTTCAAGTTGAATCACACTAAATTGCATTTTTAAGGACTGACAATACACTCTACAACATAATAATTTGCATTACATTACTAATTTGTTTCTAATTTCAGTATCCTGATTAAATATGTAAGCTAAGTGAGCGTGGATTTTATGGAAGGGATGAGGAGATATGCACAGGTGTTTCTGATGCATCTTTAGATACTTCTGCCTGTTTCAGACATTTTATGTGCAAAAAGAAAAGGAGAAAAATTGCTGCTTGAAGAGAGCTATAAATATTTCTAGACTTTTATGACCTTCAGGGAGATGTTAGTAAGCAAAGTGGCCACTGAAGTGGACAATTTAATTACAAAGGTATCTATATGAAGCCCATAAAAGCATTTTAGATCCACAATGATCTGCTCTTGAGGCTACACAGAACTGTTAATAATGTCATGACATGACAGAACAATATGGTCCCATGAGACCAATTACAAATACGTATTACAAGAAATGATTTCTTTTTTTCCAACTGACAAAGGTTAAGCAACAAAGTATGCTCTAGTTGGATGTAACCTGTGGCATAAAAACTTTTAAAAAAATTCAGAAAATCTTCAGCAAAGACTGTGTTATTGAAACTGTCCTATAAACTTCCTATATCATTAAATCTCTTGAGTTTCTCTGGGAAGCTGTCTCTATACAGTACTGGATCTGCACGGAACTCCACAGTTTGGAGAGGCATTGAACCATAGACAGAAGAAAACCTGTCAATGCACTGTGATCTCTCCATCATGTGATTTAAATCTGCCGACAGCATTTCTGTATTGGTACACTCCGGACATTTGAACTTCTTTCTTGGAGTAACCTATAAAATTTTAGTCAGATTTAAAATACGTAAAAATTATCTGTTTACTGCAGTCATTATAGTACACACAATATATTAAAACCCCATTCTTAATACTAATAATGGAGGAAAGAAGAAATTTATACAAAATGTTATTTAAATAAACAATAGAGTTCAGATTCAAACTACAGCTGTACAAGCACAAAAATAGTAAAACAGGAGCCTGGGCTAATATTTGAATGTTTATTGTACATCTGTATTTGTAATCATTGATCTTGTCCACTTAGTTTTATGGTCAGTGTATTTTAAATTTTCAAAAGTTATATATTAAATTACTCACCTTAATTGGAGCCTTATTTGTGACATTTGCAACAAGGAAGTTCATTGCAATGTCCTCACAATTCATGTGCTCATCCACCCATTCCTTAATATTTCCTGGCATTGATGTAGTGTACAGATAGCTCCAATACTAAAAATGTTGAAGTATTTTTAGATGTCTTACTCATAAACTTGTGAGTCATTAAATGTGAAAGCAGGTTTCAGCTTTTATAAGATTTCTAAACATAACAATTAATAAAATTCCATTTTTTGCATACATTCCTCAAACCAAGATAATTAGGCACATGCAGGAATGAATTTTTTGGTTCAAGATGAAACTGGTAAGAGAATTTAAAAATGTTCTGATAATCAAGACAAGGAGGAGAACTTTCTCTTATAGACAAATTTCTCACTGCAATCATAATTTATAACAGTAGCCATTTACAATAATGCATCGAAGTGTACTATTTATCCCTACCGATATCAATCCTTTTTCAATGAAAAAGAGTTCATAAACCATTCTATTAAAAAAAAGCTCACTCCATCAGCCATGTCCTTTTTCACCATTTGTTCAACCTGAAAACTGTCACTACAGATTTCAGGTTCATTCTCATATGCTGTATTCAAAATTACACCACAGAAGTTGAATAAGTAACACACTATTTTTATTGCATGGTGGTAGTAAGTTGTACCTCAGAAAACCCCTTTTGGTGCAAGCCAAAACATTTTGGAAAACAGATAAATACAATAAAAAACATTTGAATCTTTATTATCAATGTTGGTATATTCTTTAAAAAACCCACAAAATTCTAATATTCTGAGACTTGCCTTATGGTGAAATGCAGCTCCTGTAAGTACCATTGAGATCTGATTGGTCCACTCTGATTCATACTTCCATCGCTGTGTAGCATTATCCCAGACATGAGTTCGGGATGGAAATCCTACTATACGATCTGGAAATTCTCGCCAAACCTACACCAAAATACAATAAATCCATTACTCAGTAACCAGGAAGTCAACTAGAGACACACTGCACTACAGAATTTTCCAATAAGGGATTCAGTCCGGAATATTAAATGGTAACAACATGAGTACATCAGTGTAAGTAACTGTGCCACTTTAAATTTTCTTTATTCTGTGATTACACATACAAAGTGGACTGTTAATTTTGCCCAGCTGGTGGAAACATGTACCAAGTATGACAATTTGGTGGACAAATCTGTTTGGAAGGCTGCCATACTGAAAAGATGAAAGGATAATATTAACAGAGAATTACATGAAGAAGATATGAAATACATTTAAGTATCTCAGAATTTGGTTCAATGGCAAGCTTATATGTTTTTAAAGTTGTAATTTCAGTTCTGTTACCAGAGGGTTAGTTAATTTACATTACTTCTGCTGTTACTTGAATATTACAATGTGTTCACATTAACATTTTTATCTCAGCTGTGAAAGACTCTGGTGGCCCTGTAGCCATTTGGATATACTAAATTGTAGGCTTACTTTATTTTGTTGTAGTTTATTCTTGACAAATGTTTCCCATTAATTACAAAAATAAGTTTATATTCTCACATTATTAATTTAATTGTGCTGGTTATAAAATTGTTTAAATTTCCAATCCAAATGTTTTTACATAATTAGTCAGAAACACACACACCTCATAGCCAAATTCAAGCTCATCAGCTGTCAGCATCACAATATCATCATCAATTGTAAGAATGGCCTCTGTCTCAATCTCTTCATATGGGTAAAAACGATTTGAGAGTTTGTTTTCCTTGGTCTGGATCACCTTCAATGGTTTACCAATTTTAGGCCACATCGATGCTACAAAATACAAAAATCGGATAAGTACATTATAAAACAAATACAAATAACTGTAAAACATAATAAGATATAAAACCATATGCAATTACTGACCCATTTCCACTGTCTCTAATCTTCACAAAGTTTACTCTCATTGAGGGTTCAAGTTCTATGGTTCCAGCTCAATGTTTCCAGGGTTAAATATATTCTTAGTACGCTTCTTTCAATATAACATTCAAAACCTTTTGTTCAACAATACACATTTCCTGTATAGATTTCTGAGGTATATGACCACTTACGGTGTGGTGGTGCTTTACGCTGATTGTTCCATACTACCAGAACTTTGTTGAGGCTTGGAGCCTTTACCAGTTTCTGAATGAGTGAAAATAGGCTTTCTACACGATCATATGTCAGGATGACTGCAGTGAAGCCTTGCGAACGCGGGGCTGTAAGCTGTAAAAACAGCGGTGACTTGGCAGCCATCTGTAAATATATAAAAACAACTTTAACAAATTACAATTACAGTCAACTTACGATTTATAAAAAATTACATATAAGTTGTGCCACAGAAACTACAGCATGACTCAAAAATCAATAAACTGGATACTACAGTATGACCAAAAAAAAATTGTTATCTCTGTATGATACAATAAATATCCTGATGTTATGAAAGCCATTGCCATTACAAAATTTCAATGTGGAACTCCAAGCCAGTCCAGCTCCATTCAATTCACATCTTCAGAAATTACTTTTCCATGGCTCATTTTAAAATTTATTTCCAATCTGTGCCTAGGTCTGTTCCTATGATGTTATCTATGCATTTGTTCTCCATCTCAATGAAACTGAGTGACTGGCTGGTCTGCCTTGTCTAATACCTACTGTATATGCATAAAATAAAATGTTAGTAGGACCCACAAACAATAACATAAGCAGGATAATAAGTATGACAGAAATGTGATATACATGAATGTAAAATATACTCACTGGTTCTGGAAGCACATTCCAGTCCTGGTAGGTATGGGCATTTTGGGGGAAGACTCGATCATTGAGTATTTTCAGGGTAGTAAGTGTGATAGCCTTTATTGAAGAGAGATACTGCTCATACAGCCAGCTACCTTGTCTCTGTAATTCTGCTATCCGATCATCAGACACAATGGCCAAGATTTCCATTAGGTTACCCAAGTCATCTTCTGAGACAAATATAGCTGCTCTGTTTTGAAATGAAACACACATATACACAAAACTGTCTCCTCTGCTCACTGTTCTACTGTAAAATATGCACCAACATTCTCACACCCACACAACAAATTCCACAGTCAAGAGGTAGGGTCTTTTTTTACCTACTGTCAGTTATTCAAATGATGAACAAATCCCATTGTTACTGAACCTGGGATCATCACTATCATCATTTAATCCAACTGTCATCTAAACAACTAATTTCCTTCAGACCCATTTTAATACAATTCATCCAATCATTCATATGACACCCAAATAGTCTCTCATTTTTCCATGGCTGCTACACTGCCCTACCTTCTTCATCCTTTTTGGTTCAAGAACCCAAAAAATATGTCAAAGCAGAACTTATGCATGTCATGCAAATTATTCCATTCCCTGCGCACCTTTGAGCCAATATCAATCACAGCAACCCATTCTCAAACACCTTTAATTTCTATTCATACATACCCATAAAAAGGCTTGAAAAATAGTCACACACTAGCCTGAGGCAAGATGATTTTTCAGACTGATCAGCAGAAATGTGCAGGCCACTTGCATTAACAGACTTTATGATTTTTTAATTGATGTCAATTTGTTAGCATTATGTTTCTAACTATTTTCTCTTATGTCTCATGCCAATAAAACAATGGCTAGGCCAAGGAAGGTAAAATAGGTTTACATGTGCATGCATGAACAGTAATAAAGGAAATCAACATAATATAAGTTTTTACACTATTATTATTTATTACTTTTATATAAAGAGCTAATTTCACAGACATCCCAAAGACAATATATAAAAATATCTTTATTTTCCCCAAACCCAAGATGAAAGTTAATTGAATTAAATTTTTAGTTTGGAAAATCTGGCTTTGTACAAGTTTTCAAGATCTTCTCTTGAAAATGCCCAATAAATTCTCATTGATAATGTACTTCTTTCTTAGATAGCAGTCAGTAAATAAACACAGTTTCTGTATTTGCACAGCACTGCAGACTTCTTCTCCAGACTCTGCTACTGTTTTAAGCAAGGGAACCTAACTGCATTAAATGTGTGACTCAAGATTATCTGAAGAAAGTTTCACTGTATCTAAGGAGCAGAGTCCCTGTTGAACAGTCACTCACTCACAAAATTCCCAGTCTTATAGACCTTAAAGACATGTTACAATTTTTACAACAGCCCAACAATGAGCCATATCCTAAGCAAGATGAATCCAATCAACATTCCCACAATCTATTTTTGAGACCCATTTTCATATTATTAATCTCTGAATGAAAAGTTGCAAAATTACCTAAACAAAAACATAATCAGTTATGCCTTACCTTTTCCAGTCAAGCACATCTTGGAAGGGCATCACAATGGAGTCTGCACAAATGATAGGAATGCAGCCAGCTGCAAGAGCTTCCAACAGTGTGGGCTGTCCAAGTCTTGCCCCTCGAATCACTAAACAAAACTTGGAACGCTGCAAAGAAGAAATCTCAAGTTCCTATTTAAAATACAACTGCAAATGCATAAAGAATATCTTTCCAACCTCTACAAATAAATGACTGCTGCAAACCCCAGCAGCAGAACTGAAAGTGTGGGCAGCTACAAGTACTTTACTATCCTGTCATTTTGAAAACATGTAAAACATTATCCGGTGTCCAGCTGCAGCTTGTTCCTTTGTTTTTAGTTTTCATATTGTTATAAATGGTCAGAATTTCAACAGACAAACACAAAGAAGAATAAACTTCTCACCAATGGACATGATACTGACAAAGATAACTTCACTTGTAATTATCACAACCAATTTCCCAAAGATCCACATTAATATTATCCTCCCATATCTTCAACAGTCTTCTAAATGATCACTTTCCCAGAGAGTTGCACATCAAAACAGCTGTGTGTTTCAATTAACTAACATTCTAACATCCTTTGTTATACTATCCTATTCAAATCATGAACTTCTTCATTATTCTGGAGCTTGATATAAATGTTGTAACCCAAACCTTTGTTTTATGGTGCAAGGACCTAAGCCCTACATCCAACCTTCAGGACAAAGGGTTCAGTACAGTATAATACAGTTTGTTCACAAATGTCAGGTCCACAAGAAAATAAAAACATAAATCATGGGACACAAAAAATTCCCCACTTAATAGTACCTGCACCTTGTCATGGTGGTGGGGCTTGAGTACTCAGTGATCCCAAGATCTATGCTGGCAATAGCACAGCTACTGGTAGGGCCTCCATAGCCAGATTGGTCGAGGGGGAGAGGTCAGACCAAGACAGGTACCCTGGTCCTCCAGGTTGGGGGTTTGTCGCAAGGTTTCAAAACCTCAATCAAAGCATCGGACAGAATGGACCTAACAATAGGACCAAATGGAAGAGGAGGATTGAAGAGGCCATGGACCGAATACAGACCGGAGAGCCACAGAAGAAGATCACAGAAAATTCAAAGTACCTGAAGTACATGTGGATACTGAAACACTTCCTTGCCACGACACCTCAAACTGTAGTTTCCCTGACGATCCTCAGTACACACTTCCAGCAAAAGTAATTCTGAATGATCCTGAGCCAGATGCCACAGTTCTCTCTCATATTCAGGGTGCAGATTGATTTGACTTGACACAACCAACCATGGCCTGGAACAATAAAACCAGACAAATATAATGAATCCATGATAACATAACTGAGAAATTTGTAGTATTTAGTCAACATTCAAAGACTTTCTGGTTCAACCCCTTCCTGAACACTGCTAAGGAAAAGTTGGAAACATAAATGACTAACGGCAGCAGCACAATCAATTTATAAATCTTAGCCAGCTAGTCGGCTTAGGCTCTCAGAGGACTGTTATGCCACGGATTATTATTAACCCTATTCAGTATATTCATAGTTGCCTTCCACTGCAACTTGAGGACACAACACATGTGATGACTATTACTGACCAATTATGCCCATCTGTTTCAGTGTAATGACCATTTGCACACTTCAGTACACTGTTTCCAGCATTTTATCAAGTACTTTTATAATTTTATATTTTCTGTGTCATGGTGTATAATAATTGTTGCAGTACAGTACAGATGCATTGTCAATGTCTGCACAGCACTTCGGCATCACTGTGCCATTTTCAATGTCAACAATAGTTACTGCACACATCTGAATTCTGAGTTATAATGGTAGTGTTCTGGGCTATGATGCCACATGGTCTTGTAGGTAGTTACCAACACCGCACAGGAATGTACCGTCTCCAGTTTTAGGTGAAGTGAGGACCTGAAATGTCAGTTGGTAACAATGAATTACTAGCATACTGCCTGATAACCTAATAACCCACTGTAATCCAGTTTAACTACATAGTTTTTAGTAAGTAGTGCTGGCATTCAAGATGGAAAAGTGATACCAAAATGGATGCATGTCAATAAAATTACAGATGCTTTAGATATGGATGACTTATTTTCACAACCTTGCAAACCTGTGATAGATGTCTGGTATAAGTTGCATCACTGCTGGACTATAGACTGGTAAGGAGACATCAAAACCTGGCCTGTATGTCCAGGAGGAGAAGCCAGCTCCTGCCACAATGGCATGTCCTAATGACAGTTCCACTACAGTGCTATAGTCCGGAACAGCACCAGGAACCATGCTGAATATCAAGTGGTTTTCCCCATTCCTCCAGCTGTATAAAACACAACAAAATAGCAGCTAGTATAAACATGACCAAACATTTAGACACAAAAATTAGGATAACTGGCTGGTGCACCTCACTATTTGCTATACTGATACTATTTTTTTTAGGATGTCTTGTAAACTTACTTTTCTACACTTATTATGGACCTTGCTAATATATAATGTAGTATGAAAGCATAATACCAAAAATTGTTAGTGAGTATGCGTATTTTCCATATGTAGAAACTGGGCACAGCAGAGTTATAAAAGAGTTCCAAGGAAAAATGATTTCTTAAAAGTAGTTTTCTTTATTAATATTAACTTCAGATCAGGATGTAATTTTGAATAATAATAATAATAATAATATTTTAACGTAATATGCAGTGATAGTTTGGACTTAATTCAACTTGCTCAGAATAGGGTCCAGTGGAGGGCTCTTGTCAGCACTGTAATGAACATTCAGATTCCATGGGGGGGGGGAAGATTCTTGACTGGCTGAGCAATTACAACTTCTCAAGAACTCTACACCATGGAGATAATATCCTTATAAGATAAAGATGCTTGTTTCTGTGGTGCCAACATCCATTAAGATCTGAATCTGTAACTTAAAAATCTATTGTCTCCTAGCCAATTATTCTTAATCTGCTTCCTGCTTATCAATATACACAAAAATTATGGAAATAATCTAACAGGTACACAGGCAAGTATAACACATGGATAAAAACCATAAACAAGCTGCAACGTAACAGAATGGAAATAAATATATGTACACAGAAATCAATTTTAGCTTCCTCACTAACTGCAGAACCTCGTAGGCAAACTAGTTAGATCGTTCTCCCATCATATGGCCTGTGGATATTTTGGACTGCTAGACGAACAAACAAAGCAATTTCCATACAATTTTTATTTTGTGCCCAAGTTGTGAATTTTGAGCACTGCTCTAGTAATGAAAAAACAAAATATGTGTACTCAAGACATCACCGAGAGTTTCAAAGTTGTGTTTAGCTAACACAGCATAAAATCTAAAATATACTTACTATGGTAAAGATGCCAAAGCCGCAGATGTCTCCATAACCCTAAAACGGTTTTGATTTAATGTGTCAATTGAAGGCACAAGAATGCATGCTTCTTCTGGATTTGGTGTGTAATATTTGCTCTCTAATATTGTCTGAAGGATGAAATAAAACTCTCGTGACATCTGACTACCTACTGGAATGTCTCGTCCATCCACATACTTTTTTAGGGGATAAACATATATTTGTATTTTATTACTACCTGTGTGTCCACATTGGTACACATTAAAACAGTCATAGTAACTACAATGGGGATTCCTTCCTTCAGAAAGTGGTGCATCTGTTGCAATTACTACCTCTGGCACCCTATCAAGATTGTCTAATGAAATCTGCTGATAAACCTTCTCATGTCCTTCATAAACTCCAGTTGGTAAGTAATGAACTACTATAACTACTGCAATAGAGAGCAACAAAATGACAAACAGCCCTACGAAGAAATGTCTGTAGCGATTGAGAAGTGGCCCTGGTTTAAGGGCCATTTTTGGTGTCATTATTTGTGTTGAAACTTCATTTGTTCAATGTCTTAACCGCTCCTGCATGACAATAAAACACACAATTAATATAACCTTACACACATTTCATAACTTCGCATTACTTACTGGTTACAAACTATTATGACATTTTGTGTTACGAGCAGATTTGGTCACTACAATAAAAGAAACATCAAGAAAACATAAGAATTACCTCTCGAACTTCAAGACAGCGAAATTAAATTTAATTTATTTACGCCACGAATTTATGTATTAACATAACAAGTACAGACGAAAAGAAACAGCACAAAGTAATTTACATCACACACAAACACAGTTGTGTAACTCAAACACAACAGCTCCGTGACAGAAACCTAATCGGTAAGACGGGTAACTACTCTACAACTCACCATCCACTAAGACTACTAACATTAAATTAATAATTTTGAAAACTTTATATCGTAAGTAATCTGTGTCTCAGAAGAACTTGATCCATCTTTAAGGCAAAAATGATTATGTGTATAATAATTTTCACATATCATGTATCCATCAGTTGTGGGTACCCAGCAGCATGACAAAAAATGGCAGGTTAAAGTTTTAAAATTGTCAAAGAAAAACACGTTCAGTCACAGATATTTGTATTCAACTTTATCCAAACAGTTTCATCTTCCCACGAATGGAATTCATTATACGTAAATACACATGTTACGTCTGAATAAAATATATGTAAGTGAATTATTTGAGGTCCCTTAACAAATTAATGCTCTAAATGAGAAGGTTCGAACGAAAATTGTTATAAATTATTTGTAATAGCATACACACTCATGGTTAGTTCAAGCCACTGATTATTCGTGCTTCTTTTCTTTGTTGATATTCTGTGACATTTCCTGTGTCCCCCTGTAAAAATAACTATAATTATATAAATGTAGATTAATATTTGGATTAATTTACAAGCTATGATAAAAATAAATGTAATACTTTAAATGGGTTGTTCACTAAAAACTCGAGTTATAGGCTATATAACTGACGCATCCCTGGGTTAGAGGTTCCATTCAAAGGTTAATATCCTGTTCCGGTGAGTTAATCTTCTCGTTAGCATGGTGTGCGTGTAAGGTGGGTATTTTATTGTATGATTTTGAATAGCCAGAATGTTACGTGACCTGTAAGTTCCCCGGATTTATCATAAGCTGTTCTTCGTGATATTATGTAGTTATTGTATGTGAGATGAAAGTATGGTTTATTTTGATTGCATTAAGCTTTGTGTTGCATATGTACCACGTTGTAGCACATTTCATGATAGGCCCTTATGTTTTATTTTTATTTCAATTTTCAAGAAATTGTGCGAATTAGTTTATAACACTGAGGTTTGATTCACACGCTTCTGAATTCTTTTCGTATGATTTCTGTATAGTTAATATGTCATTCAGATTTGGGTATTGGTGGTTTTGTGCATAGCATGTTACAGGTTTAATTCGTCTGGCCATTAAAGAGTAGAAGAATGTGAATTTAAATGAAAAGAAGATAATCTTCTTGTACCAGGTAAGCCAAATTTGTCACTGAAGTACATATTCTTTGTAAGTAATATATCTTCTAATTGTTATAATTCTTTGTTCTTAACCCATATGCCCAAATCTGAATGCAATGCAGTGGTGGCAAAAATAGCTGACACTTTATTAATTTTTTTCAGATAGTGTAGCAAAGTCACAATGCCACAGAATGAATATATTGAGCGCCACCGTAAGCTGTATGGCTATCGACTGGATTACCATGAACGCAAAAGGAAGAAAGAGGCTCGTGAGCCTCATAAACGGGCTGAGAAAGCTAAGAAGCTACGAGGATTGAAAGCCAAAATGTTCAATAAGCAGCGCCGATCAGAGAAGATTCAGATGAAGAAGAAGATCAAAATGCATGAGGAAAAACAAGTAAAGAAGAACAGTGAAAAAGTAGCTGAGGGAGCTTTGCCTGTGTACTTGTTGGATCGAGATGTTCAGTCCCGTGCCAAAGTATTGTCCAACATGATAAAACAGAAGAGGAAAGAGAAAGCTGGAAAATGGGATGTCCCTATTCCTAAAGTTAAAGCACAAGCTGATTCTGAAGTCTTCAGAGTTCTTCGAACTGGAAAGTCCCGGCGCAAAGCCTGGAAGAGAATGGTAACCAAAGTAACATTTGTTGGTGAAGGTTTTACACGCAAACCACCAAAGTTTGAACGTTTCATCCGGCCAATGGCATTAAGATTTAAGAAGGCACATGTTACCCATCCAGAACTTAAAGCAACATTCTGTTTACCAATCATTGGAGTAAAGAAAAACCCTAGCTCTCCTATGTATACATCTCTTGGTGTCATTACTAAAGGTACAATTATTGAAGTGAATATCAGTGAATTGGGTCTTGTCACACAGGCAGGTAAAGTGGTATGGGGAAAGTATGCACAGGTTACCAACAATCCAGAAAATGATGGCTGTATTAATGCAGTGTTGCTTGTATGATATTTTTGCCTGTACAAAGTACTGGACTTAAAATGTTGAAATAATGTTCATTGTCATGTACATCTTCTGTATTGCTTGTGAAATGAAGATAAAGGAAAAATAAAATTGAAATATTAGCATTTTGTCTTTTATTCCTTTCCTAGTGTTTGGCTGATGGAGAATATCGGTGGGGATTACACTTTGTAATACCACATAATTTTGAAGGAATTTTCCCTGTTCAGTTCATATTTCTTATGAAAAATATAATTTTTTCTCCTATAACATGTTATTTTATAATGATAATAGTTATATATCATTCATTCCCAGCTTGATGTAGTTCATCACTAACAAACTGCATCACTGTAGGTCATTATCTCTGTTCAGTATTTCTGATATGCAAAATCAGTGTATTCTTGTGTTCATAACCCAACAGAGCATCTGTTAAATTTGTTCTATCAGTCTGTCTCGAGGACAGACTAATTTTGATGGACTTTTATATTGGAGAATTTTGTGAAAAAGTCTAGCCAAAGTATCTAATTGCTAGTGGTGTTAGTTAAATGTGCATAATGGTTTAACTGTTTCCAAAGTTTAATAAAAAATGGATCACTTTGAATTCACGTGCCAGATTGAAATAATTAATGGTACTTCTCATTTAGGCAATGATGTCTGTTGCAATGTCCATAAAGATGGCTACAGTTGTTAGCAATGATATAACTGAAACTGTGAGTAAGATCAGGACTGGCAGTATTTGATCAAATAATGTTTACACTGTTCATTTTTTACTACTGTCTTCCTATTGTGTTAAAGGGAAAAGTTAAGAATTGTTATCAGCATTTAATTTTTTTTCAGGGGAAGTTGAGTGGGCACCAAAATGCAGATCTTTGTGAAGACACTTACTGGGAAAACCATCACCCTAGAGGTTGAGGCATCTGATACTATTGAAAATGTGAAAGCCAAGATTCAAGACAAGGAAGGCAGGTTTATATATTTTAAGGAAAATAATGTGATATATCCTGTGTATCTGAATATAAAATGAGGGGGATAAACAATTCTCATGAAGTCTATTAAAAAACAATGATCATGTTACAAATTTGATCTCCCTAAAGGTATTATTTCATAGGCCAAATTTTATAGAACTCTCAATAAACTAGTTCAGTTCTTTGTTTGTTAATTACTTCATCTCATAGTGTTCGTGAAATGTTCGCAGAATGCTATACAGTAACTTCAGATAGGTGAAAAAGACCGACACTTGACAATATGCTTACATCATTAGCAAGTTTTGTTGAGGATATATGTATCTGCAGAAGATACCATAGATGTTGCATATAACATACAATATATCCAGAAATTTGATATGGTATTGACATTAGACTTTTAGATGATGTTAGAAATGAGAGATACCAGCCATTGTTAGGTTGTTAGGATCTTTCTTGATCTGCTTCTTATCTTGTATTTGTTACTAATGCTCTGTACATTTGTTTAGGTATCCCCCCTGATCAGCAGCGCCTGATTTTTGCTGGAAAACAACTTGAAGATGGTCGAACATTATCTGATTATAATATTCAAAAGGAATCTACACTTCACCTAGTTCTACGCCTGAGGGGAGGAGCAAAGAAGCGCAAGAAGAAGAATTACTCAACTCCCAAGAAAATCAAACACAAAAAGAAGAAGGTCAAGCTTGCAGTACTCAAGTACTACAAGGTAACGAGTGGAAAAATGTAATCCCACTTAGACTGCCCATGTTTTCCAGTGTAATGTTCTTACTTTACATACCCCACTGGCTATGATATTAATCTCTTGATGCTACACATTTTGTAATAGGGATTTCCCATTACAATTTACAAATGTTGTGTTTCCTAATGTGATAAAATGAGGGTTCTGTTGGTATTGTGGTATGTAACGTTTTTGGTATTTTCTGTATTAAAAAATAGCTGATTTCCAGTATAGTTGACATCATGTTACCTTGTTTAGGTGGATGAAAATGGAAAGATCCATCGTCTACGACGGGAGTGCCCATCTGAACAGTGTGGTGCTGGCGTCTTCATGGCTGCCATGGCAGACCGGCATTACTGTGGGAAGTGCGGCTACACCCTGGTATTCAGCAAACCAGATGAAAAGTGAAATCAAATTCTGTAAAAACTGTAATAAAATAATCAACAGTTTGTAATGTTTTGTTTCCTGTCATTACACCTGCTACCCCCACCTAATTCTGTATTGGACAAAGGGAAATTCTTTTTGATATTCGAGATAATGTAAAAGATATGCCGTTTTCTACTTGCTCAATGAAACAATATTAACATGCTCTGCTAGGCCTATGAGTTTTGAAGAGCTTAAGAAGAAAAATTCATAGATATAATTACAATAACAAACATTTCTGTGTAGAATAAAATACAGTTTCTTCTGTATAGGTCTTGAAAATACAAATGAAAGGACAATGAAGTTGTTAAAAGACAAAAGTATATGCAGTGCAGAGCTGAGCAGAAGTACATTACTACCTTTGTCAAGAGAAACTAAATAGGGAATGTTGAAATTACTAGTATGTAACACAATGATTAATACTTTTTACTTCATGATGTTTAAGGTGATTAAGGAAAGTACAAAGGAAAAAATTCACATAAAATGTGAGGTATACTAATGCAGCCACTTCAAAGGCATAAGTGGGAATACAGCATTAATTAATCTCTGCTGAGGTACCGGGGTTATTTTTACTACGCGATTTTCTATAGGTCGGCATCTTACATGAATGCAACTATCGCATAACAGCAGAAATGACTGTACACATCAATCACATGAAAGAATCGCGGGACCAACGAATTGTCAATTGTAAGTGTATAAAATATATTTTTTAAATTCCCTTTATTTTATTTATGTTATTTCAGAGCTTTAAATATAATGCCATTATATTACTCGTCAATGTTTGGGTGCTGGGGACGCATGTCATTGACTTCCCATTGATTTACATTATAAAAGTGTTTCAATTTACACTGGTTCGTCCAGGAACACATCCCCGGTGTAAATCAAGGGCTACCTGTATTGTTACTACTTAGAAATGTATTTTACAAAAAAAAAGTACTGTACAATGAAAATTGAAAGCAGTCCCCAAATTAATGTTGTACAGGATTAGATGAACACAATAAGAAGGTGACTTTTGGTTGTCAATAATGCATATTTTGATGGTCACAGATTCCAGTTCAAAGATTGGCACATAAATATGGCCTTTAAATTCATAGAGTTACCTAACTAAGTAAGTAGATGGCTTACCGAACACGAAGGTTCATCACCGAATTAACCAAAGCCCTCCACCGGACACTGTCCTACGCCAACAAAATCCAGTTTCATTCATCTCCCATAGATCCCGCCTGAGATTATCCTCCCATCTACGTCTAGGTCTCCCCAGCGGTCTCTTCCCTTCAGGTTTCCCAACCAATACCCGGTACACACCTCTTGTACCATCCATGCACGCTACATGCCCAGCCCATCTCATTCTTCTCGACTTAATCACCCTGACAATACTGGGGGAGGAGTACAGATTTTTAAGCTCATCATTATGCAGTTTCCTCCACGCCCCATCGTCTTCCCTCTTAGGCCCAAATATCCTCCTCAACACCCTATTCTCAAACACCTGCAATCTGTGTTCCTCCCTCTGAGTGAGAGACCATGTTTCGCACCCA
>NW_019059924.1:99563-130534 GCF_000696155.1 Zootermopsis nevadensis
AAATTTCAACTTGATATTGTTCCTTCACCTCTCCCTCACTTAATTTTTTTCAAATCAAATCTTTCTGTGTCGAAATTTTGTTTAGTTCGTCTACTTACTGAAAGCCACTACCACCAGATAATGATCAGTGTCACAGTCTGCTCCTCTGAAAGACCTCACATCAATTATATTTGTGTGCCTTCTGTTATCTACTAACACATGATCTATTTGATTGTGTGTGCTCCCATGTGGAGAAGTCCAAGTGTATTTATGAACATCATGGTGTGGAAATTTTGTACTTTTTACAATTAAATCTTTTGACGTAGCAAAGGTTACTGCTCTAACACCGTTATCATTACTAAGTGCATGGAGACTCTCGCTGCCTATTGTGGGTTTGAAGATATCCTCCCTCCCAATTTTTGCATTGAAATATTCTAGCAGAATTTTCATGTGATAGTTGCCCAATGTATCAAATACTGATACCAATTCTTCATAAAAGCTATCCTTGATATTATCGCTTTTGTCCTCATTTGGGGCATGAACATTAAGGACAATGATGTCGCACCAACGTCCTTCCAAAATTACGTAAGACAACCGGTCACTAACAAATTCTACTCTCTTAACTGCTGCCCTTATTCTGCAATGAACAAAAAAACCCGTCCCTAATAGATGATTGTCATTCCCCTTTCCATAGATTGTTGGTCTATACGTTAACAGTTCATATTGTGACATCGATTTGAAAGTGCTCTGAAAATAGTATGTAATTCATTCTACAGCATGCAAAATGAAGCCATAAAATACAAGTGAGGTTCAAATACAATAAAAACATTATGCAAATATGTGATCGTGTTAGCGGTACTTAAAAATCAGGTTTTAACGATCTCCCCTTGCCCTCCCGCACTGGAAGACCCTTCCTGCGTACTGCACTGGACAATACAACGATTAACTGTTGTTATTCTGCTGCTGGTACTACTACTACTACTACTTACTACTACAACTACTATACTAGCACTGGTACAATCGATGTCTGTGTTCCTCCAAGTTACCTAGTATTTTAAAAGCAACACAACATTCCATAAAAATTCTGTAAACATATCAGACACCATTATTGATGCCACTTGCAATAGTTTATACATTATAATCATGAAATTAGTGCATTGACATTACTGTGGTTGCAGTTTTACAACACAAAAGCTTTTATACAAAATTTAGACATTATTAATCTTCCACACATGCCTCACCAAAGTTGCTGAAAAGCTATTTTTTTGTCATGTTCTACTTCATAATAAAAGCCATTTTTAACAAGTTCAACTAAAACGAATTCAAAATCATAAAAACAGTGTTTCTATGAACAGTATGGGAATGGTATAATGTATCTGTTGAACTTGTGGCCAGAAATAATATAGTGAATGATGATGAATTTGTGTTTTATATTATTTATAATATTGTGGTTTTCAGATGGCAGTCCAAACATATGAAAATCTAACATCTGAATTCCCAACAAATTTATAATATGCATGTGATTAATTGTTACTAATTAAAGATTAAAAGGAATGATTCTAAAATCTATTACAATGAATAAATATGTTATACAATAAGCTAAAAAATGTTGTGTACTTTTAAAGATAAATCTATGTTGCTGCATTTCAGTATGTTACTAGCACTTCTCTCCAGTACAGTTAATATGATATCAGCATCAGTTAAAAATAAAATATGCTCACTCTGTAACAACTCTTTTATTTCCTTGACATGGCAATGCCCTGTTTCCAGCAAATAGAATTGCTTGAAATATATTCTCAACAACAATACACTGCCACACAGTATTAAATCAATATATGCATTTGCTTCATGATCTGATAGAGTAACTGCAATATTGAGGTGAAGCATATGTCTGAGTTTGGCTGGGATAGTTCCATACTTGTAGGAAACCAAACTGTTTGTTCCAAACTGAGTAAGTTCAATGATTAACTGCACTGCTCTTCTAACATATCTTAATGGTACAGCATTCTCTCAGTAGTATAGGATTAGAAAGGAGGATGCATAAATACCCTACCAAATACATGCATAATCCAATACATCAAACCGTTATTAGAATTTTCATGATAAGCATACTCATAGTATGGAGTAGATAAAAGCACTATACTGTTTAAATTTCATGAATATTTGCCTCATGAGAAAAGTCCCAGGCCATGACTGCTACTTTTAATTTCTAACAGAACTGACTGGAATTTTACAAAATGATGGAAAACAATATTTCTCTCTGAAATAAGACACTCTTCTTCTTTAACCACCTAGGTGGTGAAAATCCAGGTTATCTTCCAGTGGGGACTAAAAGTTCACTGACATAATTTTTTTGCAGCACCTATTTAATTTTTAAAAGTTTTACCTTCTTTAACTTGTTTCATGATACATGTATAAACTGAAATTTCCAATAGACAGCCCATTCTTCAGTATTTTCCTCCATTTATTTAATTGTTACCCCTATTCAGTTCATTTAGCAAAGTACTTCATCATAATACTTTAGTACTTCCTACATAATCTGTACTGTTAAAATTTTCTACTGAATAATACTGCCTTTCCATACTATGTGCTTACAAGATTAATATGTAAATTTAAAAAAATTCAAAGGCCAGGAAAACATTAACAGCTTTGTATTGTATTAACAATAGTCAAAATAGACTGATACTTGTTATGGAATACATTTACATTTGAGACAGTGCAAGAGATGTAACAAATAGATTCTATATCTGGATAAAACTACTATAACAATTGCCACATTACACAGTACATTCCAAAATATACTCTCTATGGATAATCCATCAATTTCTAGTATTGCACATAATAAAACCATTAAAACAAGATCATGAGCTCTCAGTTACCACATTACACTCAGGAGGGAAGGAATGAGAATTATCTTCAGGTTAACATTGTAGACCAGGAAATGCAAATATTCACTAATATTCATAAAATGCTGAAAAATCTTGTGTGCTGGGATGGCTTCTTATAGCACTTATTAATTAATTTACATTAATACACCAAAACTGAAATTTTTAAAAGTCAATTGTGTAGGTGTTCACAATTCCCTTTGACTGTTCATCTCTCCCATCTCCTAGAACATCTCCCTAAACAAAAGTCTTAAATTTGATGTAAGGATCAAAAGTATACACATGCTGACTGACCTGACCCTTTCAATCACAAAATACAATTTCTAAAGAACCCGAAATATGAAATTTCTCAAGTTATAACTTCGCTTCCCTTGGCCTGGAAGCCTCCACACATGCTTGAAAATGTTAAAGGTTTACAACAATATGATCAGCAGTCTGCTTCCTTGTTGTAACAATCACCAGAATTTGAACAGGGTGCTTGTCCACTTGTAGCATACAACACTTACAGTAAAAGTAATTAATGAAGTATTTTAAAAAAAGCTGTAAGTTGCATTACTGCTGATAAAAAATTTCAACATTTCTGAAACAGGTTATATTATGTGTGTATATATCCTGCCATCAGTTCAAAACCGTTCAATGGAATACTGTTGCTAACACTGCTGTTTATATTCCTTCTGATGCCAGTAGCAACAGAGTACTATACATCATAACTACAAGGTCCAGCTGCAGGTTGCCAGTGGACCTGAATCAAGACCCATAAATCTGAAATAATATGCTTTTTTGTTCTAAATTTGAGAAAAATATTAAGGCAAGTGGTTAATTTTTGTGTATCAAATGTGACTTATTTTTCTTCACATAAGATAAAAGGTTGATTATACATGATGGACTGGAAATAAATAAGAACACTGATTCCACTGCAAGTGTTATTTAGTTTTCAATAAGCTGAGAAAATGATTCTGTATGCTGAACTTGAAAATACTGGGAAAGCACTATTCCAGCAACAACACACTGAGAACCACTATAAAACAACCACAGCTTAAACTTAAGAAACTAAGTACCTCCTAAATAAGAGAGAAATATTAGTGCCCAAGCTAATCTGCTCAGAAGAAACTGCATCCCTTTGCACAATACCACAGGGAAATAAAAACCAAAATGACTGGAGTAAAAGGGCAGGAACTTCATTATTTTTCATCTTCCATCACTTCATACATAACATCATAACAATACAACATTTTAAGGCAAGTCACAGTGCAATAACAGCCCTTCAGTTTGCATTCCTCAATTCTGTGTCCTGGCAAGGGAATACCTACTGGTGTACTGACACTGTACATGGTGAATGGGCAAGAGAGATGTGATGATTACTGCAATTATTCTAAAGCAATATACACGGCACAAATTCAGGATCATGTATCACAAGTTATAACTTTGGAATTACAGTCAACTGTAATCTTATTGGTTGAATAACTGATATTTTTAACCCATTATCATACCATTCAGGCAACTCAAAATCCAGTATAAAATGAATTCAAAGATGCTTCAAAATTAGCAGTTTTCATATAGATTTACTACACATGTTTTCCAATAAGGAAACAATTTTGACTTTTATCCAGTAAACATACACAGCCATCAAAGTAGCCAACATAACCTAAATTAGTTGGCATGTAAGAGCCATATTAGAATTCCAGTGTTCATTTACTCCCTTAATCTACAATGGATGGTCAAATATATGCATTCATATTTCATGTTAAAGGAAAAATAAATAAGTCTCCTTGTAGTTTAACTCTTAAAATGCAACTGAAATAGAAAACAGTTTTGAATAGATATGATTATGGGCACCACCAGGATTTTTCAAGGGGCGCAGCAACAAAATTTGCTTACAAACTTACATTTAAGCCATAAGTTACTTAATGCTTTTGTATCCCATTCAGCACAGAAGTACTTTTAAAAAATAGTTTTATTTAGTATATTTTCTGAGGGGGTCACACAGGCTGGCCTTCCCCATCCCATAACCCACCAGCACTCAAGGATATGGTATGTTTATTTAAATGGTGGTATTTTCCTCCTTGAATATAACATCTTGTATATTATGTGTTCAATATATTAATGCTACAGCACATCAACAGATTTCTTGCTTTCACCTTATGACATCCTAATAGAGACCGTTCTGTCCATCATGCTCTTTGTTCCAGAGGCAATTTACTTATTTTATGTTAACCTTAAAATTCATTCACTGTACAGGAACAATCAGAACACACTTTCACGCACTATTTAATTTCTTCAGTTAAGTTACAATCAAAATTTCAAAATCTATTTATAGTAAATATCTTACACATCAGAATTTGTGTAAAGTTTGTAAACTATATTAAGTTCTATGCATATACTTTCTTTCAAAAATAGAAACATTCCTTGATTGTAAACAGTGAAATATTTTTAGCAAAGACTGAACATGGAGATGAAAACCTGTTTTAAATTTTTGCATTACTGTCAAAAATTATGACAGTACACACCTACGGGCTCTTTTATTGAGTCTGTACATA
This sequence comes from Zootermopsis nevadensis, assembly GCF_000696155.1. The sequence continues at coordinate 104,965 of NW_019059924.1, forward strand.
TGTAACGATTAATGGTGAAGACAAATTTATGAATCTATTGAGGGGAAAATGGCAATTGGTATAAAAGCAAAATATTTGGTTAAACAGGGCAAAATGAATTTTCAAGTTTCATGTTTACAACACCTACCATTACATCCAGGAAAGGACTGTTAGTATTATTTAATGAGTAAATGTAATCACCAGCTTTGGAATTCAACAATTACCACTGAAAATTCAATGTGCATGACAACAAGCATACATACATATATTAAGTTTCAGTCTTAGTTTAAACTGAATGAAGGTCAAAAGAATTATTCTTTTAGAGAAATTGTACAGTTGATAATGTACAAATTCAAGATCATAGGAAATGGAATAAAATGCTGGAACATTCTTAATGTTTTATATAAAAAAAGAGGGCTGCAGCTACTTATAATTTCATACTACCATTTTAATCATGCAGAAATTTATTATATTATGAATACAAACATCACAGTTGCTTGGGCATGATAGTGGAATCAGTTTATAATTATAAGTAATTGTAATTCATTTCTTTTTCTCCTTCTATTTGAAGTAATTTGTTTTTTCACTTCCTGGTAATGATATATTTATGTATTTTTCCCATATTATTTAAAATAAAATGAATATTCTCCATCTCAAAATTAGTCAATACTAACTGCTGTCCAATGTTACACTAAAACAACACCTGTAAGAAAATATTTCAGTGCACAAAGTTCCAACATTAATCAAAAGACAGCAACAGAATACATCACAACTTTGAAGCCAAAGTCTGCATCTGACATTATAACATGGCAGGAGTGGAAAAGGTTGAAGGAAATTGATAATACTCAACTATATTTGACCATCCAATTTTTTCCCCATACCATCATCTTTATTATTTTACATATATTCCATACACTGGGCTCAAGAGATTTGTAACCCACAGCTGATACCGAAGTTAATACTTTATACAGTGCAATACTGCTGGGTATGTATTTTGTGTCACCGATTCTTCACATATATACAGGCAAGATGATCACATATTTTACAAATGATAGTTAAAGTTCTCCTTCAGGTACCGTTGACTGATCAACTTCTGGTTGTGATGCTGCCGACTCCACTTCATCTTTAGGTATCTCCTCTGTGAATGTGTCCTTCAACACTGACAACACCTTCTTGCTGATCATTGGGTTAATGGCGACTTGTAACTCACTAAGTGATTCTTCTGTCTAAATTGTGTACAAAACAATTACATTAATCTGCCCTAGAATCAGAAGTTCTGAGAAAACCAAATACTTAAATTTATATGGTGAGGCTAGCAGCAACTATAAATTAATATAAAATTTAGTTATCCTGTTCTATGCAAGGTTTTCACTGCTACAAACTCTAGGTTCAATTTGCTACACTTAGCCTCAAAGTTTGTACCATTGTCATTTTTCTAATTGTTAGCATGCAAAAAATGCTTCATATACAATATTTGGGTATGTTACCATGGCTCACTAATATTCATAATAAATGTGGTAAATAAAGACCTTGTCTGGCTAGGCTAACTGGATGTAAGTTGCAATAAAGTCTGAAGAGCCACCAGCATACAACATTTCAGGATACTACATTCAGTGTAGTAATATCACCCTAATCACATAGATTCACATGGCCACAACACTGGTATTACTAATATACAGTATTAAATTAAAAAATTTGTGGTGGCAGGAGGGACAGACACATGCGAAATATGCTACGACCACATCTTTTGTTATAATGAATAAAGTAGGCTGAATATAAAAATTCTTCTGACAAATTTTATAAAATATATGTAACCTTCAAAACAAAATTAAATACTCTTGTTTAACAGTGTTTAATAGGCCATTCTGGGCATGTTGGTTATGTAAATATGCCAAATGCCACTTATAAGAAGCAAATCCTAGCAGTTCAGTCCATGGCCAGTCACTTTACTGACATGATTATCATGGCTATTCTCTGAAGAATCTACTAGAATAAAATAAAATGCAGTAATGATTTTAGTAATTCAAAAGCCATTTCTAAGTTTATAATAGCACACACTGGTGTATGCAAAAAACACGTCACATATATACACTACTTCCATACTTCTTTGTTGATTTAAATGAATTTTTGTGCTTGAAATATTCTACATCATTACCAAATCCATTCTTTTTTTCAGCCTTTTTCACGTGCCTTACACTGTTCTAATCTGCTTTCCTTATCTTATAAATGTGGCAAAATCTAGGAAACATACATAAAGGGTTGATATTGGTACACAACAGAACTGATTATTTACCTGTCTTAATAGTTGTACAGCAGCTTGTAATATTTTCTGCCACTTCTGCATTTCTATATTGTGAAGTGCTTCTTGCTGCTGGACTAAGTGTAGCCATTCTTCATGGGACTTTGGTGGTTGCCTGAAATTGCAGTATGGTATCATAGAAAAGAAACCTTGTCAAAATTAAATTAATATAAATTAATTCAGAATAACAACTAACTCTAAAATGCAAAGCCTTTCTTAAAAAGTTTATAAATACTCAAATGGTCAAGAAATTCAAATGCTGGTGCTTAACATACTCCTACAATGAACACAACACAGATTGTGTCAGCAACGATCTGTAAATGTGGTTACCTACCTAAGAACCTGCAGGTCCATAACAGTGAAGCTGTGACTTGAGTCCTGTGTCCACTCTTCCAGTGTCCAAAGCTTGTAGTAGAGGAGTGCATTGAGAAGAACTAGGAAAAGGAGAACTGCAAGAACCACCCAGCTAAGACTGTCTGCAGGACTACGTAATTCAGGTAATGGAAATCCTGAAACCACGTAAAATTATGTCATGCAAAATAAGAATGTTTCAAAGCTACCATGCCATTAGAAGATGGACTATGGTAAATTGATTCTAACCTTCATTTTTGTCCTTTCTGACACATGTAAACTTAAAACTTAATTTAAATCACATGAAATAATAGACTTAATAAATCTAGTATTACTAATTGATGAACACTTTTAGTAACTATTTGCCATTAATGTGCATACACTGATTATTCTGATATACATCTAACAACCTGAAAAAATACAATTTAAAAATACATTAATCAAGAACAGATTGTCAAAGGTCAGCAGTGATAAATTAAACAACTAATATTTATATAAATGGTGGTCTCCTGAGTTGCTGCACCATGTAGCATTTTTGACTGCATGCCAACATTTTGGAGAAACATTAGCACACATTCAAAATGCTACACAGTGTAACAGTAGCGGCCTTCCTGTCCAGCCAACAACATCCTACCACTTCAATGGCTAAGCTATCCTGGTTGACTTGATCTGAATTTTCATTAACCAAAATTTAAGACATCAGCACTCCCCAAATTAACAGTGAAACACACCACATTGAAACGAAGACATTAGGCAAGTGAGGCTAGAGTGGGTAAACAATGGCCCAACTCCCCGACAGGTTCATAATGAATACGATGATTAATGCTTTGCAGGATTAATCTCTTAGACTTACTTGCAGCAGGTCTACTAATTCTATGTTTAGGTTCTTCTGATCCAGTGGCACACACAGGCATAAGTCTCCTCCTCCGTCGCGTTTTCTTCTTAGTGACAGATAAGTGAGTTCCTTCCTCAAGTAGAACCCTCTGTAGATGTGAATAGAAATCTTCCAATCCAGACCAAGTATTTTTTTCAATAAAACCTGAAAAAACATAAATCATTCAAGTTGCGAGGAATGAGAACTTGCTAGACAAATCAGTGTATTCCTACTGACTTAGAGCATGACAAAACAAGATATAACTCAGAAAATATAAACTTCAAAGCATGTGGAGTCAAAAATTTATTGGTCACATCACAAAATTCAAAACTCAATGGCAGGTACAAGATAAAATAAAAAGGATGCCAGTGTGCTTAAGCACCACAACAAGAACAAGTTTGGGATAGTGGTGCTAAAACTCTGCACATTCTAACCTTAGCACTGGATGGAGATAAGTAGTCAGTTTCACAATATGGCCACTTTACCTGAATGGAAAGAACCGGGATCCATTTGAAACAAGAGTAAGTGGGTCCCAGAGCTGGTAAGATCACAGTGATAAAGACAAAAGTCCCATCCCTCAATCCATTCAATCATCCAGCCCACAGCCAGTCACTTTTTTGACTGTGCTATTTCAGTTCACTTATGATATAACATCTTTCCCAAATATCTACACTAAAACGATCATTTAAGGAACACAACTGAAATCACTACAATATAGTTTAATATTATCCTCCAAATGTTTCTCCAATTATCTTTTACCAAGATGTTTGTTTGCATACATACTTCACTCATGCATTCTGTGTAACATGCTTACCTTCATACCTACAGAAATTAAAAATCTTAATGAAAACTTTTGATAACTTCTTCATATTAAAGCAAAACAAAACAATGTTCAGGTCCCACAAAATTATGTTACAAGAAAGTTTCATTGCATTTACATTTGTATACTTACTCTTTATAAGACCCCATACAGACTTCTTGTACTTGATTTGAGCATAGACAGCAAGACATGACTCATTATCAGCAGTTCGAGACATACAATAATGACTGGTAATGTAAAATGAGTCTGCATACGGAATTCCTGAATTAACAGAATCTGAATCAATTGCATATAGCTCACCAGGTTTGCTACATGGCAGCATTACCTGAAAGTTCAATAGAATGTTAGAGGTGGTAAAATAGGCCTATAAACATTGTAACATTGCCCCTTAAAGACATTCAGGATAGACACAAAGATGCCATGGAAGTGAGTAAAGGCCTTTATTAGTTTCCTGGAACTTTGAGTAGTCAGGGCCATTTTATTAGAGTCATATTGAATGTTTAATATTGAAATGTCATCAATCATAGCAGTAGATAACATAAATGTCCTTCATGGCCAAAGAAATAAAGGTAACTTTATAAAACTTGATTCAAATGGCTCAAGATTGAGTCTTCTGAATATGGGAATGAACATTCAGGTTCTATAAAAGGCACAAAACTTGACTAAATGAATACTAGCTCTGTAAGAATTCTGCTGTGGAATGAGTTACCTTGTCTTATCTAAGATATGGGGTGAGACTGAAACTGTTCACACCCAGCTATAAGAATGACTACAATCTGGCCACACATCATTAGAATGTGCATTTTAACACACAGATTTTTGTAACAATTTTGATGTTCAAATTTCAATGTTTCTATAGTGGAATTAAAACAAAATGCTTCAATTCTAGTACAGTGAAACCTCGATGCATCATTTTTGATGGGGTAGAGAAATAAAAACGATGAATACGGGAAAACGACAGTTGCAGGAAAGCATTAAAAATGAGAAAAAATTAAAATAGTGCATTTTTCTCTTTTGCATACACAAAACAATACACACAAAATGAATCAAAGTTACTTCTTTTTGCCAAAAAAGTCTTTAATGAATGGCTTTACGTTTTAAGCGAAACAGAGCCCTTTCCATGTTCAAAACGTTTTCCTCATCACCTTCAAAAATATTGTGTGCATAAAAGAACGAATTCACCTTTTCACCAATGCAGCATGTGCTTCGGCAAAACTCGGCACAGCTTCGGGCTTGTATTTGTCGTCTTCCCCCTCCTCACCGTTTCCGTCACTTTCGCGATCATCACACAACTCATCGATGGTGTCGGCCATGCATGTGGCAAGCTCACTGTGTGTCTTTCGATATTAATTTATCTTTAAAGCAATCATTTTAAATTCTAAAAACATTGCGTAAATTTCGTTATAATTTCTCAGAAACGATCATTGCAGGAAAACTGTGGGCCAGGACTAAGATTTTTGAACAATTGATGTGGTAAAACGACAGTTCGAGGAACGATAGAAGTGAGAAAATGTAACATTATTTTATATGGGACATATCAGGGACTGAACAAAACAGACGATGCATCCAGGAAAATGATAGTTCGGGGAACGATGGATAGAGGTTTGTTTCACTGTAATTATTTTGTGTGTGTCATTTTACTATGTTTTAAATATGGTAGACCAAGAATCTTAGTGTCAGATTTCAGACATAAAAGCTATATATTTAGTCTTATTTCAAGCAAGAGGCAGAAAATAGTGGGCATGTGCATGATGTTACTTACATGAAAGAATGCATGCTGATAATGTGGTGCTAGATGTAAGACAGCCACGTTCAAGCCAAAGATCTCACAACATTATAACATTATAGCTTTGTCCTTCTTAGAACAGTAATTCTTTCAGAAATTAAAATATACTACCAATAATAATTTTACATAGCACAAGGAAATTTGTTTCTTTCAAATTCTCTTTAACTTGATTCCCAATTGTTATAAATATTTCTCCCTTGTAATGATGCCTAGTATCACAAATACCGACACACATAAAGAAATAATTATCTAAAAACTTTCAGATCTGGTACAGCACAAAAATCAGTTTACCGAACTCTGCCTGACTAGTATAAGAGCAGTAGGAACAAGGAATTATTTTCCTGCCATACATACCTAAACTGCAAATAGATGACTTACCTGTTTCTCAGTTACCTGTGTGGTCTTGGGTCCAACTGACTGACTTAGGGGCATGGTCAAGGTCACTACTCGCTGCTTTGTACCAGTCTCAGAATCTTGTTGCCAAGGAGTGTGAGAAATATCTGTAATACACATTCTACTTATTTAACCACTTCGCAACCAAATTACTTTGCCTAAAATTGTTTTAAGCATTGTATAAGCACAGTATTAAGGCAGCTTGTATATATCAAGAACACTGAAGTTCTAGCTGATTACAACAGGGCATATATATCAGCCTGGGGGTCTCCTGACATGGATAACGGAAGAGAACATTTACATGAACATCCTACTTCCCAATTACCATACAACTATACTCACCACTTGTTCTTCTAGCACTGTGAAAGTCTAGGTAGAACTTGGAATTTGTGAATAGCATGGTAAACAGCAGATCAACGTGGATTGGAACAATGATTCGAATTATCTTACGTCCCTCATGAGATGATGTGCAAGCTACTAGCTTTGATGAACCTGCATGAAAACAAACAGTTGTTATGCCTTTCACCACTAAGAGTGAGTATACTCACTGGTTAAATGTGGTGTCTGCTGCACTAATTCTGAATAAATTTTCATTTGGTACAGACCATGAAGATGCATTAGAAAGTGGAGGTATAGCTCCACACATTTGTAACCATGGCACTAGATGGAGAAGAGAGCCAAGCCTCATGCCCCCAGCGATTTTACTCCTTTACCCACTGGACAGTATGTTTGGTGGGCCCCAGATCCTGTGGGGATGTAGCTATAAAGAACCAATTTCTGTTCATGCTGGGAAATAAACATTGGTCATTCAGCCCATGCCTGGTAACCATACAGAATGAGCTACCCTAGCTCCTCTGCAGCACTACTTACCAGAGTGTGATATGTTTAAAAATTCAACAGGTTTTAACTACCTGATAACAATTTCAAGTACACATGCAAATTACTGATCAGTATGTTTGAAGTAAGGCATTTACAAAAATCCATTATAAAGGAACCATTTATATGCATCTAACAACCACATTTCATATTATTCTGCTACCTAATAAAGTGTGAACAAAAAGGCTTCCTGAAGGCAATCCTGAATGATGGAATCAGAATTAAGAGCTGCAAATATTAAAATTACTTATAAATTAATTTAGGTAACCTTTAGAAAAATATTCCAAAAAATGGTATGTGCCAGAATTTAAATTTAAGTTGCCAAGGCTACCCAGATTTCTAGACCCTTAATCACATGCACTCACCTCTTGTACCCTGCTTCTCAGCTTCTGACTCAGTTGTATCACTCATGTCAGTGGGAAGTGTCTCAGAGACAGGAACTTGTAATGAGCTCCGGTCATGTCCTGTAGATTCTGTGCGAGATGTGGAATGTAGTATGGTACCAGTGTACGATTCCTGGCGGGATGTGGAATGAACAGACATGCCAGTGGTAATCGCAGTTGGTGCATCATTCTGATGCTCCTCTGTGTTTGTTGTCTCCATGTGAGACTCTGTCATACTGCAACTTTCCTGCTAGAACAGCCAAAACATTTCAATCAGCAGAATCCCCATTATGAAGTCCTGAAGATTATAAAAAGAGCCTTCAATAATAGGTAAAGAATACCAATCATTAAATTCTGTATTATGTATTAGCAATGAGGCCAGCAAACCTGACTGAAATTTTCATGATTTTATTTAGCCCCTCCAAGAAAAAGCTGGGAATATCTCACAAAATACCACAACATCCCTCCTACCTTATCAGTCACAATCATTCTGACAAATGATACTGCAGAGTTAAAACAGAATCTATTAAAATAAGACAAGATACATGTACACACTTGTCCCATCTCATGAAATAACTGCAAAAATGACACAGATTCACACCAATGTTTGTGAGAAATGAAAATTCTGGGTCAAATTTGAACCATCACCATAAAATAATGCCACAAGAATATGCATCAGAACAAAGAGATAGAAAACTGCAACACGCTGTATACAGAAAACAAATCGAGGTAACATTTTCTGTAATCATAAGTTCTAAAATTTTTAAAAATTTAAAAACATTTATTTATTGTTTTAAATACCTACTCAAAAGCTGGCATAACACACAAACATTTACATGTGCAGGTGTTATTTCAGTAAACATTTAAATTTCCCTAGTTTTCTGAAATGTTGCAGAGTTCAGTACTTTTGAAGATATCCGTCTTCTGGGTTATTGCGCTGTGTAGTCTGGTCGATGTTAACCAACGTTTCAGAGGTCATACTGCCTCCGTCATCAGGGCGATGACCTCTGAAACGTTGGTTAACATCGACCAGACTACACAGCGCAATAACCCAGAAGACGGATATCTTCATACTCACCGCTGTGAGAACCTCAAGTCTTATTCAGTACTTTTCTTTTACTTTATTACCTTTTCCCATACAATTTTATTACAAGGGGAATGCAATGAATTTGGAATATTATATGAGTACCATGACTTGCCATAAAAATGTTATCATCAAATCATTTTCATTACAACATGAAGAAATTAAATAATGCACAAGTATTGCAGAAGTACGAAGTACTGAATGTGCATATTATAAAATATTTCACAGTAGGATTTCACAACTTCCTTCATGGAAATAAAATCTAAAGTGAAAACTTAAAAAATAACCGGAATATTATTTTAACTTCCCTGTCCATTCTCTCTTTCTATGGATATCCAACAAAACACAAAACCTGTTACATAATAATATGCTACAATTTGGAATTATGTATTGGTAAGATACTTTTCACTAAAATCTTAGCAAAAATATCAATATTTTCTTAGTTTTAAACAGTGTCCAGTGACTTTATGTTAATACTTCAAGATCTTATTAAAGATGTAATTCCCAGTCAAAAGCATCATGAACATGTGTCCAATTCTCAACAATTATGAGCTATGGACAAATATTCAAGATGATTTTAACAAACATACAACACAATTATAGATGTACTTCCAGCATAATGGAGCATCCCCACATTTCAGTAGACATGTGACAGAGTACCTGAATGGGCAGTTTCCTAACAGATGAACTGGCCACGGTGGTCTGCATGTCATGCCACTGAGGTCACCAGACTTCACTGCTGAAGATTTCCATGAATGGGGTTACATGAAAAACATGGTGTATGAATGCAAAGTTAACAGAAGACAGGAACTACATCCTTGAGTTATTGATACTGAAAGACGCATGAATAATCCTGATGCTCTACATAAGTTTCAGATCATCCAGAAGTTCAAGTATCCATAGCTCTGTAACCACTGAGAATCAGACCCATGTCCATACAACATTTGTGACTGGAAATGACCCCAGGAATAAGATCATGACGTATTGACAGAAAGTCACTGGACACCCAAATATAAACTAAACAGAATATCCAAAAATGCCTCCTCCGAATGCAGCCCTACCTGGCTATACAGTGATTAATACATAAGAAAATAAAGTAAATTTTATCTGACCAACTTCCTCCACAATATTGGAACCTGGATTCAACACCACTATCATAAAAGATCACTAAAGAGGATCAAGAATGAGTTACATCCACTTCCCATTCTCACAACATATTTCCCCAAGATAATGTTAATATTATCCTCCCATCTCCTTGTCTGCATTCAAAGAGGCTACTTTCCAATCAGGTTTCCTCACCAAAATTCTATATGCAATTTTGATCTCCCCTTCCAAGCTGTATGTCCTTGATTTCACTTCCCCAACAAAAAGAGTAATTTTCATGGCAATTACATGTTGATATAGTACAGACATGAAATAATACAATCATTGTACATTCTACACTTACAGCCATGGTGCTTTCTGCAACCTTTAGAGTCACAGAAGAGTCTTCGGCAATTATACTCTTATTCCTATATAACACAAACGTCTTCATTCTCTTTATACCTTATGCACAAGTTGTAAAAGTTATTAACTATGAACAATATTTTCTTTTAACTGTTACACCACACAGAATAAGCATCACAGAAATCAATCTGCAACAGCATTTATCTCTGCTTTATAATGCTTTAGGTGATATAGAATCATCTGATCTTATCTTTGCAGATAAAGTGATAAGCATATTCACCCCCAAATTGCTCTTTGTATGTGTTATGACACTAGGATGCTCCTATGAAGAAAGGATAATAAAAAAGTATAAAAACAGACACAATTAATTAATTGTGATAAAACAAACCTCATGACTAGCTTCTATTGCTATTAATTCCTTAATTCTATTCTATCCTACAGCACGGTGAAGTCATTTTTGAGAAATAATATAAAGTTTAATTTGACCTTCAAACAAAGAAGAAACTACAGAAACCAAAATGAAATTTGGCAAATCATTTTTGTATAAATTGACCACATCAGGTTTCATCAACATTTGTCATGGAGATGAAATATGTGAATGGACATATGTATGGAGAGGCAAATGGAAAGTATACCTTACCCATTATGTGAACCTTCCACACACTGAGTGTAAAGAACATATATATATTTAACAATTTCTGTAGCTGTGAAGACAAGTTAAAAATTCATAATTTAAAGAGCAGTCCTATGAAAACAGTTTTTGTAAACAAACTGTAATGAATGTCAGGGTCAAATGATAAGCAATGCTGGTTCATATTTGATAAGTACTGCTTTTAGACCTCATTCTGGAGACTGATTAATGCAAGATATTTGTGATTTTACTCAGTTCCTCCATGCCAATGCTGGGAGAGTAACTCATAACAGGCTTCATAATACCTTCTTTCAAATTCATTATTTATAATGATCCTCTCATTCAATACTATACAATCTATTAAACATCCTGCTTTTGAGTGCTGGCATCTTGTGGAAGTGGACAGTGTTCCTAATTAGTCAGAGGAACATAATGCCACCACCATCAGCCCTGATAACAGAGCAGTATGTTCCCCTGAAACATCAGAAATATGGACCAATTCCACACAGGGCCAACACCCTAAAACAGCATTAACATAAACAATGAATCACTGAGAAAGCTTAAAATCAGTCATATTCCATTTAATTTGCAGGAAAGAACAAAACTGTTCACTTTTATTTCCCAGTTTTTCCATTGTGACAAAATATCAATGTAATTCTTACTGATACCTCTGAGAAGGAATCCACAGATAGACGCACACTGATGCTGGAAAGCTTGTCTTCTTCATTAGGTGGTGGAATGTAATCTTCATCATCACTGGTGAGGCCCAATTCATCTCCATAGCAAGTGTGAACCCATTGCCATATCTCCTGCATTGACAATTGCTGTCAAACAGCACACAACAACTGTTACTTCAGTTCCAAACATGGAAGTGCAGACCAGTATAATCAACTGACTATAACAAATAGACATACATAAACATTAAGAAAAAACTTTTCTTGCATGTTACAGTTCATTAAAACATTTAACCATTCTCCTTACATCAAATAATAAATTATTCTCCTCCAGCCTTGAAACTGAAATGTGAAAGTAACTTCCTTCCACTTCCAGCGTGATTTCTTACCACTTCCTGAGAGACATAACAATTATCAAGATAAATGTGTGTAAATGAGTTATTATCACAAGCATACATTTAAAACCAAATAATTTTGAAAAAACCAAAAAATTTTTTTAGAAACATGATTTGAGGCCTGTTACAGTATTTCAATCCAAATGTAACTATAATATTAAGCAGGACAAGGCCTATTATCAAAATTACATTATTTCTTAACTCATGAGTATGCAAGAACTGTAACATTCTGAAGTAACAAAGAAAAAAATTCTATTTAAAGCCCACAGTTAAAGAGAGATTTAAAAAATTAGCATAATTTGATCCTTAATTTTAATACTTAAGCCCCCTTCTTACTCCCCCTGCACTAATACACATTCTACAATCAACTCAAAGAACCTACCTGATCCATGAGTGCATTTTGCCATACTCTAAACAGCATGAGATATGTTTTATCCCTTGCACCAAATGAAGTGAAGAAAAGCTTTTCACCTTCTGTGCATACCAGAATTGCATTAGGTATAACTAAAGCTGTTTTTTCTTTGGTTATTGCAGTGACATCTTTCCACCTCAAAGATACCTGGTGAGACAAAGGTGAAATAAATGTATGCCTTCCTTTTAGTAAGAGGAACAGAATAAATGTGCTCACAGCCATAACTTCCTTCAGTCACAAATACTTTAAATTCCAGTGAACTAAAACAGAGATGGACAAAATATGTCATGTGGTCAAGGCATAGTTCAAAGCTCCAACTGATCAGACTATAAAAATGCAGACATTAAATATTTTTCTTTAAATTATTGATCATGGACTGTTACGTTTTTCTGGTGTGGCCCATGAAAATTGTATAATTCCACCAGACTACATGGCACGGCAAACCAGAAAACTGCAATATCCAATGTCATTCCTAATTGAAGAAATTCATACCATCATAAAGTATAAGGCAAAATAACATTTTTTGGTGGCTGTGTTGTACTGCTAATGTTAAAAAATGAAGGTAGACAAATAAAATGTTCCTCTTTAGCATTTATCAAACATAAGAGAAAAGTTCATTATGCTTGCAGAAAAAAAGTTGGAGTAAAATGGAAAACAACAAATTATAAACAGATTTACTTCTTTAAAGTGTGAGTGACTGTAATGGTTATTTTAATAGAGAAAAGTAATTGAAAAATAATATATAGCCTGCTGACTTACTGATGTTTCCCATCGAAATATGTTGGCATAAAAACACAGGTAGTTTTGTGAGACATAAAGTCTCCCATGAACGAGAATATCCTTCTGCAAAGCACACGAATAATCTGCAAAATAACAAAAGTGCACACTTAGAACACTTAATTATACTGAGATAAACTACAAAATTAAAAAAATGTGGAGTGCTGCAGCTAGGCACTTGGACTGTGGGCTAATGACCTCTCAAGTAAAAAAAACTTGCCATGAGATGTTACACAAGGCTTTGGAATTACTGAAGCAACAGAAATCGGAGCATACACAGACAGTTTTAGTTGAAAGATCTGAAGGGAAGAAGCCAGTCATTTGAAAAATATAGGCATATAATAAAGGGTAATATTAAAATGGATCATGGGCAAACAGTGTGTGAGGATGTGGATTGACTTACATGGCTCAGGATGGAATCAAGTGAGGAGCTCTTGTGGACATGATAATGATCCTTCAGGTTCCATATAAGGCATGGAATATTAAACTAGCTGAGCAACTGTTAGCTTCAGATGAAGGACCCTACCCCTGAAGTTAGATAATTAATTAGTTAAAATTGTGAATGTAACTATTTCTTGTAACTGCCTTCATCTAACTGAAGAAAATAGTGAAAAATAAATAAAAATAAACATGACACACACACACACACATATTGGCTAATCTGTAAGGATATAAAATGAAAGAGTTGAACAATATGGCAATGTCATGTGACACAATAAGAAGAGAAGAGGTAACTAAGATGGATTTTTAGATGGGAAAAGACCAGGAAAGATGAAGAGAAGGGGACAAAGAAGGAAGCAGATATATGGACATAAAGAGTAACAGTAATAGGATATGAAAGAAGATGAATGGATAAACAAAGAAATGAGAGATAATGATATTTCTGTTAATATGAAAAATAATCCTAGATGGGAAAATACATGAAAAAAATACGAAGTGAAGCGAGATTATTCCTGAACATACAAGTTATATGCATTCTCAGACCACAGCACTGGACAGAAATGCAGTCAGCTTTTTGCTCCAGTTGCCTCACCCTTGCCTTAACATCATTTCTGTCCTGTCTATCCCAGAGATGTATGTATCAACATATTTTTCATAATTCAGTGACAAATGCCACAACTCTTTATATGTATCTGCCACAAATCAACATCTGAAAATTCTAACAACCATTAATCCAAATTGCTTATCAAGAAACAGCACACCTTCAAATACTTCAAACATACTTCAAATGAAGCCAATTTTCACAATAACTTGTTAGTTACATATACAGAAATGAGACTTTATAACTTCCTTTAAACTTCCTCTTATCTTGAAATATCAGTCAGTCTCTTTATAATTACAACATTTAAATTAAATGATAACTACCACAGCCACTTATGATAATGTCACTTCAAAGAATAGCACTTTTTCTTTAATGAAAATACTATGAGTTTCAACAACCTCTAAAGGATTGTGTTCCATCACAGATGACAAGTCAATATTGTTATCCATTTGTCACTCATTCTAATGGATAATGTCTATTATATGAATAAAACATTACATAATTTTTATGTATCATTAAACCTACATTTATATTACAGTAGTTCATAGAGGCACATCAGCCTTAAAATCACTGTGATTATAATCTGTGCATGGCATATACAACTCTACAACATTACATAATTTGCACAGAATACTGTGCACAATGGTCTTCTGGGCTGTTGTGCCATATACTACACAGTGCATCAAACCAGAAAATCATCAGTACTCACACCACTATGAAAACCTAAAATCTTGCATTATTAACCTCTATGGGAAGGATATATTGCCATGGAGCTACAACCAAGAACATCAATATTCAAAATGTAGGATTTGAGGTTTTCACAGCGGTGAGTCTGAAGATTGCTGTCTTCTGGGTTATTGCTCCATTTCAGACATTCGTCACCCTGATGATGGAGGCTGTATGACCTCTGAAACATTGGTGGAAATCTACCAGACTACACGGCGCAATAGCCCAGAAGACAACAATCTTCAATATTCAAAATGCTGTAAAAACCTAAAATCATACATAAAGATGTACAGTACTGAAACTGATTCATAATCAGGCAGTGACAACAATCGTGTATAAAATTAGTACTAATAATGAACAAATACTTCAATAAACTAATAAACTGAACAGAATCACTTACCTACAATTAGCCTTTCTTCTGATGGAACATCCTTGAAGATTCTCTTGAAGTCCTCGCTTCGTGACTTGTACGTTGGGTACAATACGTTGTACCACGATGACTTCTTCTTGGTGCGATCAGAACCACGACCAGATTCCTTGGTACGTTCCTTGCTGGGACCCTCATGACTTATGCTCCGGCTCAGCTCATGAATGTGACCTGAGTCAGATGACCGACTGAGACCATCCTGTGGAAACATAACTCTAATCATTATTACAATAACAATTACTCCTACCAAATGCCAAGTGTAGCAATTAGTACTCCTTCACTCCTGTTCACTTTTTGCATTTCTTGCATTCATACTTTCAGGGGGAAAAAATTTAAAGATATTTCCATCCACATCCAGATTTGTTACATTTTCCCTCAGTCTCAACAGGAAATTGCTTTAAAAGTGCTTCCAGTGAAAACTGCTTATTTCTTAAACTGTCCATAAATTCAAATGCGTAAAAAAACTAAAGAAAGTAATTTTTTAACATACCTGACTAATATTCCTGTAATACTTAAGAACTGACTGCATTTCACCAGCCATAATATATTTAATTACCTTTGCTACATATCAAATACTACAGCTATGTGGATCCACCACACAGTGCAACTTAACCAGTGTTCCCACCTACTAATACCAGTTGTAAGTTCAGGACACATCTGTGTACCCCATTTGTATTCTAATAATGGGTATTTTATTTGTTCAATTTTCTATCTTAAGTCATTTGGAGATAAGATAACAAGGCAGAACAACAGCTATACAAACTGCGGACAAGTCAGTCAGTCAGTCAGTAAAAGCCGAACAGCAACAAACAATTTGAAAAGTAAATTATACCATTTCATTCAATTACTTATTCAGTGTCTTTTTTAACAGTTAAACAGCTGATAATAAGTTCCTTGTTATAAAAAACAGATTATGACAACAGGAACTGGGATCAGCTGGTTCAGGATGCAGTGCCTGTCTGTTGTTATCAGAAAGAAAGGTCAGATTTCTCACTATGAACACTTTTGTTACCTGAATCAACAGTAACCAGTCCAGTTATTTCTATCAAAGGGGCACATTTTTGCACTTCCTCACACAAAAACAAATTAATGCTCTCTCCATATTACTAACCTCTATTATTTCAAACTTATCCAAGAGAGAGGTGTCCCTGCAACTTCCAACAGATATCTCCCCTTTGGAATGGTCTCTCTTGTGATTCTGCCGAGGGGATAGGCGTGGACTGGATTGTGGACTTGCACCTGGGCTTGGTGGCCTATTATAAGAATAACATCTGTTAAAGTGAAGTTATCACTCTTCAAATAACATAAAAGACAGCTATAGCTAATTAGCAGTATTTTCATAGGGTTAATGAAAACCAGAAAACAATGTCCATTAATCCTTTTGTTAGAAGAAGCATGATAACATGCAGTCACCACCTTGTTCCAAATAACTTTGCTTTTGGCAGTTTCAATTAAAAAGCTGAGGACATACACATAAACTTATTTGTGAATTTCTTTACTGTTTTACATCAGCCAGTATGTAGCAGGCTGGATACTGGGAAACCAAAATCTGATACCCAGTACTGGCGACGACTTCTCTCTTTCCCACATCATGTAGAATGACTTCAGGGCACACCATCCTATCCAATGGGTACTGAAGGCTACTTGTTAGAAGGTGAAGGTAGCCACAACATGAAGCTGACAACTTGATTCAATTTCCAGGAATAATAATGGCATTTTTCTCTCTCCCATACTGCACAGAATGACTCTAGGGCCTACCATGCCCCCTACCCAATGGACACCAGTGGTTCCTCATCTTATGAGTAAAGAAAACTAATCCATAAAACTGATAAGCCACTGCAATATGGGTTAAGGTAAAGAATGTGGAGGTAGAGCTTTATAGTCACAGCAAGAAAGAAACCAACTGTTTACAAAAAGTGTTACAGGAATGCATCATGAGAACACCATATCACATTCCTAATTCCAAAAATCCTTTGTCACATTTTTATGATACATTGTATGGGAGACTGATGTTAATAATTTATTTCATTCTGAAGTAATTTAACAACACTGTGCCAAATGTGGGATTATTTACTAGTGAATGAGATGTGAGGATAAATGCCATGACAGTACTTTAGCAAAGTGGGGGTGACTGTCTACCTCCCACATCATTCATACTTATCACATTATAACTCACTCAATACTGAAATCTTAAAACCATCAATGTCAGGCTTCATTACACAAAGCATGGTATGGTACTGACACATGTTACTGAAATATAAATGTGAAATAAAGACTGCCATTTCACATACAGGATTCTACACATTTTATGCAAATATTTCAAATAAATCAAAATATGCATTCAAGAAACCCCACAGATTTTAATAAGATAAATAGTAGTTTTGTGTGTAATACATTTAATGGTAACTCATGTGTGATAAATATGGTAAAATGCATCTTTAAACATACAATTTAAATTAAAATATGGTAGGATGAAATCAAGAAGAAAGTAACAATAAAATATTAACATTTTATGGAGTAGTTTATAGAATTTATAAAATAAAATTCACTCATCTTCTTTTCAAATGAGTGCAAATGGCACATTAAGCTACTTACATGCAACCTAATTTCTTATCTGCCTAGTATACACACAAAAATTAAAAAATCTATTTACAAGAAATGATTTGCAACATGAAAAATGTTATATTACATACTTCAGCACTCACCCCTCATCTTTCTACTTTTGTGTAATGGAATTATTATTAAGTAGAAATGATATCAATTGTAATCATCATTTTGAGAAATTATCCCAAAAAGTACAAAAAACAAATACACTGATCAACCTCCTCCCACATAAGGCAGCAAGTGACATAACTCTGACTATAACAAAGCATTCCAAAGAAATCTTTATAAAAACTGTCATCATACAGCCAAACAAAAGTTATATTAATTCCATGACAGCAACCCATGTAATGACACTTCTGCAAACATATTACTTGCCATTAAAACTCGTTACTGATATGTGCATATAAAGATGACAAAAGTCCAGGATAGTAACACAGATATATGTGCTTCACTATGACTACAAGTGTACAGCTGTCAGAGAGTCTGCTAGGCTCTTCAATACAGGGTTTGTATTTTATACAGTAATTCCTGTTCTATAAGTTAGTTCACCCACTAGGTCCCAACTTATGGGCACAGTGAAAAGTCAAACAATTATCCTATTACACTCACTCTCTTCCTCAAATAGTCTTACCTATATGATACCAGTATTTAAAATATGGTTATCAGACAATGTAGTGTATCAAGCATATTTCTGGAGCACTGTTAAGATGGTATATTTAGGTTAAACAATGTCCCTACAGCCATGTTAAGTCATCCTCAAAACAACGTTATTCAAGAATGACAGCAGAAACTGCATGACAGACCAACACACCTGCTAACCACATATGGATGTAAAATACACATTTAAATGTGGGAGAGTTACTAAAGCAGCAACCTTCAACTAGGCTACACAGCTGTCTAGCCAAATTGTTAGGCACAGTTTAGCCATGATTACCGTATTTCCAGAGAGTTTGCTACATGTCCCTGGGGACAGTTGGTTGGTAAAGTCATGGCCCCAAATGTGAGGGTAGGACTGATGCTACTCCCAATCACGTCGTGACTAGATATGAGCAGGTTCTCCACAGACTTTCGCCTGTAAATATACAATGCATCTCCACTGGACAACCAGAATATCATACTACTGTCACATGATAAATCTACACAATAATCACACATCTGGAGCTGTACTGAACTGTACAATTTGTATCTACATTCACACACATATACTTTACACAAAATGTGATTATCCTTTATTGGTTAAAAAGCCAGATACTACAAAGCCCGAGCAATGTCAATACTATCTCAGTTCAATACTATAGAAGTACAGAAATAAGAATTTTGTAGTATGAGGAGATAGGAGTTTACAACCAAAGTTAAATACAATCAGTAAATGGTAAAACAAAGGCAACATAATGGTGCATGCTGTCTATATGAAAGAAAATATTCACATACTATACGGTATGTAAGTATATAAAAATTAGTATTAAATGTTGCTGATGATAACAACAAACGTCACTTACATCAATCCAGTTGAAGTATACTGAACGTCACTATCGTTCATAGTATAGCTGCCTGAACAGAGCTTCGAACTCTGCGGTGAGATTCCTCCTAGACATTCAAATACACTTCATAGTTTAAAAGTAAATGTGAAGCAATTTAGCCCCGGCGTATGCCTGGAAATTTCGGTAAAACCATGATATTTTATATTGACTCTCATTAAGAGTTTAAAAATTTTTATTGCAACTGGTTACTTGCTACACAATACCTTGCGCTACCATCGTAGACATTCCACAGAAGAAAACATGCATCACTTATAATCAAACAATGTGAAGTTATTCACGAACACCCGCAAGTCGCTTGAGCTAAAATATAACATCTGTGGTTTCGCAGATAATCGATAATCAAGAAGAGCTACAGCATAAAGGAAGTTAATGTAAATGGTGATGAAAGGAGTAGTGTCGTGACTAAAAGTTGCAAGAGTACAAGTTGAATTTTCGTGGCTTTCACGGTAACTTGTATTCAGTTCATTTGATATGAGACAAAGAACACCTTTTGTGCTTTGTTTTCGATGTTTGTAGCGTGATCTGCAGTACAGTCTTAAAAGTGGGGTTAAGTTTGTCTCGTTATAGGTTAATCGTGGTGTCGTGTTATTAAGGAATAGAATAACAGAATGGTAAATAAAATGTCTGTAGTATAAACTATCGTAGTCACTTATCATTTTGGATCCAGATGTGCAATGCAAGCAATGGATTGTGCTGCTGGAAATGTGTTATAATCAGTTGTAAAATTTAAAGCGGCGTACTAATAAAAACTTAATTTATTGTGTGCAGAAACACAAGCCTCCAAGAATGCCGTGTTGGTATTATGAGAAAAAGGAGCTTCGTAACACGCCATCTATTCAGGATGGAATTGATTATGAGACAGAGTGTCGTTACAGAAAGGAAGGGGCAAGATTCATCATAGACACTGGAACAAAGATGGACCTGGGATACAACACAATGGCTACTGGAGTTGTTTATTTTCACAGATTTTACATGTTTCATTCATTCAGAAACTTCCCAAGATATGTAAGTTATGTTTTACATAATATTCCAAGCTAGTGTTGCCAAAATAGTGGATTTTAGATTGCTTTATGTTGAATTTGAGGAGAATATCTTATGAGCTTTAACAAATTGCCATGCATGCTTTAATATTATTTAATTATTAAGGTTAAAAATTAATTAGTGTGTTGAATTTTGTATCAGGTTAAATGGTTTATACAGGTTGAATATAATTAATTCCACCCCAATTTGGGATTTAAACAGCTAACAGAACCACTCAACCTCTGAATGCTTAATGACATATACAATTCTGCTCATTTGTACATATGTAACATATCAGGTTTTTATCAACAGAATTTGTACTCTGACCATCTTGGTATCACAGATATGGGATTTAAAAAAAAACAGAGTAGCAAAGTGATATCCTACCAAGTTTAGAAAAAAAAATTAAAAGTTATTATCTATTGATACACATAATGTACATTAGCCTATTGCTTTTAAAAAGTCACAAGAAATTATATTAATATTCCCATGAATAGTTATGTTGCAATTGATCAGGATTTGTAAAGAATCATTATTCTTCCCATAATTCTTTAATATAATGAAGTGTAGGGTATAATTGCCTTCTGTCTTTTATATATTTTCATTGCTGTTACTGCAAATGATAGTTACTTTACCTTATGCTGTCTTTTTTAGGTAACAGCTTGTTGCTGTTTGTTCTTGGCAGGAAAAGTGGAGGAGACTCCAAAGAAATGTAAAGATATAATTAAAACAGCCCGGAGTCTACTTACAGACCAAAAGTTCTTGACATTTGGAGAAGATCCCAAGGTAGTTACTCCTGCTTCATATTCAGGAAGTCCCAGATTTAAACTTGACACAGAGACTATTAAATCTGAGGTTTGTGTGGTCTTCTTCAGTTCCTCCAGGCAAATGCTGGAATAATACCATAAAACAGGCAGCAATTCTTCAATGTCAGTTGTGATCAGTTGTTTATAATCATCCTGTAAATGTTGTATAAATAATGTGTTGTTAAATTTACTAATGTACATATTAATATAATGGTTGCATGCATTTTTAAATAATGAACAATGTATTGAATTTAAATGCATTATGTAATGTATAAACCAAAGATATTCAAGTGCTATTTTTTTATGAAATTTAAAAATATATGTTTTTCTCTTTTATGTTGAAATGGATTACCTCATTATCTGTCATTTTGATGTGTCAGTGGTCTTAATACATAGAGAAATAACTGAAAATTTTTGATTAAGGTATTTAATTGTGCATTGTATTTTGATTGCAGGAAGAGGTTATGACACTAGAAAGGATTCTTCTTCAAACTATAAAGTTTGATTTACAAGTAGAACATCCATATAGTTACCTTCTCAAATATGCAAAGTGCCTGAAAGGTGAGAGTTAATATGTCTTTTCTTCTGGTTTACATCAAGTAATTTAGAAACATTTACCAAGTAGTAGAAAGACAACAGGGCTGTAGTGATGCATTGTGCCCTAGGACCTTGAGGCTAAGAGAGGAATTCTGTTATTGAGTTTGATATTCAGCAAAAATAAGTAAACTTGGGCTTTCTAATTTAGAAACCAAGTTCAGTTCATCTCTGTTGTTCAGGTTCTCTGATGTATGTTACTCTTTAGCTTCTTTGCCTACTAGCAGTGCTTATTGCTAAGTTAAAATGGGAGCAGTCAAATTGCTCCTTGAGTATTAATTACAAAACTACACGAACCTGAAACCTGTCTCACGGTGTAATCAGTGATAGAGACAAAGCAGTGTAGGAAATGTTATTTAAAGTTGTTGGATGACATACTGTGATGCATAATAAAGTAATAGATTTTTGTAAGTGCAGTATAAAGTAGACAAAGTTTGAATTCAAAAACTGTTACAGCATCACATTTCTAGAAAGCCATTTCCATAACTGTACCCATAAATTAATAATTCTTTATTTTAGTCATTATCATTATACTTTTTGTGTTTAGGTGATAAAACAAAATTACAGAAGATGGTGCAGATGGCTTGGACATTTGTGAATGACAGGTAATTTGACATGTTTTTATTGTGTCAAGTTTCATTAGAGCCATCACCATCACTTATTCCAAATAAGCAATTTTTGCTTGTAGTTAAAAATTATTCCGTGACATTATAATTTCTGTACATTTCTTTCTTAGTTTATGCACCACTCTGAGTTTACAATGGGAACCAGAAGTAATTGCTGTGGCTCTCATGTATCTTGCTGGAAAGCTTAGCAAGTTTGAAGTAGTTGACTGGTCAGGTCGTACAGCCAAACATCTACGCTGGTGGGATATGTTTGTTGAAGATGTCACAATGGATCTGCTTGAAGGTAAAGCTATACTGTTCAATCTATGTTAAAAGTTATTAAGTCAGTGGTGTCAAATCACTGCATACATCTTAGCTCAACCCTTTTCAGAGATTGATATGAACTAAAACATGATCTTACATCTGTTCTTCCTAGATATTTGCCACCAAGTACTAGATCTGTATTCACAGCCTCAGACATCAACATCTCCTGATTCTCCTCCTCTGTTGCCATCCACACGCTCTCCAACGATGAAGAAAGAACGGATGCCACAGCCAATATCTCCAGTAGTTCTACAACTCTCTCCAGCATCTACAGGTACAGTGCTATAGTATTGCTGGTGATGCTAAATTAAGCAGAAATAAAGCATTAATCTATAGCAGCACAAACTCTTATTTTATAGTACAAGTGTAATAGGTTTAAGATGGCTGTCTTCTGGGTTGTTGCACCATGTAGTCTGCTAGAAGTTAAGACTACATGATGCAACAACACAGAAGACAGTCATCTTCAGACTCACTGCCGTGAAATCCTCAAATCTTACATGTAATAGTTTTGTTACTTTACATTAATATATCTTTTTCGATGGTATGGTTTCTCATCATCATGATTATTGCAATAAGCTCTATATATTTAATTTAACATTATTCTGTAACTCTTCATATTGGATAATTAAAAGCTTATTAACACCTTCATAAACTGTTTGCTTGATGACCTGAAACATCAATGTGTGAAGTAATTTCTTCAAATTGAACAGAAACCTTATAGAAAGTTTGGGATGAGTGCCTATGTCACTTAGATACTGTCATAATTAGCAATCAAATTAATTAAGTTAAAAAGTTATTTCTACTAGATATACTGATACATCTTTTATAAGACTATTATTTTGTTAAAAAGTGTATATTTTACTTGTAAAAGCCCTGTAATAATTGGCTCTAACTTGGAAGCTCTTGCTTTCTCATCATATCCAGGTTTGTTTCTTAAGTACAGATGACAGTGTTTCCTTCATTTACAAACATATATTCCCTCTCCGGTAATCACCCTGTAATAACATAATTTCAATTATAAAAATTTCAGTTATTGAAATTATTTTATTTGCAGCTATTCCTGTGAAAGTGAGCAAGGACCTTAAGCCGCACATGATATCAAGCAATGGAGAAGGAAGCCACGATAAAAATGATGTTCCAGTGACAAAGGCTTCTGAAATTGTCAATCACTATCAGTATGGTTCATATTCACATTCATCGATGACTCCGACGTTTCCACCTACGTATACAACTCCACTACCTGTAACAGTTGCTCCTGCTGTTCCCACTAATACATCTGCTCCTCCTCCAACAGTACAGCTAAGTGCTCATGGACCAGGTCCAAGCACAGCGACAGGCTCATACAATCCATATCCATCTGCTGCACACCAGTATACTACATCCCAATATTACCAAGCACCATCTGTGCCTCCTCCTAGTAGACCTTACTATCCGCCTCCAGCGGGTCAAAGCTAGTCAGTTTCTAGTAATCTTAATGACTTTGCACCTTGGATTGTCAGAATGAATTGATAATATTTAAACATGATTAAAAAGACTGATATTACATTTTTCTTACTATATCTGCTAATATGATAGTTGCAAAAGTTGCTTATAAAACATTTGTATTCAGAAAGTATGAATGCCTATAGTGAGGAAAATTTCACTCCAGTACATCATCTCAAATATGTTTCTATATACATACATTTAAGATGTATGACTCTTAATAAAACTGATTTTATAGCAAGTGAATGAATGCTCCCATTGGCTCGGGGCAGGCTACACCTTTCACTTTCCAGCCTATAAACCTAGCACCTCACACCCTATTGGCATATTCATCGCCCTGATGACGGAGGCAGTATGACCTCTGAAACGTTGGTTAACATCGACCAGACTACACAGCGCAACAACCCAGAAGACGGAAATCTTCAAGTGAATGAATAAGTTTGCATTAACACTAAAATATGCATTCATACTTTTCTTGTGCTATGGACTTCCTATTGCAGGACCCCTGTATACGAGGGCAATTCAAAAATTAACCTCCGATCGAGTAGGAAAGAAAAACAAAATACAGTGAAAAAAAAATTATATACAAAAGTTACAAACATACGAGGCTGGTCTACAAAGTAAGTTTCCCTGGGGCCGTTTACAGAAACAAAACACAATTTCATGGAAATATTTATTGCAACAGATACAGCAAGTGTCCAGCTATTTTTCAACATATTCGCCACCGGAATTGAGACATTTGTCATACCGTGGGACCAACTTTGGAATACCTGTGTCGTAGAAGTCTGCCGCCGGGGATTGGAACCACTGTGTGACAACCATCTCCGCCTCTCTGTCATTCTCAAAACGCTGACGCTGACCGGACAGGAATTTCTTGAAGTGTAGGAAAAGATGGAAATCACTGGGAACGAGGTCCGGGCTGTAGGGTGAATGATCAAACACCTCCCAGCTGAACTCCTGCAGGAGACTTGCTGTCCGTCGAGCCGTGTGCGGCCGAGCGTTATCACTGACCGCACTTCACAGTCGGCGGGAGCTGGAATAAGAACCTCCATCTTCAACAGCTGCAACGATGCTACTGTAAGAACGCGGGAAGTACCGTTAGTGCATGCGCCATGCTACGTCATTGCTCTATCACGTACGCACAGTCGCTTCGCGCAATATAAGGTTTGCTAGCTGTGGGACGAGTGAGAAACTTACTTTTGGGACGCGCCTCGTAAAT
>NW_019059924.1:139109-172330 GCF_000696155.1 Zootermopsis nevadensis
TTCTTGGCAGATGATCCAGAAGTGGTTTGCCATTGCCTTCTTCTGTGTGTGTGAATGGAGTAATTGTTGGGATGCCACGGAGAAACCCCCGGAGGAAAACTCTGTGTTGCCTAGATCACGGCCTTGCCCAACACAAGTTATAAATTCGAGCACCGCCGGGAATTGAACCCGAGACCCCAGGATTACAAGGCCAGCGTTCTAACCGCTAGACCACCATGGCGGTATGTCATCATAAATGTGCATAATTTTATATTGAGGTAGATAAAACATGATTGATATTATGAATGATTTAACGGACGTCTTTACCATTAAATAACTGTCTTAACTGAGACTATTAGAGGTGAATTTATTTTTATTTAAAACTGTTCATTAAACTGATGTATTTGTGGAATTTCTGAAGTGGATAACAAAGAAAGGGAAGTGTGCTTGGGGTGTACTGCTGATGATATTGACAATCTCCTAGCTACTCTCACTGGGAAAAGTTCACAGTATGATCAAATTGTTTGTCAGTGACTTTATGGGCTCTGATCAATTATTTTCTCTTATCCAGTTCACATACATACCTTAACAAATGACTTCCTTCCACATGTCTTATCTCATCATTCATGTTGATCCCTACACTCACTATCTACTACATGATCTTTTCAGTTCATAGGTCTTTAATACTATAAACAGAAGAATTTATTTAGCATTGGATGAAATGAGATGATGGCAATACATAATAAAATGGAAATGTCTGGACAAGAAACAACGGTGCCTGTTTTAGAGCAACTAAGTAAAACGATGAAAAACCTGGATAGCTTATATCCCAACGAAGAAAAAATCTGGGGATCTTTAGGTCTATTGCGTTAGAAGATAAGATGGACGTAATTCGTAGAATAGAAGGTGGTGATACCCGTCATAATGCGTGCAGAAGTATGAAGTTGCCTCCTTCCACTGTGACTACCATAATGAAAAGTTCATATAAAATAAAACAGTAAATGCAAGAGACTACGAGAGTAAGTGCAACGCAAGCAAGTTATAGCAGAAGTAAACTTTTAGAAAGAATTGAGAAATTACTGTTGCTATGGGTGGATGACATGAATTGAAAAAACATTCCCTTGACTGAAATTGCTATCATGGATAAGACAAACTCAATTTTCGAGGAACTTAAGTCGCCAATGTTTGGGTGCTGGGAACGCATGTCATTGACTTCCCATTGATTTACATTATTGAAAGAGTTTCAATTTATGCCAGTTCGTCCAGGAACGCATCCCCGGCATAAATCGAGGTTTACCTGTACTTCATTCTTGTACACACATGTTGGTGTGAAGAAAGAAGCAACACACACACTACATTATCACATTGTTGTTACTGACTGTCCAATTAGTTACATAAAATATATGATATTTAAAACATATTTTAAAAGAGTTAAATTGGCAGAAATTAATCTGTCTTCGTTTTTCTATACAAACTTCAATAATAAGAACAAAGAACAATTAAAATGCATAATACCATATATGTTGCATTTCTCTACTTTGAAATTATAATTTAATAAATTATAAATAATAATTAGGAAAATAAAAGGCTAAGTACCTAAGCCACTTCAAAAATGTATAATATATCTTATTGTGACATGTGGCCAATAAGTATATGAAAACTTCAGTCCAATTTATGAAAGTTCACTTACAATACTATCACAAACTGAATTAATTATTAATAATAGTAACATCATAAAAATAAAAACATTTAAAATTACAATCAATTCCATTCACTGATAGAACAACTGATCAACTCTTATTGCATTCTAATATAGAATCTTAATTTCTCATAACCTGTTGTCAAATTCTAAAGTTGTGTGAATAACCCATTCAATGTTACTGAAAACAAGTCAGTTCCTTATCCTTTAATTAAATAGTCGCATCCGGTATCCTCTGCTCATTCTGAAACTCACCGTTTTCATCAGATTGGACAGCAGTGATAAGCAATGAAGGCATTCACTTGGTAGTCCAGCCAGAGGAATGGTTATTCAAAGGCTTCTTTGTAGCTTTCCTCAGCACCTTAAGATGAATGCCAGAAAAGTGTATCATATAAGTTACTGTTACTCCATTGCAAATCCTTGCCCACCCATCATTCATAACCAACTTCACAGCTGACTGGACAATACACAACTTCTGCAGTTGAAAAAGCAAAATTCAGTTAACTGCTAATCTAATCAATCATTAACTGTTATTATTTCCTATAGAATTTATACTTTTGACATTTACTGGTTGTAAAAAATTAAGATCAATATTACAGCTTTCTACACACTTCATAGAACAGTAATGACTGTTACATAAAGCATGCTTGCAATGCAGCAGAACAGTGAAAGGGTTTATGAGACTTTGTATCTGACATTATGAAGAAGACCTGTTAAGAACTAATTGCATGTAAAGTTTAATTCAACATGCCTTCAACTGCTCCATACATATCAAAGATTCTAATTTTTTAATCAACAAACTAAAAGTAGCAGTAAAAGGGTGACAAATAAAAGACTCTATAAACTCCGAAAAAGCTCACATAAAATACATAAAAAGGCACCTCAACAACTTACTTTGAAGTCAAATATGTTTATGGAAGCATATTTATTTCAATGTTTCTCATCTTCTGTCAAATATCACCTTGACAACATAATCATTACCTTTGAAATTACAAATCATCATAGTTCATCACACCTCTAAACAATAACCAATAATTTCCACATCATTTATTAGCACCAAATGCTTAATTAAATAAATATGTATTTACAATCATGGGCAATATTACAGTTCAAGGGATATTCTTACAAAAAGATGAGAGAAGCTATAACTTGTTTAAAAACAGTCCAATTTCATTGTATACAGTTAATAGCAGCCCTCGAAGTAGTTCTTTAACTGTTATTTAAAGATAAAATAGGGCTAAAACTGTCCTTGAGAATTGGGGCTTCAATATGTGAACATATAAAATTTAATTTTCAGTACTTAGAACATCAACAATCATACAAAATTTGCACTCAAATATGGATTGCACTCACCAATGATTTTCTATAAGTATGTAATAATTGCACAAGAAAATTATGCTGATTACTGTCCAGTGTCTTCCACATATGTTCAGGTAATCCAAGTATCATAATTATGCCAACTTCTGTTTTATTTTATTTCTTGTGGCTATGACTAGGTTCTTAGCAGTCTATATCAGTATTATTACATTTGCTGTCAATTATGTTACAGGACATGTGTGTTTTGCCATGCACAATATCCAAAAATGAACAAACAAAATTTTGTAGGTGGCATACTTGTTTCATATGTGAAAGGTCCCAGACGGGCTATCCTGACTGAGGTTCTTCTCAGTCCCTCCAAATATTATGAAAATACCTTAAATTAGGTCACTACTACTTCCTTCTGCATCCTTTCCTATAAATGGAAAGGACATGGAAGGAATTAATTATCAGTTATTCACTAATCTTCATATCATTTGACAATATATAATGTGATCCACTGAGATGTCATAAAATAAACTACAAATATAATTTCGTAACTAAATAAAATACAATGGAAAACATTTACTCATTACCTCAGTAACATGCTTGTAGAACAAAGTGAAATTCCAAAAAGGTATAAGGGAAAAAATTATATACTGATCACCTTTCAAAAGTAACAGGAACTTCATTTCTGACCATGACGCATATCCATAAATAGCTACTTCAGTGCATAACTGTGGTCTTTAGAGGCATGGAAGTGACACTGTATAGAGAATTTAAAAGGATGATGAATAAATGACAAGTTACAGTGACATTCTTTTATAAGATTTAGCAAAAATTAATTTGACTCCTAAAATATAAACCCATTCCAAGTAGGAAAAAAGCATGGCATGAAGTGTAGTTCCTATTTGAATCCCTACAGCAATAAATACGTCTAAAGGATACTCGGTTTAATTCCAATCACTGCCTCAAGAAAAAATATTTAGATTAACAAAACCAAAAACTTTCAATAAAATGACAAGTAACCTGAACATGTGAGATTAAATGCATGACACAGGACACTGAACAACAAAAACAAAATCTGCCATGCTAAACAAATGTTCTAGATGCACTCCTTTAACAGAACATTTATAATTGCCTAGACCTGATTAATTTAATGGTGCAGGATATACATTATTGCATGAACACCAGTTGTATTTCCAGTATTTCTAATCAGTACTGTTACCTGCACAGAAAATTCAGCTGACTAATCTTTATTTTCTCCTTTGAGCATAACTGAGATTTCTCTGATTGCACTGTGGTCCCACAACTTAACAAAGAGATCAGATCAGACGAGAGTGCTTCAGATAGTAGATGAGAAGACTGTAGATAAATCTATACTGGGCAACCGTTTGAATCATCAGCATCCTCTGGTGTCGCAGAAGTGCAACTACTCGCGGGATGTCCAGTTCCTGTATGGAATTAAAACAAATTTGCTGTAATGGTTAAATGTCTTTTATTCGTAGCTCTTGTCGAAGTGCAGTTTCATGCCTTCATGTCACCTGTAAAGATTCCAGTGTATACAGGAAACCAATCAAAACTGGACCATCTTCTGAAATTATGCAATGGTATTTCCTCCATATCAGACTTCATGGTCATACCTCCATAACTTGGTTTTCTAAAATGAGGTACTAGAGTTTCCTTTACAGTGATGTAATGGTTATACTGCCACAATCTGGTTTTATGGAGGTAAATAGTGGCATTTATCCACCACAGATGCACCATGTAATGGCGAGGTAGGGAAACATTATCTTGTTCAACTATTGCTCATACCCACAAACCACTTACAACAAACCAGATCAAACATATTAAAGTTCTCTTAGGCTACCAATCATGTTAGCTGGTAGCCAGAGAGAACTTTATTACATCAAGTTGCTGTGAAAGCTCCAGATCATACAGATAAAATATGATTACAAGGTAAAGACACCACAATAGACACTATATGAATGCATGCGTCTTCTTACGATTGTTCATACCTGATTGTGGTCGAGTGTGTAGAGAAGCAAGTCACTCAGTACTGTTACTCCTGTGCGACCCACTCCAGCTGTACAGTGCACCAACACAGGTGGATTGCGATTATGACCAGATGGAATTTCGCCCACTGTGTGCTGTCTTACAGAGCTCAGTTCTTCCAGGAACCCTACACCAGTCGACCAATTTATCACTATAAGCAACATTTCTTGCAGCCAACTTCAATTTGTGCGATCAGAACATGAAGTTCACGTATGTAGCAACAGGAGAATGGTGTCAATTGCGTAAGAAGCAGTATCACAATCAAAACTGTTTACCAAAGTAATATTCTTAGCGTGATTACACAGAGGATAAGATAAGCAGGGAAATAAAAAATATACATAGTTTTGCTGGAAAACCTAAAGGGTAGAGACCACTTGCGAGACCCGAACAATGATGGAATTATGTGAATAAGATGATGAACATTCAGGTTCCAAAAAATGAAGGACTTTTTTGATCAACTAACTAATCATCGACCACATAAGAAAGTGACTGTTCTATGGAGTCAATGTACTTCAATGAGAAGATACACTTGGCTTATGTGCATATAAAATACTATCCAAACTAAAACAGAGAATGTTCTGAAATTCTATACTAAACATTACAGGTGCCATGATAAAGTCTCTACTGAACAGAAGATTATGGGGAAAATAATGAGACAGCAAAGCTAAACTCTCTGACAGAGAATATCTGTCATAGAAATCCTATACATATATAAGTTTATGCAAGAGGAATTATTTTTATCATCCATCATCAACACTCCTAAGTCAAGGCCAAATCCAAACCTTGGAAGATCCCTCTTGATATTAATGTACCTACTAGTGGCAAGATGTGGCATACTGAGAATAATACCAACCTAAAAAGTGACCAACATTATGAGGACAGCCTTGATCACCCCACTCCAAATACTGGAGATGCCACACTCCCCTTCCTCGATGAGATGATGTGTGGTACAGCTGCAACTTGGTGGTGATACAGTGACCAGTTTCTTGTGAAAACTGTTGCCATACTTGAAACTGCAAGATAAATTAAACTTAAACTAAAATTTACTGCAAGACTCATTATTTGGATAACCATTAAAATACTGTTATACTGGTCTCCATGGGAACTGTTCAGTATCACATACAAACTTGCATTTTATTAGTCAACAGTAATTTTCCATGAAGTTAAAGACAGTCAATGCCAAACATTTAAATTTTAGTTTAACTCAGTACCATGAATAGCTATGAGCTGGATGACTGGAGTATGATTTCTGACAGCGGCAGAAATCTTTCTGTGTGCCACCACTTCCAATTCAACTCTGAAGCCCACCCATCCTCCTAGCCAACTGATAACAAAGGTTCCATTCCTGGGGGTAAAATGGCAAGACTGCCAAACTTACCTTTCATCCCTACCTAGTGCTGAGATTAAGAATATACATCTGAACCTCCATGTCTTCATGGTATAGAGATAACTTTACATCCTATCCTATTCTTTAAATAGTATATTGTTGTATTCTTCAAAGTGTATTAAAATTAGGAAAATTGTAATAGTTCAGTGAGTAAGAGTAATAAACAGAGTAGTTCTCTAGCATTTTACTGTGAGTTGTAGACATGGGTACCAACTGATGACATACCTTAAAGAACTGTTTGTCAGGTGCAGTAATGGTAATGGTGGCAACTTACCTCCCCAACTTCCACACACATGTCTCCCCGTTCAGGACAGTACACAACTGATCCCTCTTCCTGCACACCAGTAAGCATCACAACTAGGTACACATCTGCCTCCCATATCATCTGCCAGAAGCTTCCCACAGTACCAGGCAGTGGCCCTTGAGCAGCAATATAGAACCTCTGGTGATTACCAACAGTAGCCTGCAATACATCAAAACAGTTCGGTTGACCATATATCCACTTCATATGCAATATGAGTGTCATGCAGCCAACAGATATTGGTCTTGGAAACTTATTTATGTTTCTCTGTTTAGAATTTCTTCCAAATGTATCACAGACTTACAGTATTAAACAAGCCAATGCAAATGAAGTCACTACAGAAGACCCTCAGAATGCCAAAATTCTTCTCACATGCTTATTCGGGTTATTTATTACCTAAACACCTAATAACATTCTGAAAGTTTCATTCTTGTTATTATGTACACTTTTTTATTTCATAAAATATTTAAGTGATGTCACATTAATATGCACTTCATGGGCTTGCTGCTTTACACGATGCCAGCATCATTATGTATTCTCATGTAAAAATCATAAGAACAAACAAATTCTTAAATATTTAGCTTTCTTTTATCTATTACACATACACATTTACACTTTTAAGTGTTCAGTCCTCCATGCCTTGCTGAGGAATAAATGACTCAGAATGGTGAATTTATTTACTTATGGGTTATTTAAAAACACCATCAATAGCTCGGATTATACAGTATCGAATTATATGATAAGAATAAGAAAGTGGAAGGAATGGAAGGAAACTGATGTGGCCTAACTTGAAAGCACTTTCCATGCATTTTCCTAGACAGATAGAGGAAAACAATGAAAAATCTCAGTCAGGATACCTGAGATATGAACCTCTGACCTCCAAAATATGAAATGTGAGTGCTAACCACTCAACCACAATGTGCAGTAGAATGATGAATATGAATGATTCACCTGAACTACTTCACAAAGTGATATTACACAGAATAACTTCATTTGTACAAGATGAGAGCAGCAAAGAAAGGTAATGAACACCCGATGCATAAAAAGATGGAGACAAACTTGATAGGACCTCATATATCCAAATCCTTAGTAGAATTCCAACCTCTGGCAGCTGATGCCAGAAGTATCATGCTTGATTAATCACACTTTTTGCAGCAGGATATTTGATTATAATAATAATTTATAAGCCATTTAAATTTGAAATCTGATAAAAGGAGCACTTGCCAAAGTGAGTGTCCATATAATCACTGACAGAGAGTATGAGAAAAACATTTATATCAGACACTTACTGTGATATGGGAAGCATTTATATAGCCAAGCTTATTATCTTTACTGGGAGTTAACCTCACACGGTTTTCTTCATATGGCAATACATCTTTGTACCTGTAATATGAACTGTATTAAACAAACAAACTGAAAGTTCTACAAATTTCTTTTCGACTAATTCTGGATATAGAGCCAACTTCCTCTGCCTCAACCAGAATAACATCTACAAACCAATTTCTCAGCATGCTCTCAATAACTAGCTCTTACATTATTTAACTTATTTAACAGTGCTTTTTCAACTGCATATTTAAGTATAAAATGAAGGGATGATTGTGTATGATGAATTTTAAAAGCATAAAAAAGGAAATGGTTGTGTCCTACTATAAGACATCATTCATTATTCAAACATTTAATCATTTTATATTCTGACAGCCACATACATCTCAACCCTTTAGGGTTAAGAATACCAATGTGAATGCAAAAACTGTACTTGCCACCTTTCTTATTATGACCTGTATGTCAGTATATGCCCTATTCTTATTTTAATATATGAAAAGGAACAATTTAGTATGATAAACATGCAAGTGAACATACAAATACAAAAAGGAATAAAACAAAATCCATTTTCTAGATATAAGCAAAAAATTATGAATGATTCAGTATAATTTTTATAATCAAGCAAACTACTGAGTGGCTATAAATTAATCACCACTTTTTCTGCAAGTATCTAAAATCCAAATGTGAACAAACTGAACATACTCACCTGTTACGAACAATGTTATCTGGATGCAATGCTGTTCCAAATTCAGTATTAGTTTTTTTCTTTGGAATCCTTTCAAATTCAAAGAACAGTTGACTGTCTGCTAACTTCCTTTCCAGTAACTGGCACTGCCAAAAGGAGTGAGAAATCAGTCATGAATAACTACATCCTATAAGAAAACAAGGTAATGCAGTAAAATTACACAATGCTAAGTCACCTGTATTTAAGATATGCTATACTCTGTATCACTGTCTATACTGTGATACCCTACATTCTGACCAACTGTATCCTATATTAGCCCGACAGAATGAAAAAAGGATCTAATTAAAAGACACACACTTCCTCTTGAACTGACCTTCCTTTCTAGAAGCCTTTAAAATAGTTGCTTTTCCTAATCCAGCCTTCCTCTCTCCGATCTGATAATGATAATTTCCTGTTCCATGTACCTATTGGCCTGGACTGGGCTCTATCTACCCCTCTTCCCCCAATCCCATGACTCTGATTGGCCCATTTTACTGGGCTACCTGGCCCAATCCTCCACCTACCCATCTATAACATATCAACTTCCTAAGCCTTTGTATGTCAGTTCTTTAGAGATGGAGGTTGCATGTTCCTCAAAACACTGGTATACAACCACAAAACTATACAGTGTAACAAACAACCCAGAAGACCACAATTTTAATCTAATCTTCCCCATTTCCTACTGTCTATTCATAACACCATAGAAACCCCTGACCTGCTTACCATAGTTTCTTTTGATATGGTAGCTGGCAGAGGAAGCCTTGGCAGACCTGTGCTCCACCTGTTTTGTAAGTTGCCAACAGCATTCTCCCCAGTTGTTCTTTCCTTGGTTAGAGTATTAGTCTTTGAGCTCTTGGCATTTGAACTGGATTTTGTCCTCCCACCCCCAACTAGTAACCCCCACTTCCTCTTTGGTTTCTGCTTTCCAGAATCCATGCTAGAACTGCTTGCAGACACATCAGTCTTATGGACCTGCTCTTCTTCACAAAAATGTTCTGTAACTGCATTAATATAACATTCTTAATGGGCATCTCACTGTGTAATCTAAAACAATTTGATAAATTTAGAACAATCAAATATAATGAAAATGACTGTATATTCCTTTAAGCGTGAAAGTTGATAGAAATTAAGAATATATTTGCCACCAGTGAAAATAACCCCATAACATGAAAGATAATACAGAAAAAAGAAAATTGCAGAAAAAGTATTTTATTCAATAATTATAGGCCCATAATGTTAACCCTAATTTTAGGTAACTTCTGTTCCTATAAATACATTATTGAGCTTCAGTAGAATTCACTGTAATGCTATTTTACTTCAGTACATGAATAAACATTTGAGTAATTATTCTGCAATTTCCTCCCCTTTTCATTTTAGTCCTTTATATTTAAGAAATCATCTCACTTTCAACACCAGCTTAGTGCAAATATAGTATTTAAACTAATCATCACAGAATACAAAGTTACAACTTAGTTCTTTGTTAATTACATAATGCTCTGTCTGCTGTATTTGCCACACAATAACAACAAATGAGAAATTACTTGATTATAAATAATGTAGCCAGGAAGAATCAGGAAGGAAATGGATGTGGCCTATTTGCCAAACTATTCCCATTTGCCTGGAAAATGAGAAAAACTATACAAAAGTTCTGTAAGAATAGCATGTTTCTCAACCATGGTTTGTACTGGCTATCTCCTGAGTTTACAGATTATTTGCTAGCAGTGTCAATAACTTAGATTATATAGTGATAAATGATAGGATGATAAATGAATAATGAATTAATAAGGATGTTGAAAAATGACCATAGACTAATTTAAGGCAGCATTTGCCTGGAGAGTCTGAGGACAGTCATTGAGCTAACATTTGAAGCAGGGAATTCCCAAATAAAAAACCAGGAGTAATAACCACTAGGCCATGACATTTGGTGTGTCTCCTGAAGACAATAACAGGAAACTCAACATTTATACCTGATGCAGTGCTGTTTTCTGGTGCTATTCCAAGTTTACTTTTCCCTGGAAATGGAAGAGAGAAGGAAGCCAGTTCATGTGGTGCTGAAGGTGCATGGTTCATTGCAACATGCCTGCTGGTCATGTTTCTTGATGAGAACTGTTCAGCTGCTGAACTGTAGATGTGTTGTTGTGCCACACTGTTCTCACTGTTCAACGCCTGCATGGTCACACCGATTCCAATATTATGCTCTGCATTTTGTAACTGGCACATCTCTGGTGCTGACTGGATGCTGGACGTCCGACTTCGCACCCCTGAACCATCTCCACCACTCACTATACCTACTGCATATAGCTAATTTTAATATAAGATTGATATAAAACAACTTACAAGACTTTGTTTTCATATACTAAAAATGTTAGATTAAATCTTATTCTTCTGCTTTCTAAAACATTTCATGGGTCTTGAAACAACCATGTTTCACTAAATGCTGAGACCAAAACAGCAACCTGAGCTCAAAGTATAGCTTGCTAGTAAGTGTAGACAATGGCCAGGTCTCACACAATAGCTGGGTACAAGGTGAAAATAAACCACATAAAGAAACAAGTAAATAAAATAAACTTCAGAATTCGATTTCACTTTCAAGAACAATTTTTAAGATAACAAGACTTCAAAACTGTCTGTTAGAACATAAAACTCTGTTAACACAACCTAAAGGTTCAATAGTGCTAATAGTAAAGCACAATTCTGTGATAATTTGCCTGCATAATACAATAGAAGCAATTCTCAGACTGTATTCATTCTGATGTTGTCTTTTAAAATTTTAAATGGTATGAAGGTTGTGATATATCCCTGAGTTACCAATAGCATGGTGGTTTAAGGTAATGTCTATGAAAATCATGTACAATGGCATAAAATTTATGCTTTCCAATGATCTGGTCTCTAGTTATAAGAATTCCAACCATACATGCAAGTTTTCCTTAAAAATCGGACATTTGTTCTATTGGGCACAAAATTCCCTGCATGTATAAACCCAAAAGGTACATTACCGACTTCACAAAAGTCTGCCACTATCTTTATTTACAGTTTATTTAACAATACTTTTTCAGTAGCTCAGACTATATAGGGTCAAATGAGAGGATGATAGTGAATGATGAATTTTAAAGGATGTAAAAAGAAGCAGTCATGGCCTAATTAAAGGTACCACCCTGACATTTGCCTGGAGGGAACAAGGAAAACCACAGAAAGCCTCAGTCAGGGCAGCCAGTCTCTGGGCCGAGACTTGAACCTGAGTCCTCCCAAATACAAAGCAGGAGTACTAACCACTCAACCACAATATTCAGTACTAGACTGTATCCTGAAAAATTACAAATGTGTTTAAGATCCATTTTAATATTATCCTCCTACCCATGTCCATTTATTAAAACATGAATTCTTAAATTGTTACCTGCCACTCTGCCATCAGCTGCCCATGGAAGTGGCACATTCTCATAAATAGGTTCAGGTACCCTGCCTGCACAATGTGATCCATTGGATACCGAGTTCACTGACTGATAGGGCATTGTGGTTGATCTAGGCCTGTTTTCCAAAAGCAATCCTACATCCCCACTTCCACCCATGCAGTAAACAATGTTAGGTTCTTCTGAAGCTACAAAGGCTCTATGCAGATCATCCAGATGTGGATGCTGCTGTTGAGTGTCCAATACAGCAGCCAAATTAGTGTAAGTACGATGTGATTCAGGATTAGGCAGATGCTGATGGGATGCCACTGCTGGATCAAGGTAATGATGCTGCTGCTGATGATGATTCATATGAAGGTGGCGATGGTGGTGGTGATGTAGTTGATGCCGGCCTGGACCGAGACTTCTAGATGATACCAAGTCTGGGCTGGATCCACTGACCTTAAAATACAAATAAATTTTAACACTTAAAAGAACAAGATGTACTAAGAACTTGTGATGCTGAAGCAGAATTGGAGGTTCTCCGGCCATGAGTATGAAGATGACTGTCTTCTGTGTTGTAGTGCCATGTAGACTGGTAGACATTTACTAGCATTTTAGAGATCACTGCTGCCTCCATCATCAGAATGATGAGTCTTTGCTACAACCCATCTTCTTACAATGCTTAGTTATTTTTATATGTATATTAAAGGTTAAAGGCAATATAAATTAATACTTATATAGCCTAATATATATCTTTGTGCATAATTTCTGTAGGAATACATTCACACAGCCAAATCTTTATTTTTAAGTTATCAAAGTTACACAATCAATATATGTTATGTATAAAGCAGGCTACACACGTACAGGTATACCTGTCAGGTATGCCTGAACAGACGCGCCTCTCAGGTATACCTCAACGTGTAGATGATAAAACTGTACCATGTGGACGCACTAGAGCATGAGGTATACCAAACAGGCATACCTGTTCAGGCATAACTGAAGGGTATACCTGTACATGTGTAGCCGGCTTAAGGCTACTTGCAAACAACCCCTCTCAGTAGCATACCAGATCACTTGCCTGTGGGTTAATAAATGTTGGCTGTGGAGGGGTCAGAGTTTTCGATGCAAGATCTGGAGTGCTGTTACTGCTTGGTCTGCTAATGGGGTATGGAGGTGGTGGTTTGTACAAATGCAAAAGCTGCAATCCCTGGATCATGTGGTTCTCCACAGTGTCCAATTCAGGGGTACTGGTAACAGAATGCAAAGGTTAGTGTTGCAACTCAGAATGATAAAATAGAAATATTCATTATGAGAAAAGTATGATTTTAGCATTATAAACACAAACTATTAATCAGCTTCAGTAAGCTAGGTGTTACATATTCAAACTTTAAACATCAGTATACTTATACTTAAAAAATCACCAATACCAGTTTCCTTAAGAGACAATTTAGCATTATATTCCAATTCCCATTTCTACCTTTCAAGTACTTGCTTTTCAAAATGTTTCCCCATCAAATTTCTGTTCACATTTCTCTCAATTGAGTCCATGTCCTGCCACTGTACACTTGATGTAATTACCCTAAAATATGAAGAGAAGAACATAACTGTTTCTTAAATAAAATTGTCTGTTTCCACTTTTATTATGTCCATGACGACATCACGGCAGTACAATCACTAACAAAATTCATGTTATTAGACATTCAGTTTTTAAACTCCTCACTCAGTAGTTTAATGCCTAAACATAACTAGTGTAAATAAACTCGTTAATCTATCAATATCTTTACAGGACCTCTTTTAGTCAGTCCTGTATTATATTCAGATAAGCTGATGTAATCTCATACAATATATCTGCCCAAGTCAGATGCACTAATATTGTACAAGATAAGAGTCAACAGTTGAACAGTGAAAGAAGAGTAATGTTACCTGTAGGTATGCATTGTTGGAAGCACTGCATGGGAGTTATGGTCCATACTTCCCTTCAGTATTTGTTGTGGTTGCTCATTCCTGGATTCCAGGTACAATCGTTCAACCTGTGTTACATCTGGGTAGTGCTTGTAATGGCCGCATGAATTGAGATTCTGTTAACAATTAAAGAGCTCTTTCATGCTGTGGTTTTACCTCATCTCATTCATATTATGCCTTGTCATTCACTGAAATCTAGAGAGTGAGCTTTCTTAATACATTTTACAATATTAATGAACATAATAAAATTCACAACACATCTAACATTCACACATTTCCATCATGTCTCCAAGCCTTCAAGTATCAATGGCCAACTTCATTATATTTATGTCATAACCAGAATATCCAAATAGCATAATCTTAAATTAGTTTCTCTAAATAACTGAAAGCAGCAGAAGGGCTAAACCCACAGATTCCACATTACCTGCAATGTCAATTAGCAACTAACCTCTTCAATGTGAGTCTGGTGTATTTCAGGTTGGCTGCTGTATAAAATTCCAACCTGATGGTTAGGCCTAATGTTTAAATTCCCTGAGGTCTGTCCAGCTCCACGGTATTTCTGCTGCATTGCTGTCTCATAATCAGGAGCAGGGCGGTATGATGGTAACAAGGCTCTGTAAATGAACAAACCATATGTTGATTGTTGTGTTTTAGGTTATGATGTTATGTAAACTTGTACATTATTACTGATGTTTCATGTTACTCTGAAAATGGAGGCAATACACTCTTCCAAAATGCTGACAGCCACCTACAAGACTATGTGGTGTGACAACCCAGAAGACCACAATCAATATCTTTATTGATATAACATCAAACTCTGAACCACGCAATACTGCTACTTTACTTAGCAATCAGTTAATGACACAGATTACAGAACAAGTAGATATTTATCATGAAAGTACGAGCAGAATCCAGAACACATACTCCTCCTTCATTAATTTCATTGGAACCAATAAACAAACAAAAAATGTTAAAATCCTGCAGGCTATGATACCTGGGAAAATAACTTTATAAAGAATTTTTTACATAAAAAACAAGCTATTGGATTAATTTTCAAGAGTTACATACCTGAAGTTGCAAAAATTAAACATTTTTCAATACACAACATAAGAAGAAACTACAGACTATGTAGAAACAAAATGTTTTACCTGAATGTTAAAGAGAGATCATTTACAAGTGTAAAATGCCAGAGAAGATTAAATTTATGGCATAAAAGATACATAATTTGTCCATTTTGACATATATAACATATATGTAGGCATGCATGTATGCAGATTATAAGCTGTAGTGATCAAGTTTCTATGGCATAATAAGAAATTAATGAAAGATAAAATTGTAAAGCAGAAAGATAGGTAACATACAAAGACAGAACAACAAAGAAAAGATCTGTGAAATTACGGATGTGGTTGGATGACGTGATTTACCCATATATATGACAAACAAATTCCTTTCCAAACATCAAAAATAAAGATGGTAAAAGAGAAACAACTCAAGATACCAAGGACAAAATGGAAAGATCAAGGAAGGAAAGACAAACAAATTAAAGTAGTGGGAGGACAGAGAAAAATGAAGACTGTATCTTCAAAGATGACCTACCAGGATGTAATTGTCAATGAAAGATGAATCCATTTTCATCAATCAGATCAAAGCAATAAGAAAGTACTTCTGTTTTGAATTTACCTAAGCCTGTCCATGTCTGCAGGTGTAGTAAGGTCAAGACAAGATGTGGACTGAGCTCGCTGTACTGCCGAAGGTGACATGCTCCATGCCACAGGCCCTCCACTGGTATCTCTGTTATCAAGATCTTCACAGCTCTCTGTTAAATGACGGTCCTATAAAAACACTCAAAACCCATGACATTAGACTCAGTTCACTTCTACTAAATAGCAGCAGGAAGAAATGGATTGTGAAGGTCTATGCTGATGATGGAGGCAGCAAGTAACAACATACAAGACCACATGATGTCACAACTCAGAAGACTGCAATCTTGAATGACCTAGTACTGTTTGAGTATTCAACTCAAGATGTTATGGTATGGCATGGACTGGAGAAATAAGAGACGGGCACAGAGTAGGGATAACAATACTGAACTGGATCTTCTTGTCTGTGGCTTATTTAACAACACAATCTGTGGCTCAGACTATATAACCTATGATAATAAGATGATTATGAATAATTAATTCAAAAACATATGGAAGAAAGAGGTAATATCCTAATTTAAGATACTATCCCAGTGTTTGCCTGAAGGGACTGAGGAAAACCAGAGCAAAGCTTTAATGAAGACAGCTGCTTCCATACTGAGATTTAAACTTCAGACCTCCCAAATAAAAAGCATGAATGCCAAGGGCTATGCTGTGATATCTGATTAGTGAAATGGATTGAAGCAGCTCAAGTTTATGTCCAGTATCAGGCATCTGTGTTAAGTCCCCCTTACCTCTAAGGCACCATGGAAGAGAGTTCCTGCCACGTGATCCTCTAGGTGTATGTTCTGTGATGACTCTGCAGCATGCTCATTCTGCATGTAGAATGTGTGCTGTAACATACACATTATTTATAACTGTAATATACCACGTGAATATCAAAAAGAATTCAGGGGTTCTGGTGGGGAAAAAAATTGAAAAATACTGGCCGCTTAAGACACTCCAAGTACACTTGATAGACACTAATATACATATTTTATGTTATAGAAGACTGCATAGTCTTTCTTTATCCCCTTTTCTGTCTCATAATTGGTTATGGATAATGTTACATAG
The DNA here is from genome assembly GCF_000696155.1 of Zootermopsis nevadensis. The sequence goes on from NW_019059924.1 coordinate 155,978, forward strand.
AAAGAAATTTTCACTTTCGACACCATCAATCCAATTCCTCAATCAATATCATTATACATCCATACAAGCTATAAAACTTATTTTCTAAACAAATGTTTCCTTTACACCTGTAAAGAGCTATCTATTTAGTGAGAATTCCTAAACATTAATAATGGTTTTCTTTGATCCAGAAATATTAATACTAATGTTACCAAATAGCACTTCAAAAACATTAATGTCATATTCACATATTAAAGACGTGATTTTTTAAATCAATTATGCAGGTGTTCTCAGTGAGGACCACAAAACAATATCCATCTGTTATGGATGTGAAAAGACAGTAAAAGTAAACAAAGAATGCCTTAATTACGAGTTTGTCTACAAATTTTATACTATTAACTTCTCAAAAAATTATGGACACCTTACAGAGTCTACATTCAAAATGCATACAATTATATGGTACTTATATATCACAGTTATCAGTGATTTATTACCTGACAAGAGCACACGGATCAACCAGATCTCTTTTCATACATCTGCATTATTTAGGACCTGCAAGCTCACTCTACTGCACTATACTTAACTGAGACTGGCCTCCACCTTGTGAGATCAGGTGATAAATACTTGAATGTTTAAAACACTGGGTAGCTTACTTCAGTAAGACTTGCTGACTAACCATATACTCAGTGACTATAGGGTATTCAGATTTTTAAACAAGCAGGTGCATAATGTGTAAAGAACAAAGAGTAATCACACTATATAAGAAAAACTGAACATCATGTTATACTAATGACCACTACAGCTTCATATTCAGGAGGATCTGATTTCAAATCTCAGCCTGCCAGGGGGTGACTACACTGACTGAAAATTTTCTTGCCTTCTTCAGTCACATGACAATCATGATGACATCTGAAGTTATGTAAAACACAGTTGACAAAATACTGACAAATAAACCAAGAAACAATGTGTTATTTACCTGATGCACACACATCCTCCATACATATTTTGCTGATTCAGGATCAGTAAATTGGAAGTGAACTGTTTCATCTGGTACCTGACACTCTATACCAAAGTTTCGCTTGTGATTAATCACATTAGTTATGTCTTTCCACCTGTAACAAGCTTAAAATTCAAGACCACTGCAACACAAATGAAAGATAAACAATGTAATTATTACTGACATAAATTAGATTTCAGAACACATCAAACATCATGCTATTTTGAAGAGAAGTAATCTCCTTATTTATTACACTTGTGACATGCATCCACAATTTGCACTGAGACAGAAATGCTCAGTTACAAGATGACCCATCTACAGTTGATGCATCTTAAGAAGTATGGTATCCAAAACATATAATACATATTCTGTGAGTCTTTTCACAGAACTGTTCTGAAGGGAGAACGACTTTATTACTTTTCTTTCATGGAGAAATAAAACGAAAGCTAAGTTGCTAAATTATCTGACTCACCTGTAAAACTTTGAAGTCTGGTTATTTTCATAACAAACAAGTACTCCCATCAAAGACACCCCAATGATAACTTCAGCACCAGTTTCATCCTGCAATTGAGTAACTACATTATTTTCATCTGTAGTTAATGTCACACATCAATAACTTACTTACCCAACCGTAAGACCTCAGACATAATCCCATTTCACAGTATAAAAATCCAAGAAAAAATACATAATTTCATTACTCTAAGATAAAATTCTTAGCTTGTTATCCAGCAAAAATATAACTCTGTCCAATCTCTTCAGAATGGCTGTTTTATCTCACACATAGCTCTTCTGACAAAACTTCTACCTGATAAATGATGTCTTTTCTCCATCAATACACAATGGCCTGTGACATACATTTCCTAGAGGCTACAAAACCATATTTGTCTCTTCAGTAAACATCACAGCCATTAACAGAAAACTTCCATCAAGCACAATTAAAGAATGAAATGATTTGTAAAGCACACCTCTTGCTATGATGTGGTCTCACATGATAATTATTAACTCTTGAAAAGAATAATATAATTCATACATACAAATGTTCAATATTAGCACTAACACCATATACAAGTTTCATGGTACACCTCAGCTGCCAAATGTCAATTTTCCCAGAAATAACTAAACAATGTTTATTCTTTTTACAAATTTTGTTTTTCATTTGCAGAAATGATATTATATTCATTTAACACAAATAACTGCAAGGACATTTATAATTTAATAAAAACAGCAACAAAGATACAAACTTTGGCTTCAAATGTCTCTTGACCATAGCCATCCAGTTGCTGTGCTGCTAATATGTAGTACTCCTCTGCTGTTCCTTGGGACAAGCCACCTAGAGCTGCATGCTGAAGTATCACTGCCTCTGTCAAACTTTCCAGGTTGCCATCAGATGTTAAGTGCTAGCATACCACCAAACAAAGGATACTTTTAATCAACAATAGGGAAAAATGTGGCATTAGCGATAGTTACAAATAATCCAGGTTCACAAAATCTAGATTTATTTCCAAGACTTTAAAAAGACTAAAATTAAGACTTTTTTTAGTCATGTACTCCATTGTTAGGTGAAGAAAAAGCACAGACAAAATAAAACATTAAAATATATAATGGCTGATAAAACAATAACAAATAAGTTAGGAAAAGTGTACATAGCATAGCAATTCTGGCACATTCACTCCTTTAACATCGCTAGGTTTTAAAGTTGTAAATACACTAACTTTTGATGTTCTCTTACAAATAATGAAAAACAGTTGGGACAGATGAACAAGAACCTTCAATTTAAAATGTAATCAAAACCAGTCCAATAGTTCTCAAATGTCAAGACAAACATCAACTCTCCTGCAGCAACTTCAACACCCTCTTCGGAGAAAATAATTTGTAGAAGTCCCCTTCAGGAACGAATATCCTTCATCTTTTGTATATTTCCTGTAAAGATTCCATTAAAGTACTCTACTGATTGCTTACAGTATTCTTCAATGGCATACTTTTCTATGCTAGAATTCCAGTATTTTAAATACCTTTGGAAACAATGCAAAATCCTTTAAGTATTCTGCAGTATGCCGTTCCAAATCATGATTCCCAAACTCAGCTGTAACAATTACAGACAAATATTTATACACTTTTCATCAAAGACAGAAGAAGAAAAATATCATGCACTTTTCTTAAAATTTTATAGCAGTTAACTAACCTAAATGATTTAGGTTCTACTGTATTCTGTTCTTGGGTATGCTTCATGATCTTAGATTTTCCTAGATATTTTCTGAATGTGACAATCAATCCACCTTACAACAATCTACGAAATGCATCCATCAGAAGTATGAACCTGACTATAACAGGCAGAACATGTAGTATGGAGGAATGAAACAAAACCCAAGTCCATGAAACAGAATCCTTCTTGAAAAGCTAATACTCAGTCAGTTATTAAAAAAATTCACTGCTTTTATAAAACCTGAAGGTATATAATCATGTTCACAACATCCAGCCAGTGGACCATATCTTCAGCCAGATGAATTCAGTCCACAAACTCACATACTGAAGATGGCCATCAATACTGGGATATTGCGCCATATAGTCTTTCAGAGGTGCTTAGAGCCTTCATCATCAGGGTGATCAGGCACTCATCAGCCTGATGATAAGGGCAGTATGCATATCTGAAATATGGGTTAATTTCTACATGATTATATGGCATAACATACCTGAAGACATTTATCATCATACTTGCTGTGAGAACCTGAAATTTCACTTAACTTGCATACTATTTCTTACATACAAAATTTTGTTTAAGGAAATTCTCAGATAGTAGATCCTTGTAATAATTATCAATAATAAACAGATATTTACAAATGCATATGCTTAACAATTTTCGTGCATCTATTTACATAACAAAACAAATAACCTTTAATCTTACCTTGCATGCTATAACTTGCTAAAAGCACTGCTTGTTTAGCATCACAGTTCATCCGACCATCAATCACATCCTTCTTAAGCTGAAGGAAATAGTGATACCTACATTCAAAACATTACATCATAAGCTGAATTAATTTTAATAAAGGAACTGTCTAAATTTATAACCTAAATATAATATAAATATGCATTAATTTAACTAGTTTTAACTACTGATACATTAAATTCTGTAAATGTTAACTCAACAGCTTGTACCTGTGAAATACTTTAATTAATCAACATAAAAAAGATCATATACACATTTGGTGGACATACAAAAATCCCTCAGTGCACCCAATTTCAAATCTCTCTAGCTAGGACAATTCATTTAACATCACAAAACAACATTTCAAATCTAGTGGCATATATCATGCTACTGCCATGTTGTTGTGATTTAATGTACCAAGACATTAATTTATTTTGTTTATACTTATAATTTTGATTAAATTATTTTACTTTATTGTTGTACATACTTTTGACTAATGAAAACTATAGAACCTTTTCATTGTCACTAAAATGTCAGTAGGTGTGCATTAGCCTATGTTTATATGTCTGTTGACATCTGGACAACCATGCAATGCAAATATATACCTCTTTCCTTCAAAACTTATACTTCATATCATAGACATCAGTTTCTTAAATTTGAACAATTCCTTTGGCCATTGGATTTCATCAAATAAGAAAATATTACCATTAAATTTTTGTATAATTGATAAGTATGCTTTTCTAAACAGTTAAAGTGGTCCACATATTATAGTAGATTAACAAGGTTTTTATATCATTCAACATTTCATGGCTGGACACTTCCTTATATTTCAAAAAGCATGGTCACTTTGGGAAATGAATGTCCATAAAAATGACGACAATAATAACAACAAATCACTGCATTTAAATATCTCATTCAAGGAAAGTTGTCCAAACCGTGTAAGTAAGCTGCCTGTTTTTAACCGTGATTTATGTACATTTTACATAATTACCTTGTCATTTCATCGTTCAGCAAGTTTACCCCTGAAACATAGTACATAACACGTAGAAACAGGTTCTGACCCCGAGCATGTTTATCGAGCTGCCTCTTAAGTGGACGATCCATTTCCACCCATCTTGGAAGAGGCTGTGCATGGCGTGATAAATAACGCAACCCAAAAAACTCTGGCTGAAACAACCATTTAAATAAACAAATAAACCAAAAGGTAAAACACACACCTGCTGTAACAAATTCCAAGTGTGTATTACATAGGTGTAATGTACAAGAACACTTTTTTCACCATTTCATATTCGTTTATTGCATGCTGCTGACCAATCACCCCCTACTAGTGCCAAGGTTGAGAATGGGTAGGAGTAGGAGCTATACCTCCTCGCCCCTAAGTGCCAACATTGGCATGTAACACGATTCCTTTATTTTACTTTTTATAAATAAATCATTAAATGATAACCACATCTGATGAATCAATATATGACTTGTTAACAATTTCTGGGCAGTCCTATAACATTTATTTCTTCACATCTAAATCGCATTTCCCTTGAATTATATTTGTAATGTCACAGACACATGTACTAAGGTTATCAAGGCACCACCTCACCTGCTGCAAGCCAAGCCTCTGGCATACATTGTCAAGGCAATCTCTCCCACTGCTCTCGGCTGATAATGTGCATTCTATGGATGTTCCATCCAGTAGTTCCACACATATTACAAATAATGACTTAGAAACAACATTGTACTGACGGCTCTTCTTCAAACGAAGCTTGAAAGGCATATTCCACGATGGGCATTTATCTAAAACAATCCACATCATACACTTACTACTCAAAGCACAGCTTATTATTCAAACATTTAAGAAAAATACATATTGGATAAGGTAAGAAAACAATACCTTCTTAGAGTACTGATATACTCTGGCATTTTATTCATATTGTGAATCGTTACCAAGTAAGAGTTCATATCAGATTAAGAGATTATTCCCTAAAGACATGAATGCAATTAAAAGTTACAAACATGAACCTGTTAGCTTTGCCATGTCATCTTGTTCCACAAGCAAAAACTCAAAAACTATTGAATTAAATCTCTAATTGGTCAGAATTAGGGATTCTCCAGATTATCACATGTTATAGTATACTGGCTATCATATAATCTAAATAAATTGGATTTTATATATTTATAATGCAGTAAAATTTGTATACAAATTCAAAAATTCACAAGAAAAGTGCAGGTAAATGCACAGCAGAATATGCCAATGTGATAGAACCTAACCCACAAACCAATACTGACAGACGTGACAGCACCAATGCTAACAATGAACATAAGGTTCTGTATCCAACCCTGATAAAAATAGCAATGCCAACCTAACCTAAACTAGCCTTAAACTCTACTGAACGGAATAGTAATAAACTGAACTTAACATAAGTCTCAACAATTCTAAATAATTCTATGTAAATCTGAAGAACTTCTAGAATCTCTCTGCAGCTGTAAACAGCATTTCACTGACACAATCAAAGCAAATGTCAATACAACACAACATAAACTAATCAAATCAATTCCCAGGAATATTAAATAGCTACTGAAATATAAATTTCTGACACATTTTCACTGTGCTAAACATTCACTTAAAAGATTGTGCTTATAATACATCAGTGATTATAACCCTATTCTTACCAGTGACCCCTTAATTTGATGACATCTTACCATCCAGCAAGAGAATTAAACATGTACAGCAGAAAAACATACTGCACAAAGTGTACCAACTGTCAGACACAACACTCATTACATTTAAACTTAATAAGTCAATATGAACATTCAGTAACTGCTAACATACCTTAACCAATTATTTTTAAATTAATATGCAAATGTTAAACTGATACATCTATTAAAATACCACTTATTGTCCACAATAACAATTCTTTAATACATATATTTTAAAATTATTATTATATATATATATATTACAGTAAGAACAATGTATTTTGTATTTATATGACTGAATCTTCAAACTCCTAAGATATGTCACACCTCCTAGGATAACACCTGAAGATCCCCTAGAGAATAACAACCAACCGAGACAAATTCCATTTTGGAACACATATGGAAACTATGACTCCATTGTGTGAAAAATTATATCAACCAAAGAGAAACCCTCGCCACCTGCTCTCTATGCTGACATTGCCACCACAATGATAGATCCAAAAATAATAAACAATATATTTCAGAAACTCATGATTCTTTATACAAAACGTCAAGAAAATCAATATTTCACCTAAATAATTACAGTTCTTCTTGGCAAGACTGAACATGAATGACACATCTTACCAGTGACTGACACAGGCACTATATAGATAAATAATTCATAAACAATAACAAAACATAACCTAGTCACAATGTAGCATAACCTACGTTTAATGATAATTTATTCTATACTTTCAGCCTCTGTTCATGACTCTCATAGCTACAGACTTCAGGACACTGGGAAGACAGATACAGTGTATAATGGTTTCTGCCAATACATTCTGAAAACTCTACAGACGCAGATAACAACCAAACTTTGCACGACACATGAACCACCATTTTAAATAGATAATTATAACACCACCCATTCATATATTATGCACATTGACACAGGAATTTGAATTTTGCCCCACGCTCATCAAGGAGTTGGTCTTCATTATATATAACCTTAATCGCATTGGCCATATAAGAAAAAAGCATTTAAGTTTTCACATATTTTCAAAGTGTAATACATTTCAGTAAATTATAATATAAATGATAGATGGTAGATGGTTTTATTACGTATCTGTACAATATTGTGTAAAAACATACTTTAAGGATATTAATACAACAAAATACACAGTTCTATAAGCAGTACGCAAAGAAAATCTGTAAGTTGTATTAATAAAAACCTTTAATTTTTATCAAAATATGCTACCGATCATAACATTTTTCTCGACCAACCACATTGAACCATTACAAATAAGGACTCAGTGAAAAATTTGATACTATTCAAGACCCTCCTGCCATACTTGTAAATGCCAAAACCTGATAATAATAAAAAGTTCAAATGAAACTTTTCCAACGTAAAACAAACGGGGGAAAAAGGAAAATCAATTTTTATTGCTGTAAGTACAATGAAACACTACCATCGTTGCCATTTCCTGAATTACATTTGGCTAGCGTGTTTACTACAATCTGAGAAATAATTAGGAAACACCACAAATGAACAATTATATATAGTACTTACCTGTAACACAGAGGTTTTCATAAAATTATGCGTGAATCATATTAATTACACAGCATCAAACTGTATTCTTATGCCACTCAAGATATTTATAGTTAAGTTTGTCAGCCATGATAGCAAAATATAGCTCCAAGTGGAGAAACAGGTATAGTACAATCATAGCTAACATTGAATTCAATTTCAAAGACGTGTAAGTTTCTTCTATTAACTACAACTTTAATATGTGAAATATGTAACACAATGTAATTAATTTAAAAATTTGTACTTTATTTACAAAATAGAATTCGTCGTGTATATATAATTTAAAATTTAATTTGTCCAAGCCTGTAAAAAACCTTTCCAAAGCTGTCGAAGCGTGTCTAAAAACTGGCCGAACCTGTCAATTATTTGTGTAAGCATGCCCAAACCTGTCCGAAACCTAACCGAACCCAATCTACTACTGCTGCATCTCATCCAGGCCCAGCTCCTAAGAGGTCTCTTTCCTTCAGATTCATTACATTTTTGTATGAATTTCTCAAATAACTCATGAATTTTGAACACAATAAAATCAATTAAAATTCTTGAGTCAATCAGCATGCTGAATTTAAATTAATCATATTATATGGAGCCGTCACAGTGGCCACGGAGTGGGGCGTGAGCCTTGTGCCACTTGGTCACTGGGACCTTGGGTTCAAATCTCACTCAAGGCATGGATGTTTGTCTCTGTTGTGCTGTCCTCTGTACAGGTAGAGGCCTTGAGATGAACTGATCACTTGTCCAAAGAGTCATACCAACTGTCTATAGATCAAAGGCAATGAAAAATTTGGGACCTGCAGTGCTCAGGCACTTCAAGAACAGGTCGTCAAAGTAACAAAGTAAGTATATCATATGGATGGTCAGCTCTTTTCATGGTACCTAGAAGTTTTATTTTAGTTTATAAAATAATCAGGTTCATTATTTCAAACACAAGTTAATAAGTCTGCATTCCAAGTGGCAATATTACAAAAATTTACATTTGGTACATATGTATCCAAACTAAGAGATTCTATGTAACACATTCTTGACAAAATTATTTGTTTGATATGTATGTGAAATTAACAGCCTTCAATGTCTGCAGTGACTTCAGTTTTATTTTAATTAATTCTTAGTACAAAATTTAAAAAATTTGTACACAGTGTGTGCCACTGATCACGTGCATTCATTCGATAATTTAAACATACCAGAAGCAAAATTCATACATTCATACTACAAATCACATTTAACAAGATTAATACATACCAATATAACAATTTACAAATATTTCAAACTAAAGATTTCTGTAAATCGTATCAAAAATAGTGTTTTACCTCTAAAGTTCATACAAACATAAGATAATGATATTCTACAGATGCACATTCAAGTTTCAATCACCACAAATAAAAAAAACATAGTAAAATAGAAACATGACGAAATATCACAATATAACTGGAATGTCCTCTAATCAAGAAAAATGAAGGCACTATATGTTCAGCAAGTGAACCAGAGAAATAAGCATTACTCAAATAGCGGCAGAAAAGGTTTTAGGGATTCACATGAATCAAGAAATACTGAGGGTACCAATACAAACTATTTTTATTGTCGTCTTCTGGTTGTATATAAACATTATGAAGGAAAATTCAACCCTGAAAGAAGACCATATAATACAAAGGTGCAAGATTTCAGGTTCTGATAGCAGGAAGCATGAAGATGGCTGTTTACTGTGTTGCTACACCATGTAGTCTGGTATGAGTCTACTGAAATTTCAGAAATGCTTGCTGCCACCATCATCAGGACACTCATACCCTGATGTTGGAGGCAGCAAGCACCTCAGAAACATCAGTACACTTCTACCAGACTACATTGCGCAACAATTCAGAAGGCAGCCATCTTAATACAAAACGAATTCCAGTGACACGAAAAAATAGCAGTAAAGACTACCCACATCCACGAAAGGTAAAACTGGAATGGAAAGGTCAAGCCTACACTGATTTACATAAAAATTCTACATACATATTTGGATATGTAACATATTATGAAACAAGTTAGACATACCACTTAAAGTTAATAAACCCACCCACCCAATATGAAATTACTGCTCTCTTCTCTCTTATTCCTACTTAATGCCACACAACAAATTCACTCTGCAATCTTGTCCTTGTACTGGTTTCAAGATGTAGAGATGTCAGACAGGATTCATATATTTATCCACTGGATACTTGTCCCTGTACTGTTCAATATGAGCTTCCATGAACTTCATTTGCTTCCTGTACAAAAACAATTAAATGAATAACACACATTAGTTTCTATAAAAAAAGCACCATTAAGTATAAAGTAATGAAGACATAAGTTGCAGTGGAGATATAGCAATACACAACCTAAACACTGAATGGAGACACTTGATCAGCCAGATGTTTTAATCCTGGCATGATGACATGAATGGGATTATACAACAGGAATGAGATGAATACAAAAGGAAAGGTTATGGGGAGAAGGAAAACAGACATGGCTTTGCAAAGTGGCAATCTATGAAAGCAAAAATTCCAGTATACGGTGATGATGACAAGGTTCTTGTGCACATATTTATTTACTGGTACTCATTATACTTACACGAGCTGGGATGGCATGTCATAGTATACATCACGAAACATTTCCTTCCATTCTGGTTTAAGAACTTTTTCTGCTCTTGCCAATGACTTCAACACCTTCAAAACCAATACACATATATAGACACACATACACATAATGAAAATTTTAATAGAGGATAATCTACATCACATGTGTACAAAATTGCACTGTACTTTTAGCACTCACACCTAACTATTTGGATTCAACAGTTACAGAAGACTGGTTGGATATGTGGGAGACAAAAAGACTGCTGCATTTAGACAAGCTCAGATCAGCTAATTCTTACATTTTTCCTTGTTTCCTCCTTCCAGCTACATTCCTTTGAGTCATTCCACCACCCTTTCATCTCTAAATATCGTCGTAATCTGAGGATTGGAGAATCCAAGCTGTCCCTCTGCTTCACCTCATCAACTGACCTATATGCAGTACTATCATCTGACGTGCTGTGATGACCAAGTCTGAAAACCCAAGATGACTGGCTGAACTCGAAATTCTTTAGTAATTACTGATTTCTACTTTATTATTTAGAAATTATGTACCTGTATGTCATAGCTTCTATTAGGACAGGACGGTTTTCTGCAAGTACATATTCACGTGACACCTTGGTAGCATTATACACAGCCAAAGCATCATTTCCATCCACTCGAATAGTAGTAATACCATAACTTGGACCATGGCCAGCAATTCCATCTCCTCCATATTGCTCATGGGTTGGTGTAGATATGGCATAACCATTGTTACGGCTGAAACAATGCACAATAAGCTCTATTTACTGGTTAATTTAAAGATGTATGCCAATTATGAGATAGCATGTTTGTTATAAGAGAGGGGTACTGAACTTTTGTAATCATCAATTTCCCACTGTCAAGGTTTGTTATGTGATCAAAATGTGAAGTTCCTGTCACCTCTTGACTGTAATACCTTAGAGAAGAGTGGGCTTCCTATGTCACATTTCCAGATCTGCAGAATTTCCCATGTATAATATTTTCACTCTGTGTATCTTACAACAAAAGTTGTATACAAAATTAATTAAGCCAGACATAACTGGAAATGAAAATGACTATAAACCAGGAAACATGACTAATGCACTTGCAATATCACTGAAACATTTAATAGGTGATCTTTAAAAACCTGTACTTCAGATAAATGTAAAACTCTGTAACTGCAAAGAAAACCCACTGAATCAAATACAGTTTTATATAGATGGATGTAGACATTATAAGAAACATTTTGTAGAAATGTGAATTAACATACTTTGGTAGAAACTTTTAAAACAGTTGCCCCATATAACAAACTAGAATTTAAAAAAACCATTAAATCAGTGTGTGTGCCAGATGGTTTAAATGTTACCATCTTATTTTTTGCACCACATGATGATTTCATTTACACATCACATATTCCACATTAATATATGAATTGCTGAAGATGAAGTTGCTTGTTTTCCTTTAATTTATATTAATATTTAATAGAATAGGTCTACTTAATATGAGGTAAAAGATGTGACATATATTGTTATGCATCATATGATTTCACAGTTGAGAAGAAATGTTAGGTTTTCAAACCTGCACTTTAAGATTTTAAGTAATAACAAACATACATTGATAAATGATTAGAAATATATGAACCAGGTGTTAAACTAATATCACAAGCTTATCAGGTCTGAAGGTTAACATATGCTTTCATGAAATACTTCAACAAATAGCTTATATGATTATAACTGTAAAATATTTGAGCAAACCAGGAAACATGAAAACAATGCAAGATAAATTACATATAAACAGGAGGGTTGTGCATACTGAACGGCTATTCATATGGGCTTCAAGTCTGAAACTAACCAAAAGAATATCACTGGGCACTTCAAAGTAGATGCAAAATTGAATGCAGCATGTGCATCACCTTCACTAGCTGCTCCTTCGCCAAAATATGTTATCACACACTGGCCATTCTTTGCAAGTTTGTAGGCATATGCAGAGCCAACAGCTGGGGACAAAAGTTCACATTATTATTAAATTTCTAGATATTTTCTGTACATGATATATTGTAAAATTCAGTTAACTACTGCCTCTATCTTCAGAGTAGAAGGCCTGGTGGCATAACCTGGAAGACCATAAACCAGGATTTTTCTCTGCTCCATTGGAGTCTCCCTTGCTTGAAATAAAAAGTCTGGCAACACAGTATGACCATTAGTTGGCTAATAAAGTGCTTTTTACTGTCTGGGAACATGCATACCATGTACTGAAATAAAAGATAGCACCTAGTTTTCTACTTTCCTGTCTTCAATTGTTTAATCACAAACTAAAATATGTTCTACTTGCTTTCAAAGTGATATAAGCTGATTTATAATAAAAAAAACAATTATTTTGCACTATAATTACCTTGAGGCAATTGAGTAGTAAGTGGAGATGAAATTGTGACAAAATTATGACTCTTGGACCCATAATGAAGAGGCATTTGTCGACCTTTTCCTTTGTCCTCACAATTTCCAAAACATTGATTTATACATTGGTCCACTGAAAAGCCTCTCCACATCAGCACCCCTATGGGAAATAAATGTCAACATACATGGAACAGATAGAACAGCATAGTGTGTATAAGTTCTTAGACAAAGCAAAATGCTTCATGAAGATGACTGCCTTCTGCCTTGTGGTCTGGTAAAAGTTTAACAACATTTCAGAGGTCCTTGCTGCTTCTATCACCAGGGCGATGAACAAGATGTTGGAGGCAGCAAGGACCTCTGAAACACTGGTAAACTTCTACCAGACTACACAGCCCAACAACCCAGAAGGCAGCCATCTTCATACCCACCACTGTGAAACCTGAAATCATACTTTGAAGCTTCACCTTCAAAATGCTCCCCTTATAAAACAAGAAATTTTTAAAAGTCACTGTTCTTCATCTAATGGTCTATACCACAGTATGTCTATAAATATAAATGTGAAGTTGCTCCTGTACCAAAGAGCAATGACATAAAGACATACAGAGGGCATGCAGATATGAAGATTGTACTTGCACAATATACACACTGGTACCAGATGGATGTAAGCAAACAACTACACACCCTGTTCACATCTCCCCAGAAAAAGGCACTGTGTAAAAGTCCCACTAACTGAAACATAAAGTTCAGATCATACTGAAGGAATATTTCCTACCTAACAGTACAGAAATGACTATGTCATAGTTTTAAGAGTGTATTGTAGGCAGATACATGTTTAACCTTATGCCAGAATAATTATAATTATAATAATAAAAATGCGTTCATACATATAATAAACTCTTAAAAGTACTACACAGTCACTTTGCACAATTACGTACCTCAGTATTACAGGAAACATGATTAATTTCAAAAATAGTTTACCTGTTTCCCGATACTGAGCATAAACCAGATCATTAGAAGCAATAGCTCCAGCACTTCCAATTAATGTAGCCTCTTCCCCAAATGATGTCATGTAGAATGAGATGCGACCTTGGCGTTGAGATTCATACAAAATGGTGTCCATTGTATTTAGTAGAATCATTGTGCGATACATCTTTTCCACAAAGTCTTTCTCCAACTTAAAAAATAATGGGATTTATATTTATTACAATATTTGTAACTATACTGTTTATGTATAAATTATAATTTCTGAAAATCAATTAAAACAAACTAACTTTCAGATATATGCTCTCTTACTTACACTGAAATATGTAAAAATAATTAAATTACTTGTTTACAAAAGTTACATGCAAAGAAATTCTGAAGAACAAAAATGTAATTAAATATATATCTTCCAAAATGAATGGAAATTTCAAAACAGCAACTGCAATTAGTCACACAGTCTACGCAATCCTCTACACATGGTCCCCTAGTGACAATCTATAAGTAATCCAATACATAAGCTAGCTGAGATTTTCAACATATTTTTTTACAATTGTGTGACTATCAATATAATATAATCAGAGAACATGTTCCGCACCATATCCGCGAGGTCTGAGGCATCATGCATCAGACAGGCGATACGGAATGCGTGCTGGTTCGGGTCTCGGGGGAGAAGAAATTTTCTCATGAGCTTTCGACCAGTGTATGGGACCGGTGCCAACCCAGCATCGTGAGGCAATTGGGGAGCTACAATAAGTAGCGTAATCCGGTCAGGAAAGCTAGCAATGGCTGGGGGTTCGTCGCGCTGACCACACGTCACCCTATATCTGGTTGGATGATCATTCACCTCTGCTTAGGCATGTGGACGTGAGGCCAGCAGTCAAGTTAGTCGGCTTTGGCTCTCTGGAGCTGTTACACCACGGATTTAATTAATTTTAATCAGAGAACATAAGTAACAAATATAGAACAGTATTACAGAAACTGATGGTTTATCTATAACAACAAAAGCCTGCCACTATACATAAATCAAAACCTGCTCAACCTAAGGTCATAACGATTGCAAGGGTGGGTGAGAATAGTGCACATCTGGATGGGCAATATCATCACAGGAGGTTCCCCCAAGTCCACCCACCCATTTCTATGTGCAGAAACATACATAGATCTTCATGCACACTTCCTATTACTGTTGCCTGAGCTAAACCAATGCTGGAATGTGTAAACAAATTTTAGTGAAACTCACCAACACCAAATTTCATTAAAATAATTCAGTGGTTCTCAAGTTGTTACACGTAGACAGATATACCAAGACTACTAGGAACATTTCTTGCAGCTTTAGTTGCAAACACATCTAAAAAGAGTTCAAAACTATCTTGTTTGGTTAAAATTTTAGTAGAAATGTGAATATATAATTTTAATGAAACCTTTTCAAAAAGAGAAAAGGATTAAATACAGACCTATATTCCCCAAAAATGGTCTTCCCAGTGAAAACATAAAGAATGTCATACTAAACACATATATGAACTGGCTGTTTCCATTTAAAAAAACTGTATGGAAGTCTTCACAAACCTGAGGTTCATCAGGATTCAGGACACAACCTTCTCTGTCCATGACTCTGTAAATCGGAATTCTGTTGTATGAAAGAGGATGAATTAATTCAAGCCTTTCTGTCCACTGAGACTGAGGTCCAGGAAATAATGGCATATCTACATTTGGCTTTAAATTTACTGAAGATGTGCCAACACTGCAAATTTGCTGCAAAGAAAATAAAAATCTATAACTAATTAACTAACTAACTAGATGGCTTACCGAACCTGAAGATTCATCACTGAATTAACCAAAGCCCTCCACCGGACACTGTCCTGGGCCAACAAAATCCAGTTTCCTTCAACTCCTATCTCCCATAGATCCCACCTGAGATTATCCTCCCATCTACATCTAGGTCTCCCTAGCAGTCTCTTCCCTTCAGGTTTCCCAACCAGTACCCGGTACACACCTCTTGTACCATCCATGAGTGCTACATGCCCAGCCCATCTCATTCTTCTTAACTTAATCACCCTGACTATACTGGGGGAGGAGTACAGATTTTTAAGCTCATCATTATGCAGTTTTATCCACGCCCCATCGTCTTCCCTCTTAGGCCCAAATATCCTCCTCAACACCCTGTTCTCAAACACCTGCAATCTGTGTTCCTCCCTCTGAGTGAGAGACCATGTTTCGCACCCATACAAAACAACAGGCAA
>NW_019059924.1:182099-206758 GCF_000696155.1 Zootermopsis nevadensis
CCTCTGCGGCATGGGGGGAAGATCACTTCAGCTGATGGCCTCCATGATCGGGGGGGAGGGTGGCGGGCCGTGCCCCTATCAAGTTATACCCTGGCATTCACCTTATAACTGAGGAAAGTACGGAAAACCTCAGTCAGGGTAGCCGAGTAGTCTAACCACTCGTGCCGACTTGGCCGTCTTTTGGGGACGGCCTCGGCTGTGTCACCAACCAAAAAGCTGGTCAGCTTTTATATGAACTCCTGCATGCATGGTTATGTTACCTAAGAAACTGTTACGTCATCTGTTTACTCGACATTGTTGTGTTACATTACTGCCGTCAAAAATCCGCTTTCGTTATTGCGGAAAGAGCTGAGCTGTGAATCGCTTGTAGAAGAAGTGTGTCGTAGACTAGATACTTTTGTGCTGTTAAAAACGTTTTAGAATATTAGAAGTATGTATCTTATATAAGAATTATTACATTTCATTACATTACAGAGGCATATTTACGTCGGATTCTCCGGAACCGTGGTTCCACTGTCAACTTTTTTTGTGGTTTATATTATCTTTAATGTCTTTTAGTGGACCTGTCCCTCTTCCGTGACGAGTCTCAGTTGAAGGTGAGAAAAAGTTTGAAGCGAACTGCAAAAATGCAGGGAAAAGAAAATACATCAGGTGCAGAGGATGGCTATGAGGGCTTGACTGGTGATGAGTCAGAAGAGGAAGTTAAAGAGATGAAACCAAAACAGAACAAAAAAGTGAAGAAACCTAAGGTTTCTGTGAAAGAGAAAGTAAAGATGAAAGAAAAACCAACTGAGAAGAGGGCAGAACGTGCCTCTGAACGGGGACGTGAGCGAGGGCTATCAGCAAAGAGGAGAAGTGAAACAACAGCTTCTGTTGCTCCTGCTTCTGCAGTAGCTGTCAAGAATGCTGCTATGAAACAAACTGTGGCAAAACATGCTCTCATGAGACAGTCTGCAGCCAAAGCCCCAGAGAAAAAACCTAAAGTTGTTACTAAGCCCACAAAGAAACATGAACCTGTAGTGGAAAGCAGTATTCCCACAAGGTCTACAAGGACAAGAAGTAAGCACATTTCAATCTTTGTTATTGTTTACTGCTTTCACAGTCTTTAGAATTTAAGTGTATTTGGTGAAAGAGAATTTTAGTACTAGAGTGTAAACAGTTTGATGTACTCACTGACTTCTGTATTACATAATTACAAGTTTCTGGAGGGGCATACTCTCTACAGTATATTTTAAGTGAGGACTCTCAACCACTAATGCCCTAAGGCTGTGTCATATATTTGACTTCCTTGTCTTTAAAATAAATGCCAGATCTGCACTCCAGCACTACATAAAAGCACCAGGACACTGCCTGGCTTGAATACAGCCCTGATTTAATCATTAAAGAATGCATCAGTATACTAATCATGCCTTATTGTGACATCATGTATCTTAAAAAGTTTTTAGTAATTTAGTTTTATGTTAGTATGATCTTTCTTTTGTGCAGGTGTAAAACTGACTTCAAAGCCGAAGAGCTCACCTGTGACGAGGACCAAGGAACGTAAACGTAGAGGAGCTATCTCCACAAAGGGGAGGAAGAAACCAGGAAAGAAAGCCTAAATTGACAAGGCATGCAAGTGTGGAAACAATTAAATGAACAGTTCTGTTTTCGCAGAGGTGTCAATGTGGCAGGAAGCAGCATATCTTCTCTGCCTTCACATTGCAAAGGGAACAGTTTTTTGTCTGCTACCGTTTGTACCTGTTTGCTACACCAACAAGCAGGAATTTTATACTACACTAGAAAAGAAAAAAGTGTATGATGGAACCTGGAGAACTTTAAGCACGCCCTTTTTTATTCAAAATATGTGCTGAACCCGTTACTGATGGCTAACGAATGTTGTATTGTGGATCGTTTGGACAAAAAAGTTACTTAGTGAAAATCTGAGTACCATAGTAGGTAAAATATTTTGGAAAGAAACATCTGAGCAGTCCTTTGATTATGCCACTAACAGAAAATTTATCCCCCCTGTAGAATTTCATACATACACACAGTATAAAATAAGTAAACAAACAACTATTAACTCTGTAAAAAGACACTTACCATACGCGTTTCAACCTCAAGAGGTCATCATCAGTGGCATCTGAGAAATTAATTCATTTAATCAACAGGTTTAAATTGGATTTAGAAATAAATAAGGTGTTTCAGAAAGGTTATTTCAAACGATACTGCACTAGATGCTGTTATTCACAGAGTATAACTATGCACTTAGCTATTGAACTGATGGTTTAGTAGCCGTAGATGGTCTGCGGCGAGCTGTGGTTGCGTTGTCCGTACCTGTGAACTCCAGAATCGTGGGTGGAGTTCACAACGCAACCACAGCTCGCCGCAGACCATCTACGGCTACTAAACCATCAGTTCAATAGCTAAGTGCATAGTTATACTCTGTGAATAACAGCATTTAGTGCAGTATCGTTTGAAATAAACTTTGTGAAACATCTTATTTATTTCTAAATCCAATTTAAACCTTTTGATTAAATTAATTAATTTCCCAGATGCCACTGATGATGTCCTCTTGAGGTTGAAACGCTTATGGCAATAATGTCTTTTTATAGTGATAATAGTTGTTTGTTTACTTATTTTATATTCTAATACACTACACGGTATGCAAAGTTTTAAGATACACACAGTAATTATTGATGTCCTTGGTCCTCTGCTGTGGCTGGCAGAGCTGACAATGTTTACAGTGGATGTATTTTATCATATGATGTTCGAATAGTACCGTACATTACAGAGTTGTCCTTACCACACAATTACATATGTTTGTGGTGTTGATGTGTGAAATGGATCAACCTTACAAATAATGGTAGTATCTAACATTTTTGATAGGTTCAGCGGGAGTATTGATACAATAATATAACTTCTTTTCGTTGCAAATTGTATTCTTATATTTAAATGACACAAATTGACACCATGATTGCATTTTACTTGGAAGTGTGTTTTAGGAGTAATCTGTTTGGTTTTATTGCATAGCTCCCATATCTTATCAATTACTCTTCACTAGCTAGCTTTGTATCCATCTTTCTTTCACTTTTTGACAAGAGATTGGTGGGTGAGATTAGTTTAATTGAAATATGGAAATTGATGCATATTACTGTAAACAGAGAGTATTGTCAAGTTTGCAGACCTTGTAGATCACAATTTATTTTCTGTTTTTGTGAATAGTACACAATGCATAATGAAGTTATTCTTTTATATTAATTTAAGAAACTAGCTGGATGACTGGGAGATCTGTGGGAATAAAAACCATGGAGATGGCATTTAAGAGATTTTTAGTCTACAGTTCATTTTTCATATGTACATTTGGGAATTGATATATTTTATTGCAATCTTATGAAGAAAGAGATGTTTAAGAAAGTACATTTTAGAAAACGTTATTGCTGTGCATTTGAAACTAGCACATTTCACGAGGTCTTAGTTTATCAGACTGCATTGTGAAATGCAGGCTGTGCTCCACAACAGTCAAACTAAGCAACTAGCACACTTGACAGGTACTTGTTGAGTACAGCTCCCTCATTCTTTACACCTTTTAGATTGTATCCTAGGTAGATCTGAATTTACACAGACATTGTAGAATGTGCCATGTTTCTTAAATAAACCACATTAGAAAAGTATACAAGGCCCTGTGCAAGATGAGATTCCAGTTAACTACACATAAAATCTTGGATCTCATGTTTCAAAGGACCATGGTGTATTTATTTTTCTATTTAACATTTCACAGAATGCAGATTACTTCTAGCTCATGGTGTATCACGGGTGGAAAAATTCTGGCATGCCAAAAGATTTGATCAGTTGGTAGCTGGCCTTAGAAATTAATTAACAAGTTTGAAAGAACAACAGTTGCATTGTAATCTAAATGCATAGTCTTCTGAGTTAGTGTGCCTCAGTTCACATAATATAGTAATTTTGTTAAACTACTGTTCAGAACAAAAGCATTTAAAATTACAATAAATTGAAAGATATAAAGTGCAAGGACCAGTCACATGCCAAAAAATAATTGTGTGGTATACTAGTTGTAAGTTTTTTGTGCATTTTGGCTGCAGTCAGCTGTACACACAGCAACCGCAATACTTGCTGGTTGGACCAACAGTCACTCTGGAGTTGAAATTAGTGCTCTTCCTTCTTAATTTAAAGTCATGTTCATAATTGTCAGCATGTGTTCTACTATCTGGCACAGGCGGCCAGAGAAACTAGTTCAGTAAGGGGGGAAGAAAAAAATTGCTATTCAAAAATGTCTGAATATTTTTCCACCCCTGACATGTCATACCTTTCCCAATATAAGTACTCTGGGCATCAGAGATGCCAACCTCTGAAGTAGTAGTTTTACCCCCTGTTTCAAATTTTGTGTTCTGTCTTATGAGTAAATGAAGCAGGTTCTTCTAAAACGAACCTTAGCACAAAGTTTTCACTGTTGTATGTAAAAAAATGCATTTAAATATCTCACCCACAGTCATCCCATATCCTTTGTAGAGTGCTAGTAAATAAAAATTGGAAGAAACAATCTGTCAGTACCCTTCAACCATGTTAATTCTTCTAAGTTATTGAGTTAAAATTCCCAAATATGTAACATTAATTGTAATACAAAGATATTTTTAATGGAAACTGGAGGGTCATTGGCATCTCTAATGTAAAATATTTTGCACATCAGGTTTGCAAAAAATCTTGGAGATTAACGAACAAAAGTGGCAAGAATATGAATGGTTGCAAATAGCACTACTGTAAATACAGCCAAGAACAGTAATGAAATTCTGCTCCTAGATTTTAGCAACCCTGTGAAAGTTATATTAATTACAAGATCTGTAAACATATATGTTTTTCTTCCTTCCCCCTTTCCATAATTCAATAAATGTTACAAAGAATTCTTGATTTTTTTTAATTAATGATATTGGGAAAGACGTGTAAAGAGCCAAGGTAGAATAGAGCTCTTAACCTGAGTAATGGCCCTCTGACTTGATACAAAACATGAACACCCACTTTTTAGGCTAGAATATACAAAGAGGAATAATTCCTCAACAGTGTAAACCCAGAGGCTAGAAACAATAGCAAAATACTTATGTCACTACCCTTGTTTCAAAGGAAGGAGTGTGACATGACTAGTATGTAGAAGGTCAATGAAAATTAAGCTTACGGTTATTACATTAATTATTTACTACATTTGCTCTGTCTTAACAAAAGTTATTGTTTACATGTGTTGGCATTGGCCCTTTCTCTTGTAAGTGCCTATTCTATTTTTTCTCTTTTTACATTTATATACCATACTAGTATTGCTTTTAATAAAGTAGGTTATAATTTATAATGCAACATTATGACAGCTGGAAATATGAGATGGTACATGGGTAATGTGTAGTTGTCATGGTATATATTTGCAACTGAAAGTAGTACAACCAAAATTAATAAGTAATTAAATATATTCGTAATGTGATAATTCCAGTGTGTTTGCCAGGATTCGACATGTCTGATTAAATACCGGAAGAACATTACTCATAGATTGGAAACCTAGATTTGGATACTTTGGTACTTTACCTGAAATACTGGGAAATAAACATAAGAAAACAGTTATCATTAAACAGTTGAACAGAACTGTGGCTTAGGTACATAGCAGACATGATCTTTGATATGTGAAAAAAATAATAATAAAAAATTAAGTAAAATTGCCCACCTTTTATGGAACCTGGTGGTTCATTACCACATTCACAAGAGCCTGCCAGTGGTCACTTATGAACCAGGTGAATCCTGTCCAAATTATGCAGTTTTCTCCATCCTCATATTACTCCCTCTCAGGTATAAATATCTTCATATATATATGTATGGTGTGGTTCTTAAGCATCATGGACAACTTTTACACCCATACAAAACAGGTAGAATTATTATCTATGTTGAAACTTTACCATGTGAATATATTTATTTGTGGTTTATTTAATGATATTGTCAGTAGGGGAGATTATATAGCAAGAAATTATAGGATGATTAATGAACTGGAAAGGATATGGAAGGAAACAGTCATGGTACTTTCCCAACATCTGTCTGGAGGAATTGAGAAAAACCACAAACATCTCAGTCATGATAGCCTGTCTCCAAGCCAAGACACTGACCCAGGACCACCCAGATACAAGCCAGCAGTGCTAACAGCTTGGCTGTTACATTCAGTTTCACCATGTGAAATATGGGAAAACTCACACTTCATACTTGAACTAACATCATCACAATCTATTTCATTGCCATTATCTGGTAAGACAGGAAAAAAAATACAAAAACCCTCAGGATAGACACTGCCACAGCTGGGACTTACACTATGTTTCTTTGTTCAGTAATATGTATTTTTCTCTGTCAGTTTTCCTGAATTTCTCAAGGATGTCCAATTCTTGGCATCCTTCAGTTGTATATGGGGCACCAGTTCAGTGGGACCATGGTGAAACATCCATGCTCTAGAATGGGTCTGATGATACCAGCTTAAGAAGGTAAAATATATTTGGATCATCCTGAAATGTCTGGCAAAAACTGGTAGTGATTTTGAAATATCTGAGCATTTAAAGAATCAATATTATGCACAAAAATACTTTATTTTGCTTAGAAGGCAAGTCAACAAACATTGAACTTTGTACAGTAATAACATATATGCCCTCTAAGCATAATGTCCAACCACAATACATATATTTGTTCACTAAAATCACTTCCATATAAAATACTGATTTATTGGGCAATGTGTTTTGCCAAGTTCTTACACAAAAGTGGGGTTTTAAAGTACATTATTTCAGTGCTGGTCAACTTCCATCACATATTAACACATTTATGGGAACAGAAAAATGTGTCAGTTGGCACAATGGTGTCAGCATTGTGAGACAAGATTACAGTATTGGCTATGTGGTTTAATTGGAGAGGAACATGTTTTCTCAAGAACACCTCAAAACAAGCAGATCCACAAACACAGTAATGAGCATTATCTAGATAGAATACTAGACTTCTTGGAATGATTTCTGGGGAGTAGAATAACCTGAAACATATAAAAACCAAAATCATTAGAATCATTTCCAGAGGTATATATAAATATAGCTTACCAACTATAGGATGGGTGAAAAGTCGCATTACACCTAAACTTACAGATTTACATAGTTCCATGCATGTACTTTATGCAGGCTTCACATTGTGTTTGTGTGAGCCCAATAATTGTCTTGACATCATATGCAAGTGGTATTAAAAAACTGCATGATCTAATACTTAGGAATCCTAAAAAGCACCGTGCCACATGCTGGGGGTTATTAATACTGACCTGCATTCGATAACTTTTCTTGCAGCACACTCCAGAAGACTAAGAACTCCCAGATTATTTGCATTTCTCATATTTAAAGATTCAAATGAATTAGGAGCTAAATCCAAGGAATCCAAGTGCAACCTCTTTATGCTGCCAGGCAAGAAGTGCAGTCTGTTGTATCCAGCCACCAAAGACCTGTGTATTAATGTAGAACTCTGTATGATTTGTCCTGCTTGGTTTGGCAAAGTGGTACTTTCCCAACATCTGTCTGGAGGAATTGAGAAAAACCACAAACATCTCAGTCATGATAGCCTGTCTCCAAGCCAAGACACTGACCCAGGACCACCCAGATACAAGCCAGCAGTGCTAACAGCTTGGCTGTTACATTCAGTTTCACCATGTGAAATATGGGAAAACTCACACTTCATACTTGAACTAACATCATCACAATCTATTTCATTGCCATTATCTGGTAAGACAGGAAAAAAAATACAAAAACCCTCAGGATAGACACTGCCACAGCTGGGACTTACACTATGTTTCTTTGTTCAGTAATATGTATTTTTCTCTGTCAGTTTTCCTGAATTTCTCAAGGATGTCCAATTCTTGGCATCCTTCAGTTGTATATGGGGCACCAGTTCAGTGGGACCATGGTGAAACATCCATGCTCTAGAATGGGTCTGATGATACCAGCTTAAGAAGGTAAAATATATTTGGATCATCCTGAAATGTCTGGCAAAAACTGGTAGTGATTTTGAAATATCTGAGCATTTAAAGAATCAATATTATGCACAAAAATACTTTATTTTGCTTAGAAGGCAAGTCAACAAACATTGAACTTTGTACAGTAATAACATATATGCCCTCTAAGCATAATGTCCAACCACAATACATATATTTGTTCACTAAAATCACTTCCATATAAAATACTGATTTATTGGGCAATGTGTTTTGCCAAGTTCTTACACAAAAGTGGGGTTTTAAAGTACATTATTTCAGTGCTGGTCAACTTCCATCACATATTAACACATTTATGGGAACAGAAAAATGTGTCAGTTGGCACAATGGTGTCAGCATTGTGAGACAAGATTACAGTATTGGCTATGTGGTTTAATTGGAGAGGAACATGTTTTCTCAAGAACACCTCAAAACAAGCAGATCCACAAACACAGTAATGAGCATTATCTAGATAGAATACTAGACTTCTTGGAATGATTTCTGGGGAGTAGAATAACCTGAAACATATAAAAACCAAAATCATTAGAATCATTTCCAGAGGTATATATAAATATAGCTTACCAACTATAGGATGGGTGAAAAGTCGCATTACACCTAAACTTACAGATTTACATAGTTCCATGCATGTACTTTATGCAGGCTTCACATTGTGTTTGTGTGAGCCCAATAATTGTCTTGACATCATATGCAAGTGGTATTAAAAAACTGCATGATCTAATACTTAGGAATCCTAAAAAGCACCGTGCCACATGCTGGGGGTTATTAATACTGACCTGCATTCGATAACTTTTCTTGCAGCACACTCCAGAAGACTAAGAACTCCCAGATTATTTGCATTTCTCATATTTAAAGATTCAAATGAATTAGGAGCTAAATCCAAGGAATCCAAGTGCAACCTCTTTATGCTGCCAGGCAAGAAGTGCAGTCTGTTGTATCCAGCCACCAAAGACCTGTGTATTAATGTAGAACTCTGTATGATTTGTCCTGCTTGGTTTGGCAAAGTTCTGTGACCTGGCCCCTTCTACTATATTCATTTACATTATTCTGTAAATACAATTTTTTTTTTAAGAATCAAAGGTAAATGCAAAGAGCAATAAAGGGCAAGTAAATTAAAAAAGAAAAGAACTTTGATTTCTCCAGACAGGGAAATTAATCCAAATAAAATGTTAATCTCTGTAGCATTAATACTTGCTTAGCTGATCATATTACAACAACATAAGTGTTTTACTTCACTGACTCCCTTCTTGAGAAACTAGCAATCACTATCCGGTCAAGAAATTTCCCACCTTTCATGGGACCTTACTGTTCATTGCCACATTTACAAGATCCTGCCAATGGTATGTTATACTTACCTGAGATTTATAAGATTGCCTAAACCCGGAGGTAGCTGGCTTAGTTGATTTCTCTCAATTTTCAGAATGCTGAGTTTTTTCAGCTTGGAGATTTGTTTTGGTAGCAGACGTAACTAAATTAAAATAAAAAATGTTTTATTTACTGGTTTATTTTATAAGTTCAGGAGCAAAATAACACAACAGTGGGCAAAGAATAAATGCAACCAGACAATTCCAAGATATACCTCATTGTGACTGAGATCCAACACCTGCAATGATTTAGCCAGTCTGAAGCCACTGATCCAATTCCATCTTGAATCCTGAGCTGGAGTTTCACCAAACTTATTGTGAGAAAGGTACAAACATTCCAGAGAAGGAAGCATTCCTAGCTCCTCTGGCAAACATGTCAGATCATTGTGACTGAGGTCTAGCAATTTAAGGTTCTGCAAGCGCAGAATGTTGTTATCAAACCTTTTCTGCATTGCATGGTTTATCTAAAACAGAAATTTCAAATTTTCAAAAATGAAAATCATGTAGAGCATCAAGATTTGTCATTTTCCATTGTGATACCTCATAAATGGAATCCCTCATACTCAAATCATTATGTCATACATCTTCCCTACCCAGTCACTGATATAATGCACCTTCATTTTTCAGATTTTTGCATTAGTGACAACTTGAAAAGAAAATAAGATTAATGATTACACAGTTCACTACCTTCAAGAACTATGTATGATATAAGGTATGCATCCCTAATTTATGAAAAATACATCATGATGATTCTGACAAATCATGGGTTTCAATGGAAGTGTCATGTACATACAGACAAAAAGGACTACAGCATTTGTCAGAGGATGAGGAATGGTGAAATCCAATTTGACTCTTAGTAAGACATCCTAATGATATAGTTTTGGGTATATGAGAGTACCGAGTGAACATACATGGGAATAATGTACAAATAAATTAACCAGTTTCATAAAATATACTGGTTCTTCTGGAAATCTCTAACCTTTAATAGTGGGTAGTTGAATACACTTTTGCTTTCACTATTATTTTGTAAATTTCTTTCTAAAGTTGTTGCATTGGTAGTTGAATGTGATTTTCTGACATTACCTTTTGAATGAGATATCAGCATGCAGGTAATCATGCATGTTCAAGTGCAAATGGAAGCTTAGTGCTTGGGTATGGGAAGACCAGTGGGGTACATGTAGTTTCAACACAAGCATAAGGGAGTGTAGGAAGGCAAAGAAGTAGCATACTGTTTCATAAATTTTCCCATGATACCTCAGTGAATAAAGTGTATGGCTATGGACAGGATTCAGTTCCTCTCGGGGATGTCTTCATTGTATCTAGAATGCTTCTGGCGCTCAAGCAGCCTCCTATTCAGTGAGTATAAGGGGCTCTTACCCCCAGAGATAAAGGAACAGGAACAAAAAACTACCTCAGTCAAAAGCCAGTAATGAAAATATGTGAAACTTTGCCAGCAGTACCTTGGTGGCTCACTCTATTTTGAACATTTAGCCACAAGAATGTTTGCAAGCACAAATAACTCAAGCTTCCTGACAACTCTGACTGTATTACTTCTATCAAGCAGTTTTATAGTCACTCAAGTAGGATACCATGCCATGGAGGGTGCCATTTAAATTGAAACAAAAGGATTAATTTAATATTTCATGTGATTATATTATTTATTAAACAATATAACTTACCTTCAAAACCTGCAAAGTTCTAGGAAAACCCTCCAATGTAGGGTACGCTGCTTTGGATAATATGACAAGGTTTGTTTTTGGGATAGGTGGTACCTTGGATGTAGTAGTAATATTGGATAGCATTAATGATCTTGGAGGCACTTTCTCTCCCAAACCAAGTTTCAATGTTTTCAAAAATAGTTTCAGTTGTAAGGAGTCACATATAATACAGACGTCATGAGGTGGTTGCTTGAATCTGATGGTTGCCTTTCCTTCGTTTACAAAACGAGTAAATACTTGTTCAATGTTTTTCTTCACCTACATATAAAAAGAAACAAATTAATTATATGCACTGGAGTGTAAGGTAGTGAAGTGATTTATTTTAAATTAACTCTTTTCTCTTTAAACCTATAATTATTACCTTGTATTTCGTCCCCAATTTATTTTGAGCTGATTGGTGTAATATAAACAGTTCTGCCTCTGGTCCTGGATGCTTTCCTATAGCTAGGGAAGACCACTGTTTACGTCCTTTCCCTGATATGTTTAGGGACGGAAGCAAACGGTTGCATATTTCAATATTTCCAACAATCTTCATTATAATAAAACCGGCTTCAATATAATCCAGGAATTGTTTTACTATTACCACTTAACCTCTAAATACAAGCATTTCAAACATTTCACAAACGCAGCGGGACAAGTTGACAACCTGAACAGCAAGAAATGTTGTACTCCGAGAAGTTTTGTTCTACTTTGTTTACATTTATGAATTGTTAATTTCTGCATACAATAGATGGCGCAAATATAGAAAGTTATTCTGTTAATCTTTCTATATCACAGATTAAGAAACTTGAGTTAACCTAGAGATCGGTTGGTATAGATGACTGTTTGCGGTGGTTGTTGTATGTTTCGTGGTACTTTTTGGTATGTTGCACGTTATGTATGGTTTTTGTTTTATTTTCATGTATTTTAAATCATTGTGTAGATGTTTCTGTAGTTGTGACGGATTACTTATTTACATAAAAGGAAAAGGCGAGACTACTTACCGGATGATTGCATTCGTAGAACATCAGATAGTCCATGGATGCTGTTATTGTCAATAAAATTCCTGCCTACTTTCTTCTCAGTTTACCCCTTGAATACTTCTTTGTATGGCATGGCACATGCTACTTCTCAGTCCAAAATATTTTGTCTTCCCGTCTGATTTCTAAGAACTTGAAAATTAAAGTATACAAAACAATAATCTTGCCCGTTGTTTTGTATGGGTGCGAAACATGGTCTCTCACTCAGAGGGAGGAACACAGATTGCAGGTGTTTGAGAATCGGGTGTTGAGGAGGATATTTGGGCCTAAGAGGGAAGACGATGGGGCGTGGAGAAAACTGCACAATGACGAGCTTAAAAATCTGTACTGCGCCCCCAGTATTGTGAGGGTGATTAAGTCAAGAAGAGTGAGATGGGCGGGACATGTAGCGCGCATGGATGGGACAAGAGGTATGCACCGGGTACTGGTTGGGAAACCTGAAGGGAAGAGACCGCTGGGGAGACCTAGACGAAGATGGGAGGATAATCTCAGGCGGGATCTATCCGAGATAGGAGTTGAAGGAAACTGGACTTTGTTGGCCCAGGACAGGGTCCGATGGAGGGCTTTGGTTAATTCGGTGATGAACCTTCGGGTTCGGTAAGCCATCTAGTTAGTTAGTTAAGACGAACTAAGTAAAATATTAATTAAGCTTTACGTGGTTTTGTAAAACTGTATGTCTTGTTTCTTACTCTGCATAAATAAACCGAACATTAAATATATATAAAACAGGGAAGTAAACAAAGTTCCATAAGAATCGTTGTTCTCATACGTCTTCGTCATTACAACGCAGAAAAATATTAAATGATTAATTATATACAAAAATTAATATAATCTACTTTCTCGCCCGCAAGAAAACATCACGTCTCAACTAACACCACGTCATTTGGAGTTTGAAGTAAAAGTATTTAAAGGGGACATTCAAAGACTTGATGGGCGATGTCCGAGAACAAAAGTTATAATTTATATGACATACACGATACAAAGCAATCTAAATCATTTCCACGACTTTATTTATGCTATATAAATTGATCTCGATCTTGTTTTCATAGTAAATAATTATACAAAAATTTATTAATCTTCCCTTAGCAATGCAATGAACAACTTAACTGAGACCTTTCTCCTGGACCCTAGAAATTATTCACTTTCTCTGATACTTTCTCTCGGTTGCTTCAGAATGGGCACATATCTGCAAAACACTGTAATACAACATACATTATAACTTTGCACTCCATTTGTCCCTGTGGTTACATTTAAGAGGCAGCAATTACCAGACATGTTGGTCAACAATGAGATTGTTGATTCATAATTGACCACTTTTATCTGTAAGCTGTAGCATAGAAGAGGTGAGGATGATAGTAAGGGACAGCTTCCCATGTCAGCTCCTGTTCACATAACCACATCCTACAGGTAATGTGGTGTATTCAGAAGGAAAGCTTGTCATGTTAAATTACACTTTTTGTTTAAAACTGCCCATATCTAATAAATTGTATGTAGAATTTTCTTACATAGTTGATATCAAGCATACTAGGTCATCAGCTTGATTGTATATGCATATTTTATGACATATAAAGTTGATTTATTTCAATGCTATGGTTGTTTCTAGCTTCAAAATATATTTATCTCATTTGCCTATCTTTGACGGATTAGTACTTGAATCTACTAATTAGGGAGTGATCACAATTGTTATTTCATAAATAATCTCGAACACATTTAGAGATTGCACAAGGCTTTAAACATCAGCCATATCAAATTATTACATGTCTAGTAAAACCTTTCTCATCAGACAACTTCGTTTGCTTATGTGAAAGTTGTTCAGGAAAATTATGCTTGTGTTATCTATCATACAGATGTATGGCTGTCTACCACAAAATATTTTGCCCAATTGGCCAGTTTTCGTGAAACATGTCATGTTGTTACTGTTAGTCATAACACAGGACTTTTTTAATTAATCACCATCAATAATGCTAATGTGGTGACCTCATGAACTTCTGAAGTGGGAGCAACTCTAACACCATTTATTATAGTATGGTGACAGATTTGTGAATAGGTTGTAAGGATGTGAAAAGTTTGACGAAACACTTATCAGACAGATGGTGTAATGTTTATTTATATATATGAAGACTACTACTTGTAGGTACAAGCTGACATTTTGACAGATGCTTGGTATAAACATTGCATAAGGATTTGAAGATCAATGGTGTTCAATCTAGAGAGATCAGTAATTCTTCATATAGAGTATACTGTATTTGCAGAGGATATACATGATACTGGTCGAGCACTTTGCTAAATACATGTACAAAGACAGCACAGCATATCTTTTAACTTTTAGAACAAAGCAGCTGTTAATATGAACTTTATAGTTATGCAGAGTGTATTTCTAATAATTTGGCTTGATTTTAAGTGAATACACATGATTAGCAATTTAGTTTGGAAATTTTTACTAATATCCTGTCCAAACTTGAAATTAAACCATACTTGCCAGTATGGGGTACATAATTAACCCATTGAAAATATCTTTTTGATTATTCACTTGCCAAAAACATGTTCCAGACAGTATTTGTAAAATTTATAGAGGGAACAGTTTTGATTGTGGTACAGCTGTTTGATGTAAGTGATTGCAGACTGGATGGCTGGGTACAGGGGCACTGGAGATTTGTCTTTTCACCACCATATACAGAATAACATTATAGTACACTTGGCCTCATATCCAGTTGTTACAGACGCTTTCCTCACAGATAAATTTAGTTGACTGCTACTTCCATCTAATGCTGTTAAAACATGGATTATATTTATTTAATTATGGTTTATTTAACAATTCTGTTAGTAGCTGACACTGTATAGCATCAAATGCTA
Organism: Zootermopsis nevadensis; assembly: GCF_000696155.1. The sequence goes on from NW_019059924.1 coordinate 197,074, forward strand.
CCAGTATGACTTTTGTGGCAAAAATATAAAATTATTCTGATCTTTCTTACATAATAAACACCTTCTTCCCCTTGTTAATTAATTTTGTATAAATCTATAGACTGAATGAAATAATCTGATATAAGACACTAATTTTTTATATTATTACTCAATGTAGCATATTGTATATAAAGTCATAAGTTGGTTACACTCAAGCAGTACAATCAACTTGATGAAACTGCTACAAGTTCTCTTTCTTACAAATTTGTGCATGTCTGACTGAATTGTACATGTTTTAGAAATCTTATTACACCTTATCTATTTGGAGGGAGGGGGTGTCATACCATGTAATCTTAAGTATTTGTGCTTACAGAAGAGAAATATTCATCTATAAATATGTACATGTATATGGTGACATCAACTTTTAAAACATTTTCATGATACTTTCAGTGATACTGGAAAGTCAGTGTACTAACACTGTTGTTACATTTAACAGCCATTTACAATAAAATATTTATGGGCATAAAATATATTTTCAGAAGGAAAATGTATTGAAAATCTTCAAAATATATTTCCTTAATGTATGTAATCTATTTTGGTGTCATCAGCAAAATTCCATAGTTTCACAGCTCTGGTCACTACTTGATTTGTGATTGTCATTACAAAAATTTTAAAATCTTCCTTCACTGTTTCACCTTGTCCAGATCCATGCCATTCTTTCATCAGAGCCTGGTGAATCAGCATAGCAACTGTTGCGTGATTTTCATTGATAGCTGATGTCAGGCAATGGCAAATCTTAAATGACATCATCTGTAAAACAAGATGTATAAATGTGAAACTGTTTAACATGTTAGTTATTGAACATCTGAATACAATGTTTTTCACACTCATATTATTATTTGATACTTATTAAAACGTATTTACATAGTGATATTTAAAAATGGGAAAAAATAACAATGACATCGTGAATAATGGTGAAGGTGGTCTGACGAATTCTGGGCAATCGTGCAAAGGCAAGATTCAAAAATTGTGTTTGGTTTCACCTTCAGCCTGTACTGACTTGCACAAAAATTCAGTTTCTGTTGTGGGCTACTAGTTATTGTGTGATCAGAATTTTAAATGTTCGGCAAAAGTGACTATTTCTAAAATTTCTCAGGATTTAATCAAAGCCCCACTGGACAAGGGTTTGCTGTAATGGACATTTGTTTACCATAAAGCAGTATGGTTCTTACTTACATCATCATACCTGTAGATGAACACTGCTTCTTGAAGTACTGATGACACAGATATGGCAGGTGTAAAACAGTTACTCCTAGTTCAGCAAAGGGTAGAGCATGCCCAGAAGACAAAAGCATTTGCAGCGTCATGTTTAGCTTCGTTGTGCTCCACTTCATGTTCATTGAGCAAGTCAAGTTTGGCTGCTGGGTGTGGGAAGTGTTATGAAAAAACATTTGTAGCATTCCCTCTCAGATATTTTATAAGTTAGAAATATAATTTATATTACTGAATGAATGGTCTAGTTTTAACGGGTATGAGTCTTATATAAAGTTTTATAATAGTTTAAAACATAAAAATGTGCATGAAAATTATGGCAAGGAGATGGCTATAAATGTATGAATACATACAGTAGGATGAAAATGAACAGTGACATATAAATGAAACAAACACATGGAGAGTAAAATGTAGAATGGGTTGTAATCAACATTAATAACAGCTAGAGAAAATAGTGGTCATTTGGTGTATTAGTCCTAAGAGTGAATGGATTTAACATGTAGGAGGCACGTGGCAGTAACTATCTATTTACTGGGAATCTACATTTCTGATATAGACTGTATAATTCTATAAACTGGATGTTCTTTTTTCCATCATTGACAATTTACATGAACAGTTAATGCTAATTTAGGATGAAAATGGACTAGACATATTGAGATGATGGCATTTAAATAGGCCATCAGGAGATTTAAAACTTATGAATGAAAGGGAGTTGCTTGGGAGGAAGTGACACATTATGTGGGGTGAGAGTTCTTAATACTTCTAGTTTATCTGCACATATCAGGGTGATTGATGAACAATACAAGGTGATGATGGGGAGGGCTTTATGGTCTAGCATGGACAGGGGTAGTATCCTCTGGACTTGGTGAATCATCTCGCCGTGACTTGACTCTTACTACTGCCCTTCGTCCAACACCACCATCATCCAGCTGTTGAGTATATTTAGGCCCTACAGCACCAGGAGTCTGCAGTCGAACTTTCTCTGGATCTCCTGTTGTCTCATCTGAACGCATCAAGAAGAATAACCCAAAGTTGAGTTGAGGAATATCATAGAAAACAGTTAGGGTGAGCATCATGAAGGTCAGGCCAACCAACAGGTATCCTGCAATGAAAAGACAAGTAAAATGTGCGGTCAAATTGGAAACTTTTATAAAATCTGTTCTTTAACCCTTTGCAGGGTAGTGATAACTATGTATACTACTTGCTTTAAATTTAGTAACTGAACATGTTACCCACCCTGAAATTTAAACATGTTTGTTTCTACATTTTGACACTTCACATGTCTTCACCATATACGTAATCAACCACAAATTAATAATTCTTTGACTGTCAACACATCCATCAATAGTGCACAGATTTTACCAACAACTAACGTATATAAATGAATCCTGGGCAGTGAACATTTAAGCAACATGTTTAACTAAACAGATCTTCTTTTTCTCCTTCTTCTGTGGCATGACAACCCAAAATCAAGCCTTGGCCTCCTTAACTAAACAGATAATTTCTAATAAAAAGCAGGGACGTTTTTACTTTTAATGCATTATTGATGATGAAACACAATATATTTTATGACTGCATGCAAAATGTTGAAATGTTTGTAAACAAAAGTGTGTTTCAATGACTGCTATAAAGTTATCTTAGCTGATATTGAAAGAAGAGTTGTGTTGTAGTAGACTGCATTACAGAAGAAGAAGAAAACTTTGACCAAACTGCAATAAGGTCATATTACAAACATCTGGTTCAGATGATTAAGGTCTTATACATCTACATTTTGATGATTATGCTGTCATCATACTAACCAGTGGTGGCAACTTTGTAGATTGGTCGGTAGGGCTGATTTGGAGAGTCACCAGGAATGTAGTCTCCCAGGCCAATAGTTGTAAGTGAGATGAAACAGTAGTACAGCGAGTCAAGGAAATCCCATTCTGGTTCGAGAGTTGCAAAAAAGGCTGCTGGTGTCAAAAAGAAGAGGCACACTAACAGAGACCCCACAAGAAACAGGTGTAGCAGGCGGATGTTGAATGGTTGGTACAGGTGGCCAAGGCGAGAGTTGAGACACTGTAGCAGCATTGTTGTGGGGACCATGAGCCTTTCAACTAGTGCAGTTAGCAGTACCAATGTCAATGGAATTCCCAACATTGCATACAGGATGCAGAAGATCTTCCCTCCTTTTGATAGTGGTGTCACATGGCCATAACCTGAAAACATATGAAAATTATTTAAATATAAGTTCTGGTATATATTATATGAAACAATTGATATTTTCAGAATCTGTATAAAAGTCATTCAAATAATGAAATTAAATGAAAACATATTTTGCTATTATCAGCTGGTTTCCAGCTAAATGTTTTGGGATCAGTGCTGTGGGTAGGACCAAATTATTACCTATAGTTGTGACAACAGTGCTGGAGAAGAAGAGAGATTGCCCGAAGCTCCAGTTTGGTTCTCCAGACACATTCCTCGCAGCTGAGACTCCTCTGTTGCTGGCCTTTACCACTTCCTCAATAAGCTTCTCTAGGTCATCATCTGAAAGACAGAAAAAAGAATAGCTGTAATCACATTTGGCAGTAAAATTCAAGTGGTGGTTTAGAGGTCTTCAAAGTATTTTAATTATGTCCTTGCAGTATATAAAGTTATACAATATGTAATGTAATGCCCTCTGCTTTATTATATATAAAATATGAACAAAACTCTAAAGGATTATGATGGTGCTTTTCTGTTCACAGTTAGACCTTTTATAACCATATTAAAGGTTCATTTATCATTTTAAATTATATTGTTTTCTATGCTGTGCCAGATTTTTTTCTCCATTCTATATTTTATTTTATAATATGGTGGAAAAAGATACAGAATGAAACAGTCATGGCCTAATTTAAGGCATTATCCCAACATCCATCCTCCCCATTTAACTCCTTCCCAGAGTTATACAGATTTTAGAAGTGCTATTATTGCAATATAATGAATTTAAACACCACATAATTCATCTTTTCATTTGCACCGATCTTTTATTTACCATATATGACCACAATGAATGTTCAGTTATCAGTTTACTTGTTTCCTTTGTTCCTGTGCTACTTTCTCCTCTGTTCTTTCACTTGCTAGTGGTGACAGTTGATGGTTGGTAACACTTGGAATTTTGTCTTCTAGGTTATGTAAGTAAAATACTTAACATAATTAGTACCACAAATTTATGAAATAATAAAAGCTTATACCGCATTAATGATGTGTGTAATTTAGAAAAATATCTCGTGGAGTTCTTGTGGAAATGTAAGCAGTTTTTAATTGACATTACTACAAGTCACAGACATGCAAAATGGTTTTCTGTACATGAAATGTTGGTGGTTTTATGAGTAAAACCTAAATGTGTTATGCTGATTAAAATCAGTGTGGTTATAGACCTGAAGGAAAGAAAGAATTTTGAATACCATGGCATACTTGGGAGGATAATATTAAAATTGTTCTTGGAGAAATTGAGTGAGAATGTGTAGACTGGATTAATTTGGCTCAGGTTGGTGAGCAGTCATGGTCTTTTATAAACACAATAGTGAATCTACAGCTTCCATTCAAGACAGGAAATTTGTTTATTAGCTGAGTGACTATTAGCTTCTCAATTGAGCTCTCCCGTATTGTACGTAATTAGATTTGGATTGACCATATTGGAATGATTAATGCTCAAAATTTAATTACCATAAGAGAGTGCTTTTTCTGACGGCTTAGCATAAGCGAAGTTCCAAATTTGCTTTGTTAAAAGAACATCGATTTTGTCATTTAAGACTTTTTTTTATTTATTTATTGGGCAAAGTCTGCCTTTAAATGCCATCTTGTGTGATAAGTTATGTCATCTTTGGGGTAATTTTTGGTGTAATGCGCGCTGTTTAAATGATGAGTTGTTAAATGTAAGTACTCTTAGAGCAGCAAGAAAGTGAAGCAAGTACAAATTGCATACCGTTCACAAGGTATTTTTTGCGGGTTGTTTAAATCGATGGGGCGAGTTCCCGTTTCAAATTACTTATAAATATTAGTATAGTGTGAGCACACTATGTGCATTAATTCTCTTTTGTAGAGAGTGGTTAATGATTTGGTACGCTTGATAAAGATAACGAGGTGACAATCGAACACACTCATTTAAGCAGAGAGCACACACTCATTTACTATTCCGTGTATGGAATCACTGCAAACATTGCAGTGGTTGAACTTGAGCTGTTGAGTTTTATCGGCGGTTTATTATTGCAATCAGTTCATAATACATATCCCGGTAAGTTACAAACGTTCTTATCAGTATACTACAATCAAATATGCATTGACAAGGTTTTCGTTTTTTTGTATTTGGCTGAAAAACTGCTGTGTATTACCAGAAAATTTAAAATGAAACTGGTTAAAAAAATATCAGGTACATACATTATCCTTAGTCAATATAACAATCGTATTACAATTTTGTTGGATGTATGTAAGAATATTTTGTAGTGTCTGAAAAACTGACGAATTAGATAATGACGGAAGGTTTAACACTACTTTACTTTTACCTTTAAATTCTCGTGTAAAATATCGTGATAGGTGTCTTATGGTATATGTGGCACTAGCCAATGTTTTATTTAATTTGACGTTAGGTAGGACAACGTGAACCCAGAGATTATGAATTTCAGTCAAACTGCACTAGTCATATGAATATGCTTACCTGATAGCTCAATAAAATAAATAACACTTCACTTGCGTCACTTTCGATTTCGATATATTGGCTCCATTTCATGCATTTCCGGTTTTTGAAAAAAACAGATGCATAATGTGTTTCCTGTGCGATGCAGTCCGTTAAGTTCTAGCAAGGAAGGTAGACACAGAACTTGTGGCAGGTGTTTTATTCGTTAAAGTGTCGACACATCTTCTCAACGCCCGGTTTGTGTTTCTGTTTCAACTCCGTCTTAGAACGATTAACTGGACGTTATGAGTTTGAACTGTACACTGTTGCACATAACAAGGTAAGCTGGCATTTGATTAAAAACTTGCTTACGCGTGTTAAAGATTCTGTGAAACATCTGTCTGCATATTAAAAGTGTAGCAATATTGTGTATTTAATGCGGGTTCTGGCAATATTTATGAATTACATGACACGGCAGATGGAGTTAATACGTCCATGTTGTGACTTTCGAGCTTCGCTGATTTTGTTTTTACATGGTCGGTTTGAATAGAGGTCGGTATAACATTCAGTCGAAAATACTAGTAAGATATTTTACTGAACAGTAAATTACGTTGCCTAAGAAATGCAAATGGGATCCAAACATTCCATAAATAATGTCATTTGTGTTAAGACTGCTCTTCAACACACTGCACAGTTATGCCTTGGAGATTTAATTGAAAAACTCAATTCAGTAAATGGATCACTCCATCAAACTCCTGGCTGTAGTGGCATTTGTATTCACCGGCGGTGACATGTTAACGAGCCTCCTGTATCTTCATCCCTCTCAAGTCCTAATATTTTTATATGATCTCTCATTCTTCTCAGCATCCAGTCGTTAAACAGCAGTGAAAGTTAATGGGATTTAATGACATCGACTGCCAAGTGAGCGATATTCGCACAGATTGTTGGTATGTACTACGGACAAAGCAGCGTTTCTTTAATTTCGTCATGTCGGTCGTACTGTACAATTTACTGTTTAAAGCTACGTGCAAGATTTATATCTTCTTTAATCATGTTTTGAAGTTAGATTTTTGGCTTCTGAGTCGTTATATTTGCGTTCCAGTGTTATTGTCTTTGATGGCATGTGTCACCAATTACAAACACTTCGGTAATGTCTAATTTCTGTATACTTGGAAATAATATCTGTTGTAAAACGTTTTCTGCCCCAACTCTCAGATGAATATTAAAATATAATTTCACTGTATTTGCAGTTGGCCCTGCACCCTTGAGGAAACCTATTTCAGACTCAGGAAGTGAGAACTTGGATTAGCATCTGGGTCATACCCTGCACGTTGTGTTTCGCCACTCAATACGTCTTCTGTGCACAAGACATGTGTCCCCTACTATTTCACAGAGAGATAGTGAGGGTTATCGTATTCGAAATAAATCAGTGCATAATTATGAATAACAAGGATTAGAATTGTGAAGTATTTTGAGTGGTTCAAGGTCATTTGTAGTGATATTATAGGTCAGGTGACCGACCGAGTGGACTGATTAAGAGACTGCGGAATTTTCCATGCATTAGCCAAGTGCGCTATCAGACGCATTATGCAAAACCTGCAGCTGCACTTTAATTATTATAATCGTCACTGTTTTTTTCTGTAATTAGAATAGTGCATCCAGCCAGGAAGTCGAGCTGTAGTGTTGCAGGGGAGGTTGGGAGTGTATTACTTGGACGTGCACCTGATTCTCATTTCATTTTTGTACTGTGGTACATGATTGTTGTTGGATGGCGTTTTAAATCTGTGTTAGTTATAGGCCTAACTATCAATTCTAATTTGTACACAGTTTTTCTGTTCTTTAAAAGCCTAATGTAACACCTCAACACCGCACTGAACTGGTGAAGGTGTACATAAATATAATTAAATGAGGTATTGTTTTGGTAAGAGAGTTAAAATTTTCTTACTGCCGATCAGTTGTTCGCCTTTATGTTATTTCATACTACTCCCGGGTTGCTGTTATGAGAATTTAATTTTAGTGAAATATATATAAAATGAATAAGATGTTTTAAAATGTGCGTAGACCCCACGTTTCGAGAAGAATTTTTACATCAACCTACTTCTCTTATTGAAAACCTTCATTATTTGTAATTAATAAGAGAACGTTACCCGACTTTGAAAGAAAATAACGCAATTTTGAGAGGAAATCCCGCATAAAGCTATTACTTGAAAAATCGACAACGAAATTAGAAATTAGCGTGGATGTTGATAAAAATGTGTTTTTGGTAATGTGGATTGGATTGACTGGCTCAAGAACAGATTAGTGACGGCTTTTTAACGGTGTTGAATCTTTGGGTTACATCTAGTAGAGTTAGTCGGCTTATTTTATTTTTGCAACACATGTGTAATGTTTTGATAGCAGACGGCTTTATGTTGTATGCCATTTGCAGAAATGAATCGAAATTTTAAGTGACGTGGACTTTATAATTACTTGTCTGCTGCTATGCTAATTGGCGGTCATTGCATGTAATCTCATCACTCGCCCTGACACGAAGCTAGCCTCTGTAACTGGCTTTTGAACAAGCTCTTCCAGCTCCAATCCAGCAACCATTGACGTTTATTGTACAACGGGAACAGCTCTTGGGTTGATCGATGGTTCGGTCTTCACAGATGTCCGTGACGTATGTTATTTTACAACGCTGGCAAACGAGAGTTCTGCAGTCTACATTTTGCAGGAGCATATTTTTTTTTGTTTATTAAAACGTCCGTTATTTCAGACAGATTTATACGCATAACGAATCACTCAAAAAAATCGTCTTTCCCATATCGGATTTCCGAAGCTGAGGTTAATATGAGATCGAAATAGATAAGGCGTCATGATTTTGGAAGACGAGCAGGGAGGTAAGTGATAGGAAATTACAGTGACCAGTAGCCCGTTATTACATTATTAGTGTAGACTAGGGATGGGCAGTTATTTTTACCCGGATGCAGTATGGGCTGTTTCGATGTGACTGCGGACAGGAAACCTTCGTAAGAAAAAAATCATTGCTTACAAAAGAGTTATCAACTGTTTGTGCTGATTGAATATAACTTATATACGCCCTATATCAAAGCAAACAAATATAATATCAGTAATTATTTCAGATGCGATACCCACAATTTTGGCTGTGTTCTCACTTGTTTAACCTCATTTTGAGAAGGCTCCAATCGACTTTCTTAGGTACAGTAACTTATAGCAGGACTACATCAACAATTTCATTTCCGTAAATATTTCGATGGTTTTATTTTTACAGCGCCAATAGGCTGTAGTAGGCCTACTATTTAAGAGCAAACGCAAAAGAAAACCAGGCCGGACTGATATTTATGATGAACCGCAGTTTGGTTACCCCTGAGCAAGAGCAATTGAGGGAAACAATGAAAGGTCTTAGTTGGAACAGCAGGTCCTTTGGGACGATTGAAATATCCTGTTCTAAAACAGTAACCATTTTGTTATTTTCGACTTAAATTTGCTATAAACAGTACATCAACGAATGACCGATTGACAGACTCCGTCATTGGTCATGGTGGATGAACCTGTCCACAGGCGTTCACACAAATTTGACGTAAGTCTGTTAGTACTTCAGCTGCTTTCCGGACTCACCATCCTCTATTTACCAGCTGAAATCGGGTTTGCTGAGATTATGTATGAATGCATCACTGTGTCCGTCAACAAGGAAATGGTCTCTCACTCTATCGACCTATATTGACAAACCACGAAATGAACCGTTTATCGTGTTTATTCCTCCACTAATTGTCTACATACGAAAGAGCAGACTCCATTTCC
>NW_019059924.1:206810-217714 GCF_000696155.1 Zootermopsis nevadensis
TTTGGCCCTGAAAATGAGAAAACGTACATGACGTTTCAACAAAGAAGGAAGCAATCAAGAAACGTCATAGTTCATTGCATCCGTGATATTTTTATGCCATTGAAATGATAATGGGTTATTTTTAAACACTAGGCCTACATTTTATGTTTACAAATTTGGCTTCATGGAAGAAGGGCCTATCCCTTAGGTGTTTTCAAATATAAACGTTGTTAGTGAGACTAATATGTTTTTTCACGTTGTGAAACTCGATTACGTTTAATAGTTTTCGACTAATTACGTTCGTGCAACAGTAACGCCATATACGTTTTTCCAGGAGGCACGAAGAAAATCTCGTCCCGATCATTGGCCACTGGTACCATTGGTAGGTTTTCTCAGTATCTCCAGGTCATTACCGGAATATTGTCTTAAATCAGGTCGCGACTGTTTTCATTTCTCACTATTCCCACCGTAGAAGATGGAGCGAAATAAATGAATGCTGAACATACCTGAGACACATGGATAAGTTTCGAGGAATGTCCGCCTTGTTCTGGCGAGAGCAGATTTAACCGACTTCTCCTCTGGAGCTTCAAGAGCAGCAAACACTACACCCCCGGTGATGAGGTACACCACGTAGAATACTAGGTACAGCATAAGCAAGAGCGAACTACGTCGCACTCCTAAAACTTGCCGTATATGAGCCCGCTGTTGGCGAAGCATCATTTGCCGCTCTTCGTCGGGTGTCTTCGACGGATACATAGTCATGACGGCGAAGGTAAAACACGTCGGTTACGTTTCAAAATGTCGATATGCTTTAATTTATTGAGTGGGGTTTCTGCGATGGATACGTTATCATCGATATTTTCGATATACGTTCCTACATGATGGTTACCTTATCTTTGATGTTTGAAATGTTACTTGATTCTCTATTGTACGATAAAACGAATGTTCGCACTCTATTTTACGAAACCTCTTAAGTGTTGCAAACAAATCTCTCAGCCCGAAGTATTATGTTCTAAAATGCTGTGAGGCATTTTGCAACAGCAAAATTGGTTTAAATGTAAGATGCTCTTATGACAGAAACACAAAACACAACACTTATTTCATCGTTCCCATTTCGGTGGTATATAACTGAATACTGAAGTGATTTTGTTTTTTAAATATGTTCTCGAAATATATTTTCGTTTTCTATGAATACCTTCGTTGTGGTTACTGTTTTTTTAGAATGATGATGATTCTGTGGCATTTTATGCCTGCTTTCAAGTCTTCTTTTCTTCACTTTCTTGATAAAATCACATTTCACCACTGTCTGATTATAGGCTATAATAAATTAATGGAATATATTACTACTTAGGTTGCGAATGATCACCACAATTGGCTAATGAAACGAACACTGTTTTAATAACTTACGTTGCCCCCCGTTTATAAATGACAGGTTCACTGCGCTGCTGTAATCACAAACCTGTTGAATGAATTTGTGATCTGTTATGTCATCATCAATCTTGAGTCGTCGTGCATAATTACGAGACGTATGGTATGGCTGGGGATTAATTACTTTCAGCAGTGTGTTTTGGTTTCGACGGAAGACGAACAGTTGGTTGCTTTGTTACAGGATTTGAATATAAAATGATACGATGACGTTTTGATGGCGGTGTTGTTCACCTGGTGTCAGCTAAAAGGGCTGGAAATCTGTTCTGTACAGCTACCCCACATGTTGTTAAGGCAAGCTACACACGTCAGACGAAACAAATGAGTTGAAACTAGAATGTGCTGTCTCTTCTTGAATTGCTGACACAACTGGCTGAGAAAATGAAGATGTGAGTTATTCATCGGCTGCCTTTTATCACTTCATGTGGGGGAAAGAGAGGCAGTGTGTACAGAGATCCCCCGTCGAACAGATAACTATTCTCGCACGTGACTTAATGCTTCAACTTGTTTTTCGAATTGACCTCCAGTTTCTTCTTTGGTTTATGTAACCAGTTAGGGGAGAATTCCCTGGTGATGTGAGCAGAGAGGTGTCGCAAGTAACAGAATTATGTATGACGCAGGCTGGGCTCGAGGCTTCTAACCCCACTCGCGGAGGGCTGTTCATCCTCATGTTTATTGGTTCATTGGTTAATGGATTTAATATCCGTTCACTAGCTTTTATTCTTTTCTTTTCGATAAACTGGTTTAGTAGACAGGTGTTTGAATTGTTATAAAATTATAGACATTAAAAACAGTAGTAATTTTTCTGGAAATACGCCGAAAAAGAAAATGTTTTGAGTTATTTCAAGAACTGTCCCACTATCTTGGCAGCCTGTCACTACTGACAGCATCCAGATTTCAGAATTTGCAAAGAACCCATGTGAAAATACTGGAAACGCGGATTTGAGTGATTTGTTGTTGCTATTATTATTATTATTATCAGCAGCAGCAGCGTATTCAGTAATAATGGAGATAATAATAGGCCTAATAATGATAATGAGCATAAAAGTAGCACTACACGCTACGTCAAAAAGACACAAGTAAATGGATCGTCCCTAGGCATTATTTAAGGCGAATAGTAAAATTCCATCCGCCTTTAATTCGTGGGAGATGGACTCCGGTACTCACGGGATAATATACTGGAGGCCGAGTTGTACACGACGTGGTAGCAAAGAGAAAAATACCAACGACTTCCCGGTAATTGAAATCCGATGGTCGTTTCCATAGTTCATCCTGTACTTTGAGTTATCAGCAATAACATTAACTTTGTTTTCTATTTTCGAAGTTTAAAATACAGATGTGGCGTATTTCGCGTGCCTTCCCTGCAAGGGAACAGCCTACAGCCTGCCAGTGTGTACTTTGCCATTATGTCCGTGCTTTCAGAAGTGCGTGACGTCCTTATCGATGTAAACACTGCAGGGAGTAGAAGAAGTGGAAAATATTTCCAAATAGTTTGCTATAGACCAATTTGCCTCTTTGTGTTGCGAAAGTATACTTCCGTAGTAGAACATTCTTATTCCAGAAAGGGGTTGTTTAACAGCTTGCCTGCAATTCACGACTGTAGTCGGTAGATATCCAGGCAACAGCACTTCCCCACATCTGGTCTTACAGGCAGTAGCGCCAATGCGCTCACGTAATTACTCTTATCGCAAGGTTAATGCGTTTTATTGGGATAATTACGTAAGATAACGAAACTGGCTCTATGACATGTTTTCCTCTTTGTCTGCGTAACTGATCTATAGATTACTCTGATGAAAATAGTTACTTGTAACAAAAGTTACGACAATGTATAACACCTACGTTTATTCGTCATTTCTTCATAATATGTTTCTGTCCGTCTGTCCGTACGTACGTTTCGTTTTCGAAAATGCTCCACAAATTTGGTGAATTTACTTTTGGAGTGTCTTGTGTTTTATATGCATCTCAGGCTAAACATTGTAGAATGATTTCAAATGGCTTATCGCACAAAGAACAAATAATACAGGACATAAAATAGAGACGTCATTAAAATCTACAGCTTTGTTGAAGAAAATCGATTTTGTTAATATTTAACGAAATTATAGAAAAATAATTTTTTGACTCTGTGCACTGTGGTATCTGCAGTTTAGTTATCTTTGCAACAATAGGCCTATATTTGAATCTGCAAACCCATCTCTGGTTTTTTAAAAACAGATACAACAGCAACATTGGAACGGTATGATCTAAAGTTTGCGTAAAATGCAGATTCAGTTATATAGTTTCAAATCTAATAAACGACAGCCAAAATAATACGGCACATTTTTTTTACTGTTTTCTTGTATTCTATTATATATGCGTCAGATTTAAAACATTATGAATAAATGATCCACTTCTTAATTTGATCAGTATTTTATCTGCCAAACTTTGCACAATGAATCACTTAATCAATTAATTTTAATTTTAATTTCATACAAAGTAGAATGCATACTGGCTTGAAACGACCCCTCCCCCGATTACCAAATTTTATGGAAATCCATAAAATTATTTCGGCGATTAAACTCGCGGAAGAATACAGACACAACACATGAATTTATGCACTTCATTCAGATAAGAGAATCAGTATGATTATTCTTAACCATCTTGCCATATTCGATGGTACATACCGCCAACAACTGATACGTACAAAGTGGTAAAATAACCGAATAACCAACGAGCCCGGTTAAGAAACTGTTATCAGCTGACGTGTAGGGTTTCGTTCCGTGAACCTCGTGGGTCGAGTAATTGCGTTGCACATTGCATTACACCTGTGCTCTGGGATACAGAACAAGCCCACACGTCGAGTGTGATGGACTGGAAACGACAACTTGACAGACCGACAGCCGTTTCATTACACTCGGGCAACGACAATGTTCTCACAGTGGGGTGTCTAAAAGTATATTGTGAGATAGCTCTGCTGTAAGTCGTAACAGACAGTCCTAGTATCTTAACCCGAGGCAACCCGTTGTAACGGGGTTTTGACGTAGATAAGAGCAAGCAAAGCTGCAGATGGGGATTGTAGGAAGATGTACACCAGCTTGAAGTAGGCCCACGTCCGCAATGCCGTCTTCGGGATTTTTAATGTGTCGCCGGTCCTCTTCAGTAAATATAATCGCTGTGATAAACTTTATTTTTTTGTTTTGATAAATTTTCTATCAGCTTCATGTACTGATACGAATCAAAATTGAAACAGAAAACCTGTTTGTTGGACCCTCAGGTTGAGCTAGCCTCAAACTTGGTCCAGGGGGCCCAACTGATAGGTCCTTTACCAGTTTTTTATCTGATGACAAAAGAGAAATCCAGCTTTCGAAACAACTTTACAATTTATACGATCGATAATGTCCAAAAGAGCAGTTTATCGCATTTTAACGTATAGTATTCACGAACCTTCAAACCATCGGCAGCCATTCAATAATTTTGGAGATCAGTTATGAAAACTGGCTGACTCGACGGCATATTACACGTTTATTTTGTGACAGCATAACACAAGGACAGGGAAACAGTTCTGACATTAACTTTTGAGAATTTTCTCCCCGAATGTATCCTAGAGAACAGAATGGAGAAGTCGTTTCTCTCCTGCTGTTTTCCCACATGTTGGTATTTTGCGATTCTAAGCATAGAAATAATGATCTCTTGAATCTTGACTCTCACACATGTGACAGGTGAAAATGCCTCAATCAAATGTGTCGCCAAGCACATCGTAATGAGTGTTCCGAACTACAGAAATTATCTTTATCAGGACTCGAACTCATGACAGATTTTCGGGGCTGTGGCCGCTGTTCCTGTAATCAAAACAGCTTTGGTCTTGGCGATGTTCTTCCTTCGTGCTTAGGTACAGAAACCATTCTCACCGGGTTTGGAACCCAGGACAGTCTTTCTGAGTTTTGACCTTTTTTAAAATCTCTTCTTGGTTTCAATAAAGAATCGTAAAAAGTTTGGTGCAATTCGGTATATCCATTCTAGAGTTTATAAGCGAACGCACACGTTTTCAGTATTCAGATTCATTATCTGTTTTTGTTTAGTAAAAGAATAAACATTCAAGCTCGGGTCGTCAACACCGTAAGTTTTATCACGGTTAAGAATCACTGTTTTCCAAAGTAAACTGCGAGCTGCTGTTCCAAAACAGTTTTTCTTCTCGCGCATTAAATAGCTGCTAATTTTCTATCTCGTCAGGGATAAACATTTCCATTAAGAGGAGTTAATCAGTAAGCTAGTCGTAAAATGAGCATTAAACACGCTTTCGCTCTAGGATTGGCACCAAAGGGTTTAAGCAGGCACGAAACAGAATCTCTTTTATTTATCCTTAGTAGCATTATAAATCAACTGAGACGTTACAGCGACTGAAACAGTTAAGTTAGTAAAAAAACATAAAACAGTACAACAGTGAACGTTGTCTTTTTCGCGTTGCAGTGTAGAAACGCGTGCTGCAGTCTGCATACAGAATAGAACCGATTGAACACTGGGATCAGGGGTTTGAATCTCCTACAGAAATTGTTGGAGGTGTAAGTTGTGGAGGGCTTTCCGCCATCCAAGAAGTTCCACCGAATTTACAACAGATTAAATGAAATAAGAGCTTAAACTCCTGAATTAGAAGTGTAAAGGGTTGATTAAGAAAAAAGACACACGAAAAAAGAAAATGATATTCCATATTTATATTATTTTTTTATTTAGTGTTCTGTCTGACGACAGGTCCATATGAACAGGATCCTTCCATCCTTTTCTCGGACTGGGACCTGTTCATATACGTTCTTGGCAGATGATCCAGAAGTGCTTTGCCATTGCCTTCTTCTGTGTGTAAATGGAGTAATTGTTGGGATGCCACAGAGAAACCCTATGCATTAAGTAATTTAAAAAAATTCGACTGCTTTCTTACAGAAAATTAGCAAGCTAGAACCTGATATCCTTGCTCAGATTTTCATTAGTCCTTCTGACAAATGCAGTGAAAAAAAACACGCCGACAGCTTACTTCCTTGTCCGTATTAGTTCTCCGTCCACGATCACACATCACATTTAACCCCAAATAACCTCTGCAGGGGATCTTTTTCTGCCTTCCATCCAACACCGCAGCCGAACGGTTAGCATTTCTGCTTCATGTTTGGCAGACCCGGACTCAAGCCTCGGACCAGATTCAGCTATCCTGAGCATTTTACTTTTTTCCTTAGTACCTGCAGGTAAATTCCAGGATAGTACCTTAAATTAGGTCAGACTATATACTTCCTGATCCTTTCCAATTCATCATTTACTGATAATATTTTCATTCGACTTTGTACAATGTAAGCAGTTGAACGCGTCGTCATATAAACCTACTAGCCAACTAAAATGGATGGGCAACTTTATTCTTGTATCAAGAATTCTTTGAAGTGTAATGGTGGAGAATCGATCTTTTGGGTCGCGACTCTTAGGCACGTGGATATCTCGCGTCCTGGGTTTAATGCCTCCGAGATTACTGCAACTAACTGGATTGTGAGTAAGTGAGTGGCCTTCTAAACGATATCAACATCGAGACTTAAGCTCGTCGGAAGAAGCCTTAAAGATGGAGGCATTGTTTCTCCGAAACATTGGCATCTACCGACAAATTCACACGGCGTCAAAACCCAGAATAACGTTATCATCTTGTCAAGATATGATTGGGATTGGGTATTGTTAGGTCCATTGTAGGGACAAATACTCGTTTTGAAGAAGTCGTGTTTTCATATATATTGTGTTGCTTATTTAATCAGTTACTTTACATCGCTATAAAATTAATGCACCGTCGAATTGGGTTTGGTAGATGATAGTGTGGTAAGAGAAATCAAGCATTTTCTATATTAATGACGTTCTATAAGAAATTAAGGAAACGTTCTGAGAGACTGTCAGGATTCATGGTCACCGTCCGGAACTTGCACATGGTATAATACCTCCGTAATACTAGTAGAATCTGTAAAAAAGAACTGGCTAGTTTGTTCCTTTCCATACCCATACCGGTGTGCGAACTCTTGTCTACAACTACCACTATCTGGACCAAGATGGCTGTCTTCTACCAGGCTACACGGCGCAACAACCCAGAAGTCAGCCATCTTCATATTCGTCTTCGTGAGAATTTGAAATCTCACTATCAGGCCATTCGTAAAACCACTCTGCCGAGATTTCTATTGTACATACTTTCCAGGTGAATAATTCCTTGTAACAGAACACTGACCTATCTTTGTAAACGCTTAGCTGTTATCAGCACAGAATAATCCTCTACTTCACTCGACATCACGGTTCCAGGTGCGTCGTTGCATAACCTGCTTTGGTGATGTGACATGAACGGTTAGAAGGACCGTGGGTGCTATAAGCCTACTGACAGTTTTCTGTGGGACCGAGCAAACCCTACCGCGGGATGCCATTCGAACACCCAAGGCTGTGGCGTGTTCGTCTGTGAAGGTGAAGCACAGTTGTTTTCAGCGGAATTTAAAGGGTTTGTTTGACTTTACCCTGAAGCGAAGTAAATCTTGTATGTGTCCCGAACAATCTGAATTTGACGTCAACATGCATAGTTTCTTGGTCATCTCATTGGTGTGTTATTGAACGAATAAAACTTTTAACCCACTTATTCTAAATTTAGGGAGGATTTACGGTCACTGGGGGCCTTAATTCCACTAAAGTCACAGAAGGATGCGCTAGGACAATTATAAGCTTATCAGATACTTAAAATCAAGGAAAATTTATAACATGCAATACTATGTAGTCTACGTGTTGTATTGCTGTAGACGTGCATGCGTGAAATGGATGGATAGACCGATTTATAGGTATCCCAGCACCTGTTACAGGTTTGTTATTGAAAATTTTCGCAGCTCATCAGTGCCGAGTGTAATCGTTTCTATCGTTGGCGACTTTAAAACAGATTACAAGTGTTATTCATGCAAGAAACTTGGCTGTAAGACGCGGTCATTAACACGATCTATTTATAATCTGGGTTAAAATTATTGATACATGAGTAAATGCTACAAATAAATTGACCTCCCAATGCAAAAGGGCATCTTCGTTATAGACTAACAAGCCGGGTTCTTGTTCACCATTTTCGATTTCGCTATCTTATCTTTGTCTCAGCAGACTACCAATTTGCCTGCCTTCTTCTCTTACATCCGATATGTGTGTTAGCAACAGAGGCTTGTTTTCGCCTAAGCTATTATTGGTTGTCTTAATCCAGACGTTAACGATTTTGAATGCCTTTTGAAATTAAATTGGCGCACAGGATACTTAATTACGACTCGAGCAAAACAATCTTTCCTTATCAAAGAAAGAAAGAAACCGTTATTTAAAAAAAAAACAAGAGAAAATAACTTTAAAATCAGAGGCTAGATTTGTTTCAGCATCCTCTCTTTAGGTTATTTGTGATTACTGCTCTCAAGAAATACAGAAACCATATTCCGTAAATGAAAGGTAATTCCTCATATTCAGGGTCTGTTGCTCACAGGATAATTTGTAAATTATTTTAGTGTAGATTATTGTCTCGACACCAGCGACCTTTTTGCTGTGAACTGATGTTCATTCCCGTGTCCGCATTTTGCCATTTCTACCTCTGAAGAAACTAATCAATTTCCACATGTGACAATCATAACCGCAAAGCATTGCACACGTTGAAAATTAACGTGGGTTTTGTGGTCAGTCAATTCTATGATCACCTTTACCATGACGGCGGTTGTAATGGTGAGTTACATAGATATAACATTTGATGACTGAGTGACTGTTATATTCTGAAGAATGATTGTGGTCCATGGAATTAGTCGTATTTACTTTTGTTTTAAAATAACATTGCTCGAATCGCTAAGCGTTGACCATTGTTGCATGCCATATCCAAAAATAAACATTAAACGTCGGTCAATATCTAGCAGACTGCACAGCGCAGCATCCAGGAAGCCGACTATGTCATAAAGGAAATGCAAATTAGAAAGCTAAAATATTAATTTAAATAAAATTATGTTTGTGCAACTTCCATCTCGGCTTTGCTTTAAGATTTGTTGTTTATTTATCTGTTCAACGACGCTTTTTTCAGCTGTAGACGCCATTTAGCGCTTAGTGGGAAGATAGTTACTGCCGCTGATGAGTACGATTGAGTGATGGAATTGTATCTGCTATCACGGCATGTGTATGGAAGGACTGAAGAAAACCACTAAATCTCTTGACGTAGAGAAATTTTAACTAAAATTTACGCTGTCACTGTTTCTATAATCCTGACAAGGGTGTCTTGGATATAAAGGCAACTGGAGCGTGAAACGTTGCATAGTTAATAACACTTTTTTCTTTGTCTGAACATTCCTGTATGCCTTTCTGACGTAATGATTAACACAAAGAAACGTTAACTTGAAGAGGGTATTTTGTGGGTTGTAGCGCCGTGTGATCTGACGATTGTAGCAGACACCTCTGAAATATCGGTAAACGTCTGCCAGATTACACAGCATTACAACCCAGAAGACAGCCATCTTCATACCCGCCGTCGCCAGAACCTGAAATCGTACAAATGTTAATTATCATCTGATAACCATACAATGCAATATGCATACTGCGGTCTGTATGCCAGACCCAGTCCCTGAACTGGATTTTAATGGTGCATAAGACAGTAGGATGTTACATTATATAACTGTAACACTCCATGAAGTTTGGTTTGCATCTGAGATTGAAATTCTGAGGTCGACGTGGCTTCCCCTGAGAGTTCAGTAACGCGATACGACTCCTCGTATATTTGCATCTCGCTTTGACGCCGACGTTGATTACTTGGAAGATACGAAATGGAATTCACCGAACTGTGCTTTAGGGAAGATCCGAAGTTTATAAACGACTTCTCTTCTCTTATAATCTGGCGGAATTCTGAACAGAAAATTAAATAAATGAGCAGCTGTTTTCTGAACTACTAAATGGCTAGGGTTAGTAGTTGCTCAACTTCTCGCTTTAAATGAAATTAAAACATTCATAACACATTTCTGAAAGTTTAATCTAACGTTTGCATCTGATATTGTTATCATCGTTTTAGAAATATTTTATGTTTTAGGATGCATTTTGTCTTGCCGTTGGCATGTTCTGAGCATGACTTGAGTAAAATAGACTGTGGGGTTTTAATGTCTCCATAGAATTGGTAGTGATGTAAAACTAAAAGGCTGACCAGTTACATCGAAACATCAATAACACAAGCAGACTATGCAGAAGCCTTTCGGAGTGCCATAACTAGATTCTGATGATGAGAATGGACGTCGTGATACGGTGCTAACACAATTTCAAATTAACAAGCTGTTCCGGAGTGCTGTCCGGACGTGGTTTAGGTAGAAATACATTCAACGGCTTCAGAGTCAAAACACTTTGAGAGCTTCGGCAAATAACAATGTTACATATAACAGAGGTTTATAGCGCGCAAACCTCCTACCTCTTTGTAAATCTCGTCTGAACTTACTTTACCTTTTAAAAGTTCGTATTCATCAATGACAATTTAATTTAAAGCTTCTAAGGTGCGT
>NW_019059924.1:217729-233492 GCF_000696155.1 Zootermopsis nevadensis
TTGAAGCCCAAAACTCATTTAAAAACAATTTAATAAATTAGTTCCTACCGCATAGAAAACAGCGCGTGTCCATTACGAACAATGACATTAATGTTGTTCAAGGAAATAATCATACAAAATCCATAAATTTACTATATGGGGAAAATGTAGAGTTTATCATTTGGTAAATTAGATGGTGCAATATAGTTACCACTGGGCTTCAAAGGCCTGGTCTGTAACTTGTAGATTGATGAACGTATCGGAAGGAGCCAAACACATGTCGAGTTATTTTCTGCAGGACCGAATGTATAAGGCATTTTGTTAAAGTAATATTAGAAAGTGTCGAAAATATTTCTGAAAATTGGACCACGTGATAATCTAGATCCTGAAACTTTTGAAAATGCGAATTTTAGTTGAACGGGCAATAGCGAGTTTTTGTGTGCACTTCACTCAAATGCTTGGTGATTTGTTCATATCTGAATGTAAGCGTGTCTTGTCGCTCAAACCATTGGTGTATATGGATTAAATTTATTATGGATGAAGTATGCACTAAAATGTGTCTGATGGATTTAATTTTTAACAGTGTATGTACTCTGCATTGTATTTCCTGCCTTACGCTGTGGTAAAGATCGCACCAAACATATTTATAAGAAAATTAATTAATATATAAGAATTGGATTACTTTTGTCAGCAATGGGTTTTCAGTAAATGAACTACGTACGTACTGTAGGTCTGCTCCATCAAGGATAAAATGTGTTGGGTTGTTGTGGCGGTGGCGAACCTTCCAGGAGCATGACACTAGAAAATGAGCTGATGTAATACCGCTAAATAACCTTTGCCGTAAAAGTGGGCGGAATGATACAGCCAGAGTTTAGACGCTTTTCTCTTGTGAACACAGTCTTCAGAAAGCTATTTGATCTCTAATGTATTGTGAAAGGTTCTTCAGTTCACAGGCGCCTCAGATTATCCAAGTCTGCTTTTAGTCTAAAAGTTTCTTCTCTGTTCGAAGTTATCAGAGTATGCAGCGATTATAATTAAAGTGGAGGTGTAATAAAATGTTGGAAGTTTCTGGTACGAGTAAAGGAAAGGTTTTGGACAGCAGCAGAGACTGGAATCTATAAGTGACACGGCGACATGCATCGGTAAACATTAACAGACACTTCGCAATGTAAACTAATTAAGTGTCTTTGTTCCGACACAATAAATAAGAGCGCTCGTTCCATAGTTCGTGAATTGTTTAAATGTTGTTAGTTAGATAAGCTTCAAAGCGTTAAGAATCTCCTCACAATATTATTTCAAGAAGTAACAAGCTTAATGTTATTGCTGTGATATTTTGTATAGGAAGTAACTGTATTTAGTCTCAGTATGTATAACTTATAACGGTTTGGATCGCTGAACGATCATCACTATCGATCATACTCGTGTTATCTGTCTCTGTCATGCCGCGATGTTAACGCGGTGATGAAACGGTACTTTGGAGCAATTATTAACGCGATCACGTGACGGATATAGGTTTCAGCAAAGTTGGCCCATCTCGTCGTGTCGTAATCTCAACATTTTATCATGTAGACAACAGCCCTCTTCGTTCATCCTTCAGTAGGTCGACTACAGAACGTGTAAAACCCTGAAGATGAAGCAAATTCGAGCACTCTACTAAACTGTATGTATCATAAATTTTCTGGTTAAATTCCGAGGGTGAAATAATGCTCTAGACGGGTACCAGCATCGAAGTTGTAAACTGGGCCAGCAGCGCACTATAAATAATTATAGTAAGCCCAGTATAAGTGATCATCAAGTCTCTAGGTCATCTCCTGTCAGTACAGGGTACGATAGTGGGTTTCATAATAGACGAGTAATTTTTTGACTAATTGAATGACTACAAAATTCTCAAGAAGAATTCTGTTCCACGGAGTTTTGCAGTTAACGGGCAAGGATGCGTTTTAAATTGTAATCCTTTTTAATTTAATAAAAACAGTAAATTAAAGCAATGCAGTCTATTGGTGAAAATGTTTAGTTATATTCTGCGGCTAAAATTCGTAGTGGTTTAGACTCGATTTGTACTTGGGTATTTCAGGAGGAATTGTAGACCTTGTATTAACATCGCCTAATCGCGCAGTTTATAGCAAGATAGCAGAATAAATCAAATAAATCTCTACAATAATTATTAAGCACTGTGAACCGTATTTGTTCCACTCCATATATATAAACACTACCAAGTTAGTTTTACGTCCATGCATTCAGACTCACCATTATGTACATAAAAATGAAGGGCCCATCTCAGTTTCTTTTATCGGAAATTCTTTCGACTGTTTTTAAAATTGAATAGTATGACGTAACTGTACGTAATAGCATTTCGAAGCCGAAAGAGCTTTAGTGTACACCCAGTTCAATCTAAATGCAGGCGCAGGCGATGTCTTTGAAGAGACGCCTCCCTTCGCTAGTGCAAGCACTGACACTGTTAACTATACTCCTACCACGAACGCTTAACTTTGGGTACCAAATGAAAGGTAGCGCGGTGTAGTGTGTGCATTCATTGTCGGTACACGGTAACATCATTAAGGTAGCGCATCGCAGTGAGTTCAGTACAGGCAGGACTCGGTTTACGCCGGGGTTAGGTTCCTGAGATTTCCGTCGTAAAATGAAGCAAAAATATAATGGGAACATATGTAAATACATTAGGTTCCGTTCCAAGATTCTCAGTAATCAACACAAAATACTTGAAAAATGTTATATTTTATGAAATTTACGTATTGAAAATTGTATAATGTTTAAGAAAAAGAAAATTTACAGTTTTAAGAACGATAGAATAGATGTCCGTTTGGTTTTCTTTTTTCCTGATAATAAATTATAGTATGGCTGTAGAACTGTATCAATTCCTCTCTTAACGGTTGAGCTCCACTCCCAGCTGGGGCCGTTGCTACAGAAGATCTCACATCCGTTATTAATAAGAGCAATAGCCTGTTTCATTGATTTCACTGTTAGTGTCCTAACCGGCATTGTAGAGTCAGCTTCACTTTCCTCTGTGTCTTCTTTGGACATTTGTTCAGCTAGCTCTTCTAAATCTTCCGTTGAAAGCTCTTCACCATGACTGTCAAGGAGCTCATTTATGTCACCAAATTCTACATTTTCTAGTTTTTTGTTTAATTAATTAAATTGTAGGCCGTACTTTATCATTTAGTATTATAGTTTTATTACAATGCGTCTAGGAAGTCGGGCACAGTCATGACTCATCACCCACTCCAATCGTAATCTATGAGAGGCGCAAAAGTGAAGCGGCGCAAACCGAGTCCTACCTGTAATTGCAGCTAGGATTGTCCGCAGAATGAAGACTCTTGCAGAATTAGTAACAGAAATTTATACCCGGGTATAGTATCTAGAACTTGTAGGATTAAGACTAATATAGACCAGTGGATCATAAACTGTTGTTCATTATATTTCGTTAAATACGTACCATATCGAGAAGTATTTCAAGCATAACTTGTAAATCTTATGGTGTATATTTTTAGTAATCCATCTATGTTTATATGTTTAGTTTAAATACTGTTTGCATAGAACATTTTAAAAACTAATCTCAGCAGCTTCAGGCTTCTTGTTTTCTTGTTAATTTTCAAAACGTTACTATGGTAACTGATGCCTTAAATAATTGACCGACTACTGGGTGTAATACATCATACCGTAAATTAATTTGATCTAATGCTGTGCACATCACAAGGAGATAAAATCTTGACCTGATACCTACAGCAGATCGTCGGTTCCAACGTTGAGTTTCCGACCAAGTTGAATCACTGAAATAAAGCACAGCGTAGGATATAATAGCCTCTGTTAACAGCTTCTGCAAGTGCCTTCTTTTACCCTGGCGGCCCTCTTCCATTTATAATTGTTTCTATAGAACACAAGCGACTTTATTTGAGTGCACGTTTGCCTAATGGGCGCCTAACCGCCCACCCCTAAAGGCGACTTCTATCTAGAAAATCAGTAAGACGTAAGACAGGCGAGATAAAAGCCTGACATGTCGCATTTGCCGCTGAATTTATGGAAGCAAAGTGTTTATTTTATCCATAGATACAAAAGTGAGTCTACAAATCGATCGGAGGAATGTTGGTAACCACACGGAGCTAAAACCCAGATTACATTTGTAAAGATTTAATCTTTTGTTAAGGAATCTGTTCGTTACTGAACGCTGTTAAAAGCTGGTTTGTTCCAGTTGCGATTACGTCATACAGTTCTGTTTTTTGTAGATTTCTAAATGAAATGTGAATACAAAACATTTCCTGTCGTAAATTAAAATTCACTGCGCCATGAATTTGTGAATTACTTTAGAATTCTAACTTTTTAGAACCTTTGAATAAAAAACGGCTTGCTTAAAAGCGAATGTTACAGGCTATAGGCGCATATTTCTCATATCTACATTCATTCAAACTCATACATTCAGAGATGCGTCTCAGTTGCCTTTCCTTGTTAAGCGGTAGAATCCTTCAAATTGGACGAACATCAATAGAGCGTAAAAATATTAGTACGAAATTTCCCTTTTCGTCTCTCCGTTCCTGTGTACGCTACTTTTCTATGACGAACTACTTTGAATATGAATTGTGATTACAAGGAATCTGCGACGGCAGTGAAAATAATTCTCGTTTCGAGGACTAGAGAATTTTCACTTTTGCTTTCAGAAGAACATGGAGTCTTCTGCATATAGTGATAGGCTAAACTTTTATTTAGGGGCAACGAAAGCGCCCGCTTTTCGTCCGAGTTATTGAAACGGTAAAATTGCTTATTTATAATGGCAGTGCACATTTCTGTCGACCAATTTTCAATTTCTGTAGACGTGGGCGAAAGGATCTTATTTTACCAATTTTTATGTTGCTGCTGTTGCTAAGTTCGTTGTTGAATTATTTTCTCGTCTCATAACACTTTAAAATCGTAGGATTATTATTATTTAGTGTTCTGTCTGACGACAGGTCCATTGTTGTGCCCAAAAAGAGTTCGCCAGTTTTCCCTATTCGCAGCTTCTCGTTTTAACTCCTGAAACTTCATCTTCTTTCCTTGTTTAAGATCGTCAGTTAGCTGTATCCGTCTTCTTCCCAGTCCTCGCTTTCCTTCAACCTGGCCTTCGATGACATCACTCAGTAATCCATTCCTTCTCATAATATGTCCCAGCCAGTTAGCTTTCCTTCGTGTAATCGCCTGCAGAATGTTTCTTTGCTCGTTGACTCTCCTCAATACTTCTTCGTTGGTCACTCGATCCGTCCACCTGATTATTTGTTTGTATTGCTCAGTTTATTTTAGTTTATAATTTTTTTGGTTTAAAAAATTTAATTTACTTTGGTTTACATTTATTTTGTTATATTGTCAGTATTCAACACTCGTGAATGTTTCATGCATATCCTATACTCTAATGATTTTGGAATGGATTTTATTTTTATGTCTATTTATGTCTTTGTTTTATTATTATTATTATTATTATAATAATTATTATATCTTGATCTGAGATTGCGTATTTTAAGGCCTTATCCCAATATTCGCAAAGAGATAGTGACATGAATTATGAAAAATCTCTAGTTATTTTTATTTATAACTCCCTATAAATATTATATCACATATTTTTTTCTCTATTTTGTTACCTAAACTATGTACATCGTAAGGGTCCTCAAACATACTTTTCCCCTTTTACATATTAACATCCGATCAAAGGACACTCGATTTTACGACCACTCAATGACTCTTGATAGCTGTAATTCATAGATTATCACAATTATTCGAAAATTGGGCACAGTGGTGTCCAAAAATTATTCTTCCTCCAAACTGTGGATCGTAGAAACCTAACGGTCATTAATATTTGTATTACAGTGAGTAGTGAGAACCCAATCGGTAGTGTGTAATGTTGGTTTCCGTGGTTGTGGCCTACAGAGAGGCCGGCCAGAATTCGATCGCCAGCAGCCTCCAGTCCGTGGGCACAATGATCATTCATGTGCATCATGGCTTCACTTTCATGCCCTCTATAGGCCTACAACTTCATTGCTCGACACTGGACAAGGGATGTCTGTACAGTACAAAGGAATTAAAATGTGACGCAGTTGTTACTGGACAAGCAGTCCATTTATTTCTTTTTAAAGACGTTCTCTCTCATGGAATTCGAACGCTCATCACCATTACCACAAAACCTAATATATTCATAGGAAATTAATTTATTTTTATCGTATTTAACGACGCTGTTAGTAGCCCAGACTGTATAGAATATTATGAAAGGATGGCGTAATGAAAAATGAATTGGAATTAATGTTGTAGGAAACGATCGTAGCCTAATTTAGAGTACAATTTCATGTTATCTTCAAATCTTCGTCTTAGGCTTTTCTAGTGAAATGTTCGTACCGAAATGTTGCTTAATCCGTGCACCGCAACCAATCCTAATTTCCATTATTTATTAACAGTAACAGCATTAGTTAAAGTGCAAAGTTAGGGCTAAATTAAATTAAGTTACACGAGCTGATGTAGCTCAGTCAGTAAAGCGACTACGATTCGATTTCCGACAGAGAACAACATTATAATTTGCATAGTTGTGGCTCCCGTTCAACATCTGATGTGGAGGCGAATTCTCTGAATGTTGGATCACCGTAGTGTGGGCTGCAACACTCAACCTTCTACTTATTCATTTAGGTTGTAATTGTGAGGTCTGATAAAGCTGGAGGTTTGCCTCGTAGCAAAATTTGTAGGTACAGCAGCGCCCGAATTTTTTTGCGTTAGATGGCCGTCTCGATAAATTTGAAACTCTCTCGGAGAAAAGCATTATTCTTCATTCGTCTCTTACGGATCTATTTGTCGCAACAGAGAAGTAAAGTAACGTTAAGTAGCTACTTTGGACGAACTGTGCGCCAAAGAAAAAGAATAGGCAGGTAGCCCGATGGGCATCCTATAAACTTTTTTTTATGCATACAACAGTAAGAGGTTCAAAATAACGTTTTCAGTCCCTTACATTTTAAAAATGTTCTGTATTGGTCCATGAAGTTACACGCAGCCTATCAGCAAAAGCCTCCTCTTTGCATAGTAGGCAGTGACCTCTCTAGAATTGTTTAAGTTTTTACCTTGTATCTTAATTTATTTATTTCATTATATCATCCATTTATTATGCGTTTCTACTTTTATTTTTCACATTTTCTTTCTCTCTGCCCTTCCAATTTTTCTTACGTCCTTCGAGTCAAATCAGTTCTGTATTTTGCGTATCGTTGCGTCTTATTTGCTACACGATTTGTAACAGCACTCTCAGTTCTGTAAATTTCGGAACGGCGTGTCGTTCTATAGGAAGGGGTAATTCAATTTTGATGCTCAGTGTCATGTGATTGAAATCGATATTTGTTAAACGTTGGGTCAAACTGCTCGTAGTTGAAGATCGTTGCATTGAAACTGAAAACAAATATATGCAAACTGCGTAATTAGAATGACACACATCCTTTTTCACATAGGTTTTAAATTATGTTGAAAGCGTTAACTGATAAACAATATATGATGAGAAATAATTCAGTAATTTCGAAGCGCATTTAAAAAATGTTTAGAAGTTCAGTCCATACCGCAAAGAAAACATCTCCATTACAAAGATAATTTGGTTGATGCTGTATAAGGGAAATAATAACTGCGAGCAAAGTACAAGGTTTTCGAATGTTAAAAGCAGGTGGTACGTCTGTACTTATCGCTAGATTCTAAAAGGAATCTACGAAATTAATATCATCTAATGTTTCGTTAATCCCTGTTTAGATGCTTCACCAAAACAAAAACTGGCCCAGTCCTCTTTGATTGGTTGAGAACCGTTGTTCACTGGTTTCTGACCGTGGAGGCTCGGGTTCGTGTCCAGATCAGTCCATAAGGGATTTCTTGTGGGCAAAGTAACACGTGGATAGGGTTTTCTGCAAGTGATTCTATTTCCCCCTGTCAGCATCTTAAAATTTTTACCCAAGTTCATTCAGATATCGTCTGAGTGACGGACAGCGAACCTCTCTTAACGGCCCACTTCCACAGAGATATAATTTCATTCCATCAGAGGATTAATAATGATCGGCTGAGTATTCTGAGCGAAGTTGTGGAACACATCGGTTTTATTAAATAGATCTTAAGACACTGTTCACCTCAATATTCTGGGGAATTGGATATCAAGGTAATGGCTTTCGAATGAGGGTCGTTCGCCCCAGCAGGTACTTCAGTTTGTTTACAATTTCAGTTACCTTGCATAATTATATATTTTCGGTCTTCGGACCCAGATTCTAACCCCTTATCTTCCTAATACGAAGGGGCAAGATGTCTGTATCTCTGGTGTTCAAAAAGAATAGGCAGGTAGCCCGATGGGCATCCTATAAACTTTTTTTTATGCATACAACAGTAAGAGGTTCAAAATAACGTTTTCAGTCCCTTACATTTTAAAAATGTTCTGTATTGGTCCATGAAGTTACACGCAGCCTATCAGCAAAAGCCTCCTCTTTGCATAGTAGGCAGTGACCTCTCTAGAATTGTTTAAGTTTTTACCTTGTATCTTAATTTATTTATTTCATTATATCATCCATTTATTATGCGTTTCTACTTTTATTTTTCACATTTTCTTTCTCTCTGCCCTTCCAATTTTTCTTACGTCCTTCGAGTCAAATCAGTTCTGTATTTTGCGTATCGTTGCGTCTTATTTGCTACACGATTTGTAACAGCACTCTCAGTTCTGTAAATTTCGGAACGGCGTGTCGTTCTATAGGAAGGGGTAATTCAATTTTGATGCTCAGTGTCATGTGATTGAAATCGATATTTGTTAAACGTTGGGTCAAACTGCTCGTAGTTGAAGATCGTTGCATTGAAACTGAAAACAAATATATGCAAACTGCGTAATTAGAATGACACACATCCTTTTTCACATAGGTTTTAAATTATGTTGAAAGCGTTAACTGATAAACAATATATGATGAGAAATAATTCAGTAATTTCGAAGCGCATTTAAAAAATGTTTAGAAGTTCAGTCCATACCGCAAAGAAAACATCTCCATTACAAAGATAATTTGGTTGATGCTGTATAAGGGAAATAATAACTGCGAGCAAAGTACAAGGTTTTCGAATGTTAAAAGCAGGTGGTACGTCTGTACTTATCGCTAGATTCTAAAAGGAATCTACGAAATTAATATCATCTAATGTTTCGTTAATCCCTGTTTAGATGCTTCACCAAAACAAAAACTGGCCCAGTCCTCTTTGATTGGTTGAGAACCGTTGTTCACTGGTTTCTGACCGTGGAGGCTCGGGTTCGTGTCCAGATCAGTCCATAAGGGATTTCTTGTGGGCAAAGTAACACGTGGATAGGGTTTTCTGCAAGTGATTCTATTTCCCCCTGTCAGCATCTTAAAATTTTTACCCAAGTTCATTCAGATATCGTCTGAGTGACGGACAGCGAACCTCTCTTAACGGCCCACTTCCACAGAGATATAATTTCATTCCATCAGAGGATTAATAATGATCGGCTGAGTATTCTGAGCGAAGTTGTGGAACACATCGGTTTTATTAAATAGATCTTAAGACACTGTTCACCTCAATATTCTGGGGAATTGGATATCAAGGTAATGGCTTTCGAATGAGGGTCGTTCGCCCCAGCAGGTACTTCAGTTTGTTTACAATTTCAGTTACCTTGCATAATTATATATTTTCGGTCTTCGGACCCAGATTCTAACCCCTTATCTTCCTAATACGAAGGGGCAAGATGTCTGTATCTCTGGTGTTCATACGTTCACCCTCTGACTGCGATTTTACAGGGGAAAGAAATCGGTTAGCGGTTGAAATGGATTTTTCTCTGCTATCCGATTAAGTTCTGGGGATGTATTAGTTACATGAAGGAATTTTTAAAGGAACAATTGAAAATTCTTTAGCTTTAATCCTTTATATTAGTTCTACATAGTTGATTTATCCTTGTTTCCTGTGGAATTAACCAACTCTGAACTTTCTGCTGGTATCTCAACCGGGAATAAATCGTTAAGACCTCTGTAGAAGGTCAAATCACGTGCGACGAAAATTAATAGCGCCATTTTAACTCGAAAACACTTGAAATGAAGTGAGCGTCTATGAACCTGAGACAAACATTTGCTGTTAAAGCTAGAAAATGTGTTGTGAAAAGCTCACAACATATGAAATACTACATGCCGATGTATTTTTTATTCTGGATTGTGACGTCGTATGGACGTGTAGGTAGTTACCAACGTTTCAGGGGAACTGACTTCGAATACGAAATGCATGCCTCTATATTCTGTGAAAAAGTTCTAGCTGTGTTATTTAAATATAATGAAAGTTACGGCAATTTTATCCATAGTCGTGAAAGATTTGAATACTATTTACTGAAACAAAGAAATTGAGCAGTTTCGAACTGCCAGGTACTCTTAATTATTTTTGTTTCCGAAATTAATGACAGCAGTTACAATTTGAACAATAAATTATTTCCCTACTTATTACCCTCTTCTACTTCCACGTAAGTAATTTGGCTGTAATATATCTCAAGTTAATTTATTATTGAATATTTTATTTGTGCTTCAATTTTTCATATTCCTTTATTTGATTTACTGATAGCTATTTTTATTTGGCACATATACTGCGGAATGAAAATAGCTATGAATCTAAGTGTAAGGATTAATTATATATCTTTTGCGAAGAGACGGTCATTTTATATGATCGTGCAAATGACCCTGAGAGACCCCAATATCCAGATCGTACTTTAAACTGCAACTTGAAGCCAGACATGCGAATCTTGAAATCCAGTACATCTTCCTCTGACCTTCAGAATGATAACAGGCTAGACCTTGCAGACATAATCTTCGACATCACAAACCGCCCATGATCCCGACGACTGTTTCAGAGCGTGGCAGTCCAGGCGACTTCTCTGCATAGGTTCTACTGGACGAATGCTGTAGGAGAATAGGTGAATGGCCGACAAATAAATCACAAATATCTGAAAGTGAACTCAATTTCTGAACATGCTTACGTTTGATTGGTGGCTTATGGGGTACTACGTTCTATTTAAGATGGTGTATAGGGTTCAGCAAATATCGACGAGGCTCAAAGACAGGGAAGTGGCGTGCACAGATCGTCAGATGATCAAATTATACTTTGGTTCTTAAGGTTTGAAGCTTTCAGGGCGATATGAAGAATGATGGTCTTCAGGGTTGTAACGTCGTATAGCATTTTGACCGTGTGTCAATGTTTCTGCACAACATACTGCTATAGTCTTCAGGGCTGAAGTAAGGAGTGGACGCTCTTTGTAGGGTTACAGTGGAATTCCCAAGATGATCTCTAACGATAAAAAGTTAGAGGATTAATGTTGTAGCTGCAGTAGTAGTTAAGCGTGTGCTTTGTTATTAAAACTTCAATAATAGTGTTCCACACTAAGTGATGCTTCGTAACAGTTAAATTCACAATGAGTCTTAGTATACTGACATTGGGTTATCATCGTTTTAACATAGATGCTATGTTCCGGCTTGTTTCGTTTTAAAAAACTGGGTTACCTGTATTGAAATGCATGAGTCTTCTCGCAATTAATTAAAGCACTCTGCGATCTCAACTCAAAGATGACCCCGCAGGGCCGGAACGTACATGCTAATCGTGTTAACCCAGATAACACTTTGAAAAAAAAGTCTTCTTTCTTACTTTCGTGGTTCAGTGTTACTCTCTTTATTGGAACAAGTAGTCTCGTAGAAATCCACAGACGTATCAGAGGTGCTTACTGCCTCCATCATCAGGGATATGCATAAAGCCGCGCGAAAAACCAGATGAAGATATAAGAGCAGGCAGGACAAGGTCGAAACGTGCTGCACGATGCTCATAATTCATTTTCACATAAATCTGCGTTATCGCTACCATTGTCTTTACTATAGGTTCCTGGAATTAATCGCATTTGCTAACTTGGACCTTTTCTAATTAGCCTTTTTGACTCTTCCTCGTCGTAAAACATCTAATAGAGCTTCGTACACAATCAGTTTATCGGTAGGAAATCCATTGGTCATCGCATTGAGATAAATACGGTATTTCAACATTAGGTTAACTTCCCCTGCCATCATGATCTAATATTTAGTGGTCAGTATCTCCGCGTTCTCTCGGTAATATACGGATCCCACCCACATTAGTCTAGGTCAAGTATTTTAGACTTTATTTCAACATGGTGACTCCGTCAAATCTTGAGATGATGAAACGGGGGTGGCATCCCAACATAGGGACGTGCGACACTGCTGAGAATGATGGATCTTCGAATAAGGTTTGTCATAGATAGACTTGCTTTGTGGAAGAATGATAATCACATTCCCTGGGAATATTATTTTAAACTTGACTTTGTGTAATTTCCTCCGCAGCCAGACTTCATCGCACTTAATAAAATAATTCGACTCATTATGACATAAGAAAGTGAAAGTGACAGGATGGAAAGAAGTACATAATGAGGATCCTAAATTTTTGTGTTGGTCGCTTAATTTTATTGAGATGATTAAATCAAGCATGAGATGGGCGGAACATTAAGCACGTATCGTAGATGTAAAATATTTATATAATTTTGGTCTATAAACCTAACAGGAAGAGACTTTTTTTGGAAACTTAGGCACACAGTTGAAGCAGAGATGGCAGTACTCACCACTTACGCACTTGTGGTTCACCAGGAACTTCCTCCTGAGCTGCCGCAGTTGTTTGACGCGCTGCGCCTCCTCGGGCCCTTCGATGGCTGAGAAGATGGCCGCCCCGAGGACGAGGAACAAGATGTAGAGGGCAGCGAGCACCAGGAGGCGGGCCGTGCTGCGATTCAGCCCGACGCCGCCGAACCCCGGCAGCTGCATGTCTGCTGGCTACCCACTCTCTGCAATCGGAGTGAACACACTGAACACCGTGGAGTGTTGCTAGGAAGGTAATTGTTTGTCTTGCGTTCGCGAAACACCTGTTTAATTCAGGCAGCCAACCACGGCTTGCCTGTTTGGCACTTGAGGCAGTGTCCCACTAAAAAATTAGATTTTATCATAGTTTAGGCGTGTTTTCACAAACATATTCGTGGATGTTATAAAAGTATAAAAGACTTCTAATCTGACATTTGCGATGTTCTGAAACGCGAAAAAAGATGGCGCTTTCAGTTGCAACCGCGACGTTATCTTCTGCCGGGAAGGAAGAGGTGCCCCGGTTTAGGAAGTTGGCCGGTCGCGCGGGGAGTGACGAGGTGAGGATGGGGTTCTGAAGCGAAAGCTCATAGACGAGCACTCATCGCTAGGACCTTTCTTACAAAGAAAATAAATTACGGTTTTAGGATGTCAGGTTTTCACGGCGAAATCTATTGACCGATGAAGCTATTAAGAGCGACGGTCTTAGAATTTAACAGTGGAATTAGGCAATTATAATATCGCGTTGTTTCTTTCAAATGAGTGCTTAGAAATCAATTTATTATATTCACGTGGGTTCTTCTGTACAGCAGTATATTGAAACCAAAGTAATTTTTCCCCTTTTAATTGACAGATTCTTTATTATTGTTATTCAGAAACCAAAAAGCTGGAACAAGTTAGAAGGGCACACAAGCAGTTGCACCAAAATTATCGATGGCGAAAGTGACAAGGACAGCGGTAAATATTCTAATTCCCGGACCTGTTCCAAGGTCCGTCACCTTCATTATTCGTGCAAGCCCATGATAAAAGGCGGGTTATATTTTTTTCTTTCAAGCCCATAGCACTAATTGGTCTATGATAATGTCAGGACAAACTGAACTTAGCTGGAACCTTATTACTGTAAATTTAACATGTAAATTGATGGCTACTACGGATCTTTGAAACATGCTGTAGAGAAGTCTGAGAGAAACAGAAAATCTTGAGACATTGAACTAAGTGGTTAAAAGATTATACGTATGCCGATAGCGTATTATTACAGTAACAGATTTACTAGACATTATTCAACGTCTTAACTTTAATTAAAATGACGTTTCGGAGATATATTAAAGTCTACGAAACTTCGCATTTAATTAAGATTAGATAATGCACAAATTTCTTTCATTATAGGGTAGGTGATTGCGAATTTAGAATCAGAATGCTGTGGTAGAAAGCGGTTTGTCTGGAAGGAACAAGGAAAACCAAGAGAAACCTGTTATGATAGCTGATCACGAACAGAGATTCGAACCAAATGCAACAGACAGACTCGTCATCATGGTCAGATCGCACTGTTCGTTGCTGTCAGCAATAAACGTGTTCAACTATTATTTTATTTGCACTCCCAGAATTTGAAAATCATTGTGTTACCGAGCCAATCCATGACAGACATAGTTCTCTCTTCCATTCCAATATGAAGTAAATTCCATCAGTGTTTAATGAAGACTTAGAACTTTAGAGAATGCCATTAGGTAATGACGACTGGAACGTAAAATGAACCACAAATCTCCCGGTCCGGGACTGTTTATAGTCTCGCCCTAATGCCTTCCTGGTCACTATTGTACGCCTCACATTACACGGAGTTAGCGTCAATTAACTGTAATCGCTGCATTTTGAGAAAATGTCATTATTAGCATTGGCGCAATTACTGATTCTTCTGTTTCGTCTACATCGCTTACAGGCAGAACAAAAGAGTGCCATATATGTTAATTTATTTTTCAACGCACTTGACAGAACGTAATGAGAATACTGTTTGATCTTCATCATTAATCAGTGTACTCTAAATAATAACTTATATATAATATCGATCAAAGCAATGCAAAGACCTATGCTGTAAAGAAAGACATGGAAAATGCTTAGATAACTTTATTATTCGCTTTATGTTGTATGTCGATACGATAGTGGTTTGGTCTATCAGAAACAAGTTTTCGTTCTTGTGTTTTGTGTTTGAAAATACGTGCTTGTTAAATGTATGTCACTGTCTGTCATGAAATTTCTGAGCATTTGCAAAATATACGAACATAAAAGACGTCAGTAGTGCAATAGCTGAGTCTGCTTTACGTTTCTTTCATAAAATCACTGTTCGTGAGAAATAAAACAATGGGCAGCTGTGACGGAAGCAATTAAATAGTTTTGGCAGTCACTTCTTATAATCTTACAGGATGTATACACAGTTTAAATCGTGATTGTGTATATTCGCTTATTGGTCCTGAAGGGACAAGCCAACTCACCCAAAACTTGGTATCATTATGCCCTAAAACCAGGGGAGTTTTCAGAAAGGATAAAACTCCGAAAATTGGCCAGGGTTTGAGTCCCTATGAGGGTGGATTCTGTTGCTCTGAAACTAAGCACGATATAAAAACGGCGCCAAGACCAAAGTCGTCTATTTTGGAGATGGGGTTACAGGATCAAACTCCAACAGCGCCGAAAACTGTCCTGTATTAGAGTCTCAGTTAAGATATTTTATGTAGCTCGGAAAATAAACACTATAAACAAAGTGGTTTCGGCAAAGATATTGCAAGGAAAAATGCCCGAACTTAGAAAACTGCCCTGGGTTCACTGCATCCCTCTTTCTGTAATCTGAAACTCGTTCAATAATCAGTGTAAAATTATGAATTTAGTTCGTTTAAATAAGGAAACAGACAAAGCCTAATTGTTTCAACAGAAAATACTGCAATACGCATAAGAACAATTTCTATAAAAGGGCACATTAATTTTCAGATCAGAGACGATGATCGAGAGACGTCGTTATTGAAGGTGGACCATTTAGATCCTTTATCCAGTCACCTACTTACCGATACCGGTTATAAACACAGCATATCAGACTTCATTTTGTGTGTTTTTGTTTTCGGAGATAAGTGGAGATAAATATGTTATGTTTATAACAAGATAGTCTCAAGGGAATCTGA
>NW_019059924.1:233671-248307 GCF_000696155.1 Zootermopsis nevadensis
TGAGACGGCGCTGTTTCATGTTGTTCCGGATAAGCACATTAATTAACGAAATAGCTCTGAATAGCTAGTTACCGATATTCACCCTTGTAAATGGGACAGTGTGTCCCGTCAGCTATGCCTCAGTAGTAACAGCGTTGAACACTAGAATCGAATCTCGCCAGCTGATTTGCGTAGATTAACATTCACCAAAACTGAAATCCGAGTAAATGCCTATTAATTGTAGCAACGACGTCTCACTTTATCCTATTTTGTTCCTGTGTCTCTGCAATAAACGTCTATCGATGTATCTACATCGAGGAATTTAATATATTCATCATTTAAAAGATTTCGGTGTCTGTGTTTCGATTTCAGCAGTTTCTCTATCGTCAGTAGCGTCGACACTAGACAGCCTTAGTAAGCGTAGTTAATTATGAATTGTTACGTAGCTACACAAGTGAAACCTGTCATAAGTCTATTACTCCAACGCTTTATCATTATTTCGGCGGAAACGTCGCGGAACAGAAAATGCAGTTACTGGTTGTTGAATCAGGTGGGGCATCGTTAAATAATCAACGAATCGACAACTGACAGCAATGTGATTCGTTAAACTGCCTCGTCTCTATAACCGTGACTGACTCTGCGTATTTTGTGCACTTGTCTTATTTCATATAATGAAACATAACATTGCATCTGATACAGCGCCATTAATTAACCTACAGTAAATCTGCAGAATTGTCTTCCGTTTAACTTCTCTGCAATTATGATCAACCCTGTTTCTTATCGCTTTTCATGTTAAATATATTTTGCAGTTGACATGACATCGTTAAAAATTTCGAATGCAGAGTTGCTATTCGCTGATAAACGTCGTGCAATGCCTGTGCAACTGTAACAACTTTTTCCCACCTACCTGAGTGCTGAACGGCTGCAACGTCCAACGATAGCAATCCGTTCGTCGGTGACTACCCGTTCTGTGTGTGTGGGCTTCTTCTAACATCGGTTTGCGCTGGTCTCATAGAACAAAACCGCCCTCATACTCAACGCACGCGCAACATAACCCAAAACTCTGCATTAGAGCCAGTATCACGCATCAGTTATTTCCACTCGAAATTACATTCAGTAATTCTACTGCGAAGGTTTGCTTGTGGCCGAACTTTGCCTTTAAACCACTTCTACCCCGCCCTCCCCTCTGTTATCATCCCTGATGATTAAGCACGTTCGTATGAAAAATTCGCTAAGTCGGCTGCAGACTTCTCACTGAAAGGGCATGGGTTCGGAGTGCCTTTAACACCTATGCTTGATGATTTTTCTTCAACGTGTTTTATACAGGCCACCTACTATCGTCGTATGTCATATTGTGATGGACAGGACGTATACTCGGTTGGGGAGACTCATTTTGAAAGAGATATCTAAAAGGAGATCACTTTAAAAACTGAGGCGAGGATAATATTAAATATTAGTTATTAATTTTACATGTTTTAAGCATTTATCATGAAAAATTTCAAGTTATAATATATAGCATAGTAGAAATGAAAAATGAAATAAGATTTTTAGTCGTAAAACGTGAAGAGGACAAACCTCTAATGGGAAGTTAATAAAACTTATTTTAAGGAAATTAGTTGATCTTTGTGCTTTTGTGAACACGTTAGTAAGTTTTGTTTCCACAAGATGCAAGGAATTTCTTGCCTAGCTGGATAACTGTTAGCTTCTCCGTGGATTCAGTTAGGCCTAATTATAATTAGTTATCTAAACAACCAGTTATTATAGCAGACAATAGATAAAACTTTTGATGCTTAACGAAGCTCGCGTAACTTCACCATCATCTTTATTTTGTATGTCTTTCATATTTGTGGTAACACCCCCTTCCGGACACTTTTAATGGTTTACCTAAAACTATGCAAAGTTATGCAAATCAGCGTCTAATTGGTAATTCTCATAATCCTGCCCAGATTTAGCACTGCGCGACACTGGATTTATTGCGCCGTTGATGTCTTCAGCTCTTTTCGATACTTAATTCGTGATACAGTATCAGAATTTAATAATTGACATGATACGCCGTGAGTAAGAAGCCTCTATGATTTAAATTATGTATCTTGTTCAAACGACATTGCTAATCGTAGGTACCTTACACGTACCTGTATTTTACAAGTTTCAGACCTGCGCTACAGGCAAACATAAATTGTCTGAACGCAGTTCTGTTCTATCAAAAATGTTATTCTGAGTAAGATGTTATATTTATTTTCTTGCTCTGTAATGTATATTTCTAATGGCTGTATCCATTTTCATGGTGCAGTAACTTTATTGGAAAGTGAGGATTTGCTCGCTCAAGCGTGAGGCTTAAGGTTTTCACGGCGCCGAGGTTGATGATGCTCTTCTACACAGCGCCAAAATCCAGAAGGGCATTATTTGCTTAGCCGCTTTGGAAATAACGTACTTTCATGGAAACCGAAGGGTCATTAACTGTGTAGGCCCGTAGGTGAAAACGTGGAGACGGTATGTTTCTCCGGAACGTTACACAGAGTTACAAACCAGAATATTAAATTCGACCACGACCATGAGAACCTCAAATCTCATGGTCCTTGACATATTTTCAATTTGCCTGTCGCCGTGCCTTGTCATGAACCACTTTATTCCACCTTCACACCCTGTTTCTTTAAGATTGTTTTAATAATATATTTTCATATATATATAATATATTGGTCTCTTTTCTTGAAGTTTTCCTTATAAAACGTGTAATCATTTCTCACGTCATTCATCTATCCTGGGTTTAATCGCTTTATTATTAACAAGACGAACTTAGAAGTAAGTATAATCTTGGTCTCATTTTTCTGATACCATAACAATTTAATAGTCCCAATTGTATCTGCCAAATAGTTCGTATTATGAATGCCCCATTTAATTTAGCATTGGACTGAATTGCAATGTTTGTATTTGAACAAATCGATAACACAGATTACGTACCCAGTTCAAATGCTTGGGTGGTCAGAAGGTAATTCGCTGATTTCATTGCGCTTTGTTTGGTACAAAAAGTGTTTTCCATTTAGCAAACTGCGCCAGACGTTTTGGTAAACTATGAGTACAGCTATAAATAGGGGCTCGGATTCGACACGGATTTCCACAAATAAATTAGATTTTACTTGTTTGCAAAAAGTTTATTAAAATTAAACCCTCTCTATACTCGGATAGTACACGATGAATTGTATTTCGGCGTATTTAATCTAAAAATCAGTAAAATTACCACAGCGACGAACTACCCTTCTCTGTGCCTCGGTACTTCAATAATAGAAACTTTGTGAGTAAAGCCCGGTGTTGAAAATCGATAGGGTGGACTTAGTTTAACGCAGGTCATGGTGCCGCGTTGCTTCTCTAGGGCACTGGAGCCGGGGAAGTGTCCACAGCTGAAGCTATGATTTATGTTTAGAAAGATATTTAGCTCGGATTTCGCTCAAGACTCAAGCGCCTTACGCTGGAGGAAGCCACTGATCATTGTCACGTAAAATATCTACTCACGCACACATAAACTTGTCATAGACGGTTATGTCACCGCCAGAAAACATTCCATATTTTTATAGGTAATAATCAGGAGCAACTCATACACAAATTTATTTCCGAGTTCGGAAGAAAAAAATTGATGGTGTGGAAGGGAGAAAAATTAAGCAGATTTTACAGTAATTGAGATATTTGTTTACTCTAACAGTCATATCGGTTCTAGTGATTTTATGATGATTTACGGCAAAATTAGACAATTGAATAAAAATTTTCTTGGATATTATCCATCGTCTAGTAAATATAAAACGTAAAACGACGTTTCGGAGATGGGACTCCGTCCGGAGATAGGGATTAGCTCTATCTAGTGGGCCCAACTGTGTAGGAACCTGAAGACGGAGATAGAGTCCCATCTCCGAAACGTCGTTTTACGTTTTATATTTACTAGACGATGGATAATATCCAAGAAAATTTTTATTCAATTGACTCTTCACCATCGTCAAGAAGTTTTAGATTTGGAAAAATTAGAGTATCAAAAATTTGTCAGTACAGGTTATGTTATGCAATGTTTGTTATGTCGTGTAATGTTTGTGTTACGCTATGCAACAGTCGCACATCCTGTTTCGTAATCTTGAGGTTCCAGGTTTGAATCGCAACTGGGAAACAGGCATTTCTGGCAGGTTTTATGTAGTTTCTTAGTCTATCCGTAAAATACCGAAATTGTACCTTCATATAGTCAGGCACTTTCCATTAGTATCTTTTCCCACTCTTCCAAATCATTGATATTTATTTAAATATATGTTACCAGTGTAATCTAAAGTTGTTATTTCAGCCTAATACCAACGTCATGGCTGCCGCGTAAATCTGTAGTCAGTCCAGTAAGGACAAAGAATGTGTGTAGCTTTCCCCAGTCGTCGCCTGTGCGCCTTCGTTATGTCCTTATGCACAGGTAGAACTTCATCTTACCTTTCATTTTTAACGCCTCTGATACTGAGCTAAGACAGAAAAGACGCCCATATCTTCAGTGGTATCATTACGCTAATGAGGGTCTAAACGTACTTGCATTTTAACTGTTTAACGACGCTGTAACGGGATTATGTAGTGATGAGTGAAAATCTGTTCCATGATAAAGATGCTGTCTTCTGGGTTACTGCGCCGTGCATTCTGGTAAATGTTTACCAACGTTTAGGAGGTGCTGGCTGCTTCCATGCTTATCGCCCAGACCACAGCCACCTTAATACTTGCCGTCATCAGAACCTGAAATCTCACATATTTTTTGGTGATTTGGAAAATATACTGATGGAAGAGGATATGTCCTGTGTTACGGAAATTTCATTAAATTTTTCTGGGAGAAACCAGTAAAACCCTCGGTCAGATTTTCGAACGCCATGTTTCAGCGCTTAACACAACTGTTTTGTACTCGCAAGTGACGGTTTAATATTTTTTTACACAGAATCAATTATAGTAATTGCATAACTTGAACTTCACTTCGACTCGTGTGTAAAGTGCCGCCGGATTTATATTTAAATTTGAACTTACTAATCGCCTTCGATTGGATTTCTTTTGATTCTCCCTTCGTAAAGGCATAGGCATTATTTAAACATTAAATGCAAAATATCTCGTTGATGTGTCATCCATTTTTGGAATCGGTGGAAAATGAAAGAACTCTTTAAATTAACATTTTCGCAAAACCTTCCAGCCTCAATAAAATATGAGAATAAACAGACGCTTACCGGACTCGTATCTGGATTCAAACCTATTGATCAATCGATAAAATGGTTTCAAAGAGGTAACGCAGTTCCTTTTAAGAAACTCACCGACCGTGTTCCACAGTTTATTTATCGCAATGTGACGGAAGGGGTAACACTTTCATATCTGCGTGTACTTGAAATCAATAGCGCCGTGTGGCGGTAAATCAATAGACCGACGCTTGCGTCGCTCCCCGTTAGTACTTCTTCTGATGGCGCCACGAAGTACCCCACCCCATCCGCTGCCTCGCCTAGTTCTAGTGCATGCACATCCAGCCGACATCTTGTACCACCTGAGAAGTATTGCTTGCCATTCTAATAAAGCTGCAGCCACAACAGCAAGGTAATTGCATGAGCTTGCAACTTATGCATTTAGAAACCAAGTATAATTCTTACCTCGTTAAGTAGACGCCTTCTCACACCTCTGTTTAATTTTTATTTGTGCCTCTGTAGGTTGTAGGTTTTCAAATTTGTAGCAGTTATGATTCCGGAGAATAATAATAAATATATGATCTGAGGCTTTCATTGATACTAAGTACAGTGAATTCTTCTCGGGCTACCAGCCGTGTCAGGTGGTTGAAAGGCGGAAACGCCTTCGTTATTTTGTGTAAGGTCCAGTAACAGACCTGTGACAGGCAAAGAGTTCATGGAGCGTCATATTCACAAATTAGGACTATTATATCCATTTCAGTATTGAAGGTAAAGTTGAATTTGTGGTTTTCAAGGCAGCGAGTATGAAGATGGCTGTCTTCTGGGCTGTAGCGCCATAGTCTGGTAGAAGATTACCGACGTTTCAGAGGTACTTTCTGCTTCAGTCAGACTATCAGACCTTCACCACTTTAATTAATTCTGTAATACCGAACCCTTTTTGACTCTTTGCCTTTTGCGGATTCCGAAAGTTAATTGACGCTTTCGTAAGTTAAGCCCGCCACTGAATCCCTTCCTGAACCCGTTGAATCCATACCACTTAATTTCCTTAAGCTCAATTTTAATAGTATTATACCATTAACTGCTAGATATACTAAATGGTTTTCTAATTCGTATTCGCAATGTCCCGGGTTCAAATATCGGCCCTTCCAAAAAAATTCCGTTGTGGTATTCTAAATTAGACTATTACCGTTTCCTTCCATGCCCTTTCCAGTTTATCATTCCTTAATTATTCCATCATTCGGCGCTGTATAACCTGATCTACAGACACTGTCATATAAATAATTAACTCCATAGGGTAGAGTCTTCCTTCATAAACTAATGCTTGTTAAATAAACAACAAATATATTTATTGTCGTATTTATTTCATCCTCCTTGATTTCATCACCCTAATGAATAGACCCAATACTTGGCGAAAAATACAAATTTTGAAATTTATTCTCAAATTTTCTCCAGCCTCCTGTTACTTGAGTCCGAATATTCTCTTCAACACTCTGTTCTCAAGCTCTCAGTCTCATAAGCTATTTCCTTAGGATCTGAAATAAAACAGCCATCGTGAGAAAGAACTTAGAACAGTTATAGAAGTGTTCAGAAACTAGTGACTAAAGTTCTTGGGAAGTGGCAGTATCCCCGTTTGAAACACTGTCCCGAAATGAAGGAGAGGTTGAAAAAACGCAAAAATGTTGGATATTTTAACATGTGGAATGGATGCATGCATGTGTGTTAACAGCAACTTTACTCGCTTTGCTCTGGCAGGAGGATAAAAATCGAAAGTATGTATAATAAAGTACTGTGGAGAGTCCCCGAACTCAAAACAACAAAATGACGTATCGCCAGCTTATAGTAGTCTATGGGAGAAGTAGATGGTGTCGGTCCACTGAGTTCAGTCTAAAAACAGATATCGCAGCGGGTTCTGACGGCTTCTTGCAAGCCTATGTAGCAGTTAACTTCGTTAGACTTAGGGAATTGATTTACAACTGCCGTTCCCTAAATAAGAAGTCGTTGGACCATAAGTCGTTCTCGTTATGTGTCATGTAGCTCAGGTCAAGTAATCAAGAAAGCTTATCAAGAGGGGCCCAGCAGTCTCAGCAATACTTGCAATGCCCCTGCGCACACTCCCGCCTTACGTATTAAAATGTAATGCTTAGCTTCCTCTCTTTCTGATGTAACTTGACATCAATGGAGTATGATTTACCGGATCGCGTTTACGATCTAATCGTGTAAGCTGCACTAAAATTGTTAATGAACCCTTAACCCTTATCTTATGATGCTCTCATTCTGTACTGTACACTTGGGGTTTCCATGCGTCCCTGGCCGGATTTTCCTTCCACTCTCTTGCTCTTCTGTTGCAGATTCAGTAGGTTGCGTTAACCTGAAGAACAAGTATAAAACAATTTTTTAGTTCGAATGGGCGGGCCATATAGCATTTGAATAGAGAGAAATTCATGCACAGCTTTAGTTTGAAAACCTGAATGAAAGGGCTACTCAGAAGAATTCAGCATAAATGGGAAGATTTCACTGTTCATATTCCTAATTTTATTGCATAGTAAACAAGATTTTCTCTAAGAGAGCGACACATTTTAAAATTTTTATGGTGTTTTATTGTGTCGTTAGAAAACGAAATGTGGCACAATTAACCATTCAGGAAAATTTCTTTATTTTGGACACCAGAAATGAGATTGTACCAGAAAATCCAGGATATATTGTCACCATTCAGAAAAATAACTGTATTGTAATTTTATGTTCTTTATTCCTCTGCAGCTAATTAACATGGCAAGTGGAGTGTCTCTGTTGATGTACTTGAACTCATCATGTGTGGATTGCTCAGACATGGGGCCACCCC
This sequence comes from Zootermopsis nevadensis, assembly GCF_000696155.1. Next base: position 241,652 of record NW_019059924.1, read on the forward strand.
CAGACACAATCCTAGGCATTCCACCACCTCCTCTGCCAGCCTTCCTGCAGCGAGCTCCTGCCATTGATAACATCTCCACCTGCAGTGTTCTCTGTGACTGGACAGCCGGACCGGGTGTGGAATATGTTGAGCTTCCAAGACAAGGTGCAAAAAGACAACTTCATTTCATCCTTTAATTTTAAATATTGCCACAGAGAAGAATATAGCAGCATTTTCAGCTCTTATTGTTTATTTGTCGTCTTCAAATTCGCTGTGTAGTCTGGTAGAAGGTCCTTGCTGCCTCCACCATCAGGGATATTTGTCGTCTTAATTACCCAAGTGGAGTGTTTTCCTTGTTACAGTACATGGGAACTTTGAAATTCCCATAAGATTTTTACAGATATAATGTGCCCTCCAAATGGTTAAATATCACATACTTTTTAAAATAAAATACTGATATCAGGGAGTACGAAAATAAACATAAACACAATATTTTTAGAAAAATAATGACACTGAAGGAAATGGAAATACTGTATTAACAATACAAATGTCACAGATAGAGTGCAGTAAGAATTTTAATACATCATGACTCTTAACGCAGTATAATGTAATAACATTTATAACATGTCCTTGCTGTTTTCAGAAAACTGTGTATAAGCATTTGAACTAAATCATCAGACAGCATAAGGATATAATAAATTAAAATGTTTGTTACAATTGGTTACATCCTGAAAGCTTAAAATTAAGCTATGTATCTTGTTACAAACAAGTGGCATCTGCATAAAGTATCTAATTTAATTTATATCATTAAAAACATTAGTGAATTTGAAATTTGAATTAATTTTTATCATGTTAGAAAAAGAGGCAGAATTTATTGCAGGATTATTTAACAAGTTTTGACCTCACATTTCATTTACATAAATTTACTTGCATGATAAAATTTTTGGACTTATGTTTAATTTTTAATTCAGCTCATAATTATCAATCATTTCTTTGATTATATTTCATTAGTTTCCTCAAATATGTTTCTTTGATTAAAATCATCAACAACGATTCAACGCAAGCGCACACTTTGAGTAAGAAGACAACCTCAATTTTGTGTTTGTTCATGTGCATCTATGCAGCACTGCTATTACAGAACCATAGTTATCTTCTCTGTAATGCTGAGTCATCTTGATGTCTTACGTGCAGGCCCAGCAATGGATGATACCTGGTTACTGGTGTTGATTTCTTCCTCTGTTGGAGTGCTGCTACTTGGTGCCCTTCTTGCACTTTTCCTTCTCAAGTGCAAAGTGTATGTATCTTAGTCTTTTCATTATTTCTTAGGGAGGTCAGTGTTAAGTTACTAATACAATCCAGAACCATAATTAGCGACATGGGAAGGATTTATTTTTTACACAGTACTTTCATATCTACCAGAAAATCATATTCATGCCAAAGAGAGTTTAAACAAGCAGGAAATGGAGGAAATTACATATTAATTAAAAACAAATGTATTGAATTTCCCTCCTTCAATCAGTTTTATTTATAAAGAAAGTGCTTCAAACATATATATTTCTTATGGTTTAATTTTATCAAGTTTTTGGATTTGTCTATGAACACAATATACATGGTACAGATTCTACTATGCAGCATTCAGTCTTCCTGATCAGAGTAGAGAGTGAATAAGTCTAAGAAAGACAACATAAATTGTAGTCTTCAGAGGTATGCTGTACCAGATACAAATAGTTTACTAATATTCTGTATGAAGTTATATTGGCTCATACTTTTTAATGTTCATCGGGTGTGATACCTTGATCATTAGACAGTTATTTGTCTGACCAAGAAATTTTCTTTGTTCTTTTTTTCTTTTAATTGAAAGTTTATTACCATGTTCACACAATCTCTCCGATGGACTCAGTCCTGGGCTAGCAAGTCTGTTATTTTACCCTCCTTCTGTGTCTGCATCTCCCAAATATTCTTCTTCTTTGGGGTTTTCCAACTGACATTTTGTATGTATTTTTTTACATGCTACATATACTGCCCATTTCATCCTTTCATTGCTAAAAGTGACTAATGTCAATTTGCACATATTGTATTAAAGTGAGCGCAGTGGAAAGGGGTCACTACAGTTGGATGGATCCACTCTGAGCAAGGCTAATGGAGTGAAGGGTTGTGAGGCAGTGCTGTATCCATGTCCACAATCTGGTGAGGCCATCACACCAGACAGCCGTGTGCTGTGGGCAGCACTCACACCTCGTGGGACAACTCATCACTTTGCAGCAGAACCACCAATATATCATCAGCCACACCATTACCATCACAATGTCCCTCAGTATGGCTCAACCTTGCAGCACCAAGCCCGTAGCCTGCCTCCTGTCCCCACATCTCCCCTGCACCCACCACCACAGGTATCACCATATCATGTCACGCAGATCACACATCAGCTGCCTGATGCTCTACCAGTGAGTTTTGACAACTCTGGCTTCGTTGACTCTGATGATCCAACACCAGCTGTGGAGAGTTATCAGTTAAGTGAACTAATTGAAACAAGCAGCAACACAGCCACAATTGGCAGCACTAACAGTATGAGGAGAACTCCGTGCAGTAGCCCTCATGCCTCGCCTCGCCCACGAGTCTCTTCTCCAACTCGCATTGAGCACCCCAACTTGCCTCCCCTCAACCTTCACCCAAGCCATCGTGGACTGCGCAGGACAAACGTCTCCAGGAGAGAATCAGATGCATCTTCAGTTTCCTCACCTGTTGTACTATAGACTTATTTTAATATCTTAAAAGTAAACAGTCAAGTTAGGCACAAATAGTTGCACTTTCTTATTCTTAAAATATGAATACCAAGTCAGTAATTTCGTCTTGATGGATTTCTGGATCATAACATTATGTTAAGTGTTTCATAAGTACATACTTCTGCATGGAAATTAGGACACAGTGGTTCAAGAATGCTGTGAAAATAAAAAATCAGGCTCTAAATAAATCAATCTGAACTACAGGTCTTATTGTTAATTTGTGGTCATCCCTCATAACAGCACTTCTGAAGAGTCCCCAACCAGCTCAGTGAATATTAGTAATCTGTCAAGTTCCTCAGAAAGAAACATATGGGTAACGTTACAGGATCCCAAGGCACAGTGATGTGCACCAAGGAATCTGAGTGAACATTTGGCATATGTATTATCAAAACTCGATATGCACACTTTAATAGATGTTTTAAATCATGTAGGTTGACTGAAAGTGGTTGAATGGTTTCAGGCTTAAACTTGGAAATCTATACCCTAAAAGAAACTGGACTGTCAACATTATCAAAAAATTCTTTACATTATTGGTCTCAACAGCATTTCTGTTCACAGTACTTATTATGGGTCTGTAAGGCAAAATCCAATTCATAATGCAAGTGTGAGTGTATGTGTATAATGGTTGAAGTTAATGTTACCATTTTCATATCTTTACATGTATGCATTTCACAAATGTTTGTATATATCATCTACTCATTTTTAAGATCTCAAGAATTGAATATAAATAATAAATAGACTTAATATGTTTATAGATTGAACGAACTAGCATCTTATTTAGATAAATGTGTGTACATTTTCTGCTTGTATGTCTACTGTATGAGATTATAAAGCCAATTCTGTAATGCTGCTTCTAACTTAATGGCATTATTGAAACATCACTACTGTAGCCAACATAAGGAATCGTTGACTGGATTAATTATCCATTCACCAAAATGGTTATAGCTTTGCTATTTGATCTTGTGGTTTGTAACTTTTCATAAAGATATTTCTGTGAAAACTTATTATGTAATGACAGAAATTATTCAATTGTCATTTTTCAGTGGACATTTGCTTGCTTGATCTGTTCCAGATATTTGTACTTAGGGATATGTTCATGGGGTGGGGTGACAACTTTATTAATTCCTCCCACAGTCATATAATCTAATAAAAGTTTAGATTTGTAGGTTTGTTTTAACCAAATACAACAGTCATCAATATTAATGAAGCAAGTATCTCATTTTCTGATCTGATGTACAGTTGTTATGTTGGTAAGTATGTAAATATCTTTTGTTATTGCCTGATGAAAATAAGGTAATTACATTTATATTATAAAATTGTTGTAATCATTGTACAAGTTATTAGAAAATTGAAGGAATCATTCTGAGGTTCCATGCCCTTTGCAGCATTAAACTCCAACTATATTAGCATATATTATTCAAATATATATGCTAGCTGAAGGTATCTATCAATCTTCTGAATTTAACTTATTGCAGTATGTTGCTGTTATATTTATTTTCCAGAATAATTAGCTCATTTCTAGTTGTATAAGTATGTAAATAGTAATTTGTATCATAAGGTGTACAGTATACTTTAAAAAATCTAATAAAAAAGAGTTGTAACAACTGGCCTTAGCTGAATACCTGCAAAGAGTGGCCCTAAAATACAATAACATTTAATATTATTAGTGGGCCATGACCCCAGATGACCTAATCGGTGAACTACCAATGCTTTTGGAACCAGAAGGTTCATTACTATGGATCATCTATATACCATATCCACAAGATTCTGACACTACACCCCTGAATCAGAAAAATCCAGCCTACTCCCACCCTGTTTTCCTCAACAGCCAGTTTAATATTATCTACCCATCTGTGGATAGGTATTTCAAGTGACCAGGCTTTCAAATTAAAATACTATACATTTTCGTCATCCTTCATTTGATCATCCTAATAATATTTGGTAAATAATAGTATTTATGGAACTCCTTATTTTGCAGTTTTACCCTGCCTCCTGTTACTTCACCCCTCGTTTGTTTAATACTCTATACAGCAACCTGTTCCAAAACAGTAGCAGCTGAAAACAAATATTTAATCTGAGGTCATATCCTAGCCTATTACAGCTGACCAAGAAGACTCGCTGTGTGCCACACAGATCAACATTGTGTTCAGATGCCAGTAGTGCAACAGGTCCAGGAAAAGTAGTGATTAATATTGTCTTGGGATATTGTCCCATGGATAGGTGTCTCTAAGGGTTGTGCCTTGTTTAGGTCTCGCAGAGCAATGGGATGTATCTTCAGATTTAAATGAGGGCAGAAATTATGAAGAAGCAGTGAATAGCAGTCTATAACAATAACAGACTAAAAGGTCATAAGATTCAGTGTCTACTTGTATAGTCAACTGAAATTTTGGTTACACTTCACAAATATAGTAACCTTACAAACACAGTGTAACAGACAAATATATTTCCAAATTTGGGCCTGTTGGCTGTAAAATATTAAAACAACTTAAATTCTAAAGTAAAATTACCAAGTGACAATGGTTTCTATTGTTTAGAAAATGCAGTATGGGAGTTAAGTTCCTATGTAAGAGTGTTCATTTTAACAAATCAGCATAAGGGGAAAAAATACATGGAAGACAAGGCTCTCAAACGAAAGTGCTGGAGTGACATCATATTGCGCTTCAGTTATTAATGAAAAGTGATGTCAACAAATAGCTTGTAGTGGTGACAGTGCTCTTCACTTAGAAACAATTTATTTAAGAAATAATGAAATTATAAAATGAAGATGGCTGTCATCTGGATTGTAAATGCTTCCTCCATCATCAAAACGGTCATCACCCTGATGATGGTGGCAGCAATTACCTCTGAAACGTTGGTAAACAACTGCCAGATTACACAGTTCTACAGCCCAGAGGACAGCCATCTTCATACTCGCCGCCGTGAAAACCACGTATCCTACTAAACGTTAAAATAATTTCTACCAAACAATGAAGTATGGAAATTAAAATAATCACGGTTTTGAAAAATTTACCAGGTCTAACCTACTCTACCAATGCAACAACCAGAGAAATTTGATGAATTCCAGTATAGCTGGCCACGTGTATTTTACCGAAAATTAATGAAAGGAAGCATCATCGACAAGTGTTGGCATTGGTTGTTTGTGGTAGATGCGAGTCGATAAAAACCAGTGATATATATTTACTGGAATTACGAATATTTTTGTGTTTCTGTATAAATTATGACAGATTTTTTACAAACTTTTGTTAATTTTACCATCACGAATGCAGGCCAGGAAGATACGCGTGTTCAAAGACGTTTTAACGGAGACATTACGATTGCTGATTTGAAGGTTAGTAATGCATCCTATTACAATTTGTCATTGTGAATTATATAACTGCTGCGGGTTCTGTAACGCATGATTTATTTTTTCAGGACGAACAGTAAAATTCGCAAAATTTTTTATTGATTTTAATAGTGAACTTCTACAATTTTACCGTAAACTTAACCCTATTTTGGCATATTCATAATGATGAAGTGAACTGACCACTCTTTCATAACCTGTGTTCCCAACTAACCTGTTGTTGTATTAACCTCCTACTTCAGTATTACAGTTTCTGGGCCATGTTATGATGCAACTTACACTGAACTGGGATTTTATTTTTATTTACTAGGCATAAGTCAGGCCTTGCAAACCTTTAACATGGAAATTACATAGGCATCACTGTCTTTAAGTAATTTGGTGTACCTTCTTACTGTGCACTCTGCATACATGAAATGGTAACTAAATGTAATGAAGTCTTCTCAGGTGAGTAGTCACGTGAGAAAGTTTATTAATACCATTTTCGCATCAAGATTTTGTTATAAACTAGATTTTGAGTAACATTCATACTATATATAATCATGTCCATACATCTT
>NW_019059924.1:248352-264557 GCF_000696155.1 Zootermopsis nevadensis
ATCAACAATGAAGATTGAACTATACACTAAGGACAATTCTTTTGTTGGGACATGTGATAATGATGAAGCTCGCCTTGGATCTTATGTACTGCATGATGGAATGCGTCTTCATGTAAGTGATTTTATATATATATCAACATCCTGCTTCATGCTTTCACCACTGTTGTTATAAGTAAGCCTAATGTCCATGTCTGTAGATGCAATGAATTTCATCATTGGCCATAATTTATGGACATAATTTTTTGGTTTTACTTGGTACATTTTTTAAATTTGATTTCAGGTAGTCGATACATTTGCACACAGAAAAGAATTTGAAGATCTTTCAAAAGTAAAAAAGTTTGATTTGTCTGTTGAAGAATATTCAGAACGAACAGGTAAAAGTTTAATTTTTTTTATGTTCATAAGTATATTTATAAATACAAGAATATTAAAAATGAACAGATAAATGGTTCATTAATGAGTTGTGTTTGTAAGTGTGTGAGCTTGTATAATTTTCAGTAAATTTGAGAGGTTTAGTATGATTTTAAAAAAAGTCAGCTAAGAGTTATTCTGTTTTCATCACTGTTGCCTTTACAGATACAGTAAAATCATTTCTTGAACGTAACAAACTAGGCAAATACAATGCTGAAGAAATGAAGCAGAGAGAAGAAGAAAGAAAGAAGGAAGAGGAAGCTGATGAAGTTGCTGCTAAGGCTGCTAAATTGGGTAATCGCTGTGAGGTGAGAGTGCCAGGTCAGCCAGTTAGGAGGGGTACTGTCATGTTTATAGGTAAAGTATACAAAGATACTGGATCCTGACATTTCATGCATATTCTGTCTGTTGAATTGCACTTAAGTATAACTTAAAAGCTGATACATTCTGAAGGTAGTTTTGACTGTATCTTAACTTCTTGCAGGTAAAGTAGATTTCAAGCAGGGTTGGTGGATTGGTGTCAGATATGATGAACCCTTGGGGAAAAATAATGGCATGTAAGTAGATATATATCAGTATTATTCCTCAACAAACAGTAATGTAGAATTTTCAATATACTGTATATTTATTTATCTGTACTTTTTAACAATTTTGTGTCTGGTGTGGCTACTTTTGAGACATGAGGTTGATTACATATAGACATATTTGTCAATGTTATGATACCACTGTTATGTTCCCAGAGGGCATAAGAAAACATGATTAAACATAAATCAGGATAGCCAGTTATCCTCATGAGACTTGAACCAGTACCCTATAAATACAGCAACCAGAGTTGGTTTTAAGACAGTTCTATAATTCAGATTTATTTTTTCAGAGTAAATGGGATAAAGTACTTTGAATGTCAGCCAAAGTATGGTGGATTTGTAAAGCCAATTCATGTTATTGTTGGTGACTTTCCTGAAGAGACATTGGATTTTGATGAAGAGATCTGAAGAAATAGCAAATGGATCATGAATTCTAATATCAGTATATGCAGAAACAGGAGACTGTTGCAGTTGACAACACTTTGCTTATTTACTGAAGATTTGTGTTTGGTTTCAACACAACCTTTATTTGCTGTTTTGATATTATAATTGAAGTTTGTTAATTTGTCTTTTGTATAATCCCTTCATAATTACATGACTGATATTTAGATTTAATTTTCCATTTATTTTTAATACTAAAATTGCAGATGAAAAAGCATTTCAAATTATTTATTAATAAAATGTTTATATTGGCACATGAATAATGTAAGTCATTTGAAGCCATATTTTGTGATGCCAGTTTATTTCTCAGTACTTCCTTCTCTTGAGAATCTCTGGCCGCCAGTGAATTGGATGTGTCTCTTCCGTCTGAAAAGAAACATTTTAATGATCGGTACTTTCAACATATTTCTGTAACTTTATCAACTATTATTACATTTTCTTTACTTATACTTGTATAATGCAACAATTTCCAAATACCTAGTAATGCTTCATTCAACTGCAGTATATCACAGGACATGCAGCCCATGTACATAGTCTTTAAACTGCTCCATTTTGTGATTTTCACAGAACCTTTCAATTCAATTTATTATGTTTGTCTGAGCAAGTGTTACTCCGATATCAGTTAAGTCATTAATACTTCAAATCCTATTTCAGAGTTGCATAACATATACATAGATTTACATTGTTTTTTCTCAGACACAACAACATTCCTGTCTACACTTTTTATTCAGTATCCAATGCTATGTGATTTGTTTATTTAACAATTGTATGTAAATAAAAAGAATTATACAACACTGAATGAGCGCTTTGGTTACTGATCATGAATGTAGAAGATAACGCAGAAGTGACCTATTTTAAAATACTGTAATAGCATTTGAACAGACCTTGAGACACCTTAGAGTAACTGTGGTCAGATATGAATGGTGCCTCATGAATACTTAAAATAACCCTAGGATCAACCTCAACATTGTTTTGTCCCATTCAGTTTCATAGTGCTGATTTTACTGCTGTATACTTACAGCTGTATCATCTTCTTTGTATATTTTTATTGTTTTATCTGCTTCCGTTGTAAGCAGTCTACTTCCACTCTGGTCAAATATCATAGAGAAAATACCAGACTCACTGTCCATAGAACCTGGCTGAACTGGAGCCTGTAACACATTTCCATGTCTTTATATAAATATGATAATTGTGATAGTCAATTTACAAATCAAATTTCTAAACTACAAGAACCTAAAATTAATGACTTGCACAGTTATATTTACTTATAATTTTTAAGAGGCAAGATTTAACTTACTTGCAGCCTCTGGAAATTGTATCCTGTTCGCCAGTCCCAGCAATGCAATGTGCCATTATCTGCTCCCGATACCAACACACCTTCAGGGTTCACAGCCAGACAGTTTATAATTGCATTGTGACCTGGTAAATTCTGGATGAACTTCCCATCTGGGCATTTCCACTGTTTGATATTGTCTGGAGAAGCCGAAGCAAACATGTAACTGAAAAAACAATATTTGATAATACAATGTATTATGCATAAAGCAATTTCCCATACAGGAGATGATGAGAAATTTTATGTTTATTCCACTTACCAATTTAATGCATTCTCTATAGTCTGGCATCATAAATGCATATGATAGAGTACGCATTTTAAGTTTTACATTTGTAGGGCACAGATGAATAAATTTTAGTTATGATACAAAAATTCAAATGAACATCTTATAGAGACACTATCATAGGATAGTGTATGCAAATAGAAACTATCAATCTGGTTGGATGAGGTTAATCTTGCTTTTATCTTGTCTTTCGTTTTTTTTAGTCTGATCACTAATCTCCTACCAAAGATATTTATGAAAATATATGTGATACATCCTGACGAAGTAGTATTCATTTGCCAGCATTCTGTATATTAGTAACATATAATATTAAAGATGTTTCATGTCATACAGTCTCATGATTATATTTGACTTATATACTTACAGTGTTGGATGAAACACTAATGATCTGACACTTTTCTTGTGATTTGTTAGGGTTGCCTTGGACTTCCCTGCAGCCAGATCCCACAGTCGAATTGTACAGTCATGACTCCCAGTCACAATCTATAAAGTACACCAAGTAAAGTCAGTGTTTACAGTATTCTGCCCTAATCACTTCCCTCTCATTTTACTTGCACCATCATATATGTGGTTTCCTAAGTGCCACATGAACTGTCCACTAATACCTCTAAACTTACCTGTGGCTCAGCAGCTTGACACACAACACTAGCAATTGTGTTTGTGTGTCCTGTCAGTGTATGAACATTTGCCTTTGTCCGCATATCCCAGACACGACATGTTGCATCCCTACCAGCTGTTACCAGAACATCAATGTTTGGATGTAGTGCCAGTGTATACACAGCACTAAGATGTCCATGATAGTGACGAATCACCTGAAATAAATTACAAAACAATGTTTATAAAATTAAGTGATTTATTGTGATATTTCTTTTGTTTCCGGTTATCATATTAATTCAAGTCCTAACCCACAATTTTCAAAATTTTGATCACAAAATTAAAGTAGAAAAATAAACATGCCTACTGTATCATACCTGTATTACAGGAACATTATTATATGAATTTATTTGTGGTTTATTTAATGATGCTGTCAGTAGATGATGATAAAGAACCATATGTACCACTTCCATTTCTCCATTGCTGCCTCTTCCCTGACCTTCTTACCTTATTGTATTCCAGATCCCAGCACTTGACCTGCCGATCTTCCCCGCAGCTGAAGAGATAAGGGTGTCTCGCACTGACAGCAAGCCCTCGAACACTGCTGATATGTCCAGTCAATGACACCTTCAAATGGCCACTGGCCAAGTCCCAGATCTGTGAAGAAGTAGGAGTACGTTTTAAAACTAAGAATACTACATCTTACCAATGGATTTCTTTCTTGGTTGATTTAATGTTCACTTATCATGTACAAAGATATAATGTCAGATTATAGAATGTCTGGGAGGGGATGAGGGTGGTAGTAGACCACCATTTGAAGTTTTGAACTGACACTGCCTACTGTAGCCCATTAAAACAAATCATAAATAAGTATATACAAGGAATTGTAGTTCAGTTGGGGGAGGGGAGGATACCATCAGAAGTTTTGTACACAGATCCTGACTAGTGCAACTGTTATGGTAGTCAGCAGCAGTGATATGAGTTACTGTACTGTCCACAGACCAGGAGAAAAGCCCTGCGGGGGGAAGTCGTTTCTGGGGCGGTGCAGGGGGAATGTTTACTATCAAGTGGACTAGAAGGCTGCTATTGGTGGGAAGTGTGATACATCAGATTACACACAGATCACTGTGCCTCTGTGAGGTAATCTTAAAGCTATACCCATCAGAACACATGAAAGCCTGTTGTCTGTTGTTCGTTCAGTGGTTGTGGAACGAATGCTTTTAGGATGGGTCGTCACTCACCGCAAAATCTTGCGCATGCGCGTATAACGAATTCCTAGCAGGTCTTTTCTCCTGGTCTGTGGACTGTACTCTTAACAGAATAAAATGATCTCCTTGCTGTAATGAAGACTTACAATACTTTTTCACAAGTTGGATCCAATATAATAATTGCGTAATTCCACCTTCTGTGTACCAACTCTTGTTTTTGAATTTATTATATAAAGGTAAACTTTTAAACAGTGGTCAATGTGGAAAGGAAAACATCCAAAAATGTGTTTCGTATTTTTATTCACAAATATATTTTGTTTTGTATTTTATTCCAGTAGAGGAAATAGCAATATATAATTCAGCAAAATTAATTGTTTTAGCACAAATATTTACAAGTACAAACATTTGTTCAATAGTAATACCATTCCCAGTTAAATCCCCTGAGTTACTACCTGACAGATGGATAGAGTGTGAGATTTGATAGTACTGTTCAGGATTCAATGAATGTGAACTGAAGTTAAAGCAGTTTTTATTAAAAGCTTGTTATAGAAGTTTTACCTTGATAACTCTGTCAGCTGAGCCAGTAGCAAACCACTCATTTCCGGGTTCAACTGCCACACAGCGTACCCATCCTAAATGGCCTGATATTACACGGTACAACTTCCATGGAGCATGCCACTTTGGCTTTGGCATGGCAGGGGCTCGACGGGGTATAATGCTTTGTACAGTATTACCAGTTGCAGGAGCTGGTATATGTACAACACCAGTACCAGATACAGCACTAGCTGGAACAAGGGCTCCTTCAGCAACCATTGTGGCATCACTAGTGTAGTTCACACCATCTAAAACACAAAGCAATTATATATTTACAAAGGTTCCATGGATATTTAATTACATAATTTTCCTCCTTCCCCTCTGATTTTACATGTCTTAAACATTAAAATATAGCCTTCATAAATTGTTACAGATTATTCAACATAATAGTGCTCAAGCTTTTTATTTGGAATATCCTAAGTTAAAATCTTGACCCACAGACTGGCTATTCTGGTTGAAGTTTTCAGATTTTCCTTAAGTCTCTATAGACTAAGTACCTTCAAATAAGCCACAAGTGGAATCAAATCCCTCCAATTTCTTAATCATGTTACTGTCTTATACTTCCTCCAGCTCTAATATTGATTAGAAACACCGACTTTGTATGTTTTGAGTGGTAGTTTGACATCAGTGGCAATAAATTTGGCCTGATATGTCTTGACGGTTTAAGCTGTAAGTGGTTTTCTACCAATGAAAAGAATTTGTCCAAATTATACATGCAAAAAATAATATTTTGGGATAAGAAATGCTGACATATGACAGGGTAAAACCTCATAGTCTTACTATGATTGATATTAAAAGTATAAACATTGGACCTTGTATAGCTCCATGCTGAAGATTCAGGTCTCTTTCTGCACTGTGCAACTTCAGAGTATTATTTCTCTTCACACGGTCAAATACTAAACCATAACAATCTCTTGCTTTTACAGTTTTCTTCACTTTTTCACTGGAACATACAACATTTAAATACCTTAAAATTCTACAGAATTGCACTGTTCAGTCTTCATACTATGAATATGCACATTGTGGGTAAAGTACCAGTTTGTAACTGATATTGGCTCTAAACTGAATGGCTGAGATATAGCACCCAGCATTGATGTTAGTATTTCTCCTTCATAAGTACTTTAAAAACTATTTCAGACACAGCCTAAGAATTCAGGTGTTATCCATGTCAGATTTTATCCTGGTACCAGCTATGTTGTAGGTTTATCTTCATTTATATTAGTCCCTCCATTCAAAATACCTGTATATTACCTAATGGTTTTCTTTCAAAATCCTTCCCATCTCAATGTAATAACTGAGAAGTCTTAAACTATAATTACTTACGCCTTTTCATCAATAGGTGCCAAAAATCCATGATTTGATAGAAACATATCATGGCTTCGTTTCAGGGAACGGAACACCAAAGTGTGCACTGAATGCCTTTGTACATCCTGTCACACAAATAATCACATTAGACTAATACTTCTTTGACTAATATTTACTTAACATACAACTTAGGCAGTAGAAGTGCAGATTACAGTACCATAAGTTACATTTAACATCTCACATAACATAATAAAACCACATTTTAACATACAATAGCACCGTGGAACCAAAAGCAGCCCTTTAATGCTAATTCACTTGCAATACAAACCATTCCCATTTATCCTTAATGTAATTTATTCTTCACAGTGCAATAGCCAATTACAAGTAAATTAAGATTTCTGTTTGGGTTGGGAAGTGGGAAAGATGTGCAGAGTCGCTCTTTGTGTTGGGAAAAATAACTAAAAGAAACGAACTGAGTGCCTGAGTTGTAGACATTATTCCGATACAGCATTATCTTCTCTACCCTTCATAAACTTTTCTGAACTGATCAACATAACCTCACATGTAGTGTTGTCATGGTATTACAGAACTGCAACATAGCCTGCTACAATTTCTTACACTACCGTTATTAAACTTAATACCTCAGTCATAATGCAGAATGAGTAAATTAACTGTCTTTAACTCGTAATCTGAAGTCAATAACCGTTACCACAACAAAACTCATCAACGTCTTTACTTTTCAGCAAATCACTTGCATTGATTATAGTTGGCCATGACAGTTTGGAACCAAACTTTGACAGTAAGACAAGAAGTAGATGGCCATGACCACGGGTTACAAACATTTCCTGTTTGAGAACACAATTACGTGAGAGAAGGGACAGAAGTGTAATGTCTGTTCTTGTGGTCTGTGCTTCCTTTGTGAAGTCCTTAAATTATTTACATGATTGAAGAAGGTAGTATTTTAAAATCCACATGAAGAGGTATGTATTAGTTAAAAGAATGGATATTATTTAACAACTTCTATAAGTATTATGGTTGAACGTACACAGTGCGATATTGACAAGACATATCTTGCTGTCAAGGGCCTTCTTGGCAGTTTGATATTGTTCATATATATATATATATATATATAATTGAAATACCTCTATTTAAAGTGTAATGTTAGACAGGTGTGGTCCCCAGACGTCTTGAGAGGAAAAGTTGGAAGGTGTGAGTATTTATTTATTTATAAAGTATAGTAAAGTTTTCATAAGAACAAAATTTCAATTCCAGAATGCTGAAGTTACCTCCGCCAAAAAGGCTCATATTTTGCATAAGGTAACGTTAGAGACCTTTGTACAAATAAATACAGACTTCATTATGGCAGCTGCAACAGAGATTGAAGAACTCATGACAGGACCTCTTGTTACATGGGTATGTACATGTAATGTTTCCTGCGCATTTTAATAGAGTAGGCATAGACCTGCTTTAAGTGGCCATTTATTTCCATGAATATGTGTACCTCTTCTTCAAATTTGGTTGATTAATATATGAACACACAACATGAGTAATGTTAACATACAGAAGATTTTTGTTTTTTGTTGCTTTTTGATTTTTGATTTTTGCTTTTCAGAAATTGATCATGAAATGTTTTATATACTTGTAAAATAATGGTCTTAATACCTTACTGCTCTTGTATATCATATTACAGTTAAGTTCTTGCTTGGAGAATGCAGACAGACTTGCTGAATATGAAGATCTGACTGATGGGATTCTTATTCATGAAATTCTGTTGCAAATGTAAGTTATTGTGGTTATAACATATTTCTCTACAATTATTATCCTTGAAACTAATATATTTATTTTATTATTATCATGTACTTATGTGCACTTGATTCATCTGTTCTGCTTTTAACCGACTTAAAAGAAATATCATGGACATTATTAATTGCATTTCATATAAGAGTTACAACATAAATTTATGATACCTGTGTAGAAAGATTAAATGAAAATAGTTTTCAGGATTAGGTATGAGTATCTTTCAGAAATGGTCATAAAATACATAATATTGCACAGAAGTAAAAGTGGCATATTTTTAGTATAGTGTAACATAGTACAAGAAACCAAATATTCTGTTTTATTGTCTTAAAATAATGCAACTTTTATTCTGACAAGGATAATATGTGTCACAAATTATATTTTCCTCAACCCATTTAGCTCCAGTTCAACAATGTCATACTACCACTGCTCTCTGTATAATCCTGGTAGCAAAGAAGTGTGACATTAAATTATGTAAAATGTAAACCAAAAAATATTTCCTTTTTATTCAGAGATCCAGAGCCTGTGCATCATGGAGTAACACCAAGTATGGGAAATACATCAATACGCATACGTAATATGGACATCATCATTAAAAACATCAAAGCTCTGTATGAGGCAAGGAATACAGTTCAGTGTATTAAAGTTTCAATCCATTTATTGATCATCTGAGGTTTGATTTCTACCCTAAAAACAGATCATAAAAGACTACATGGGATTACAACCCTGAAACTGCAGTTGTCTTCTTCTTATTCTTCTATTATTTTCTGTACCAGTTTGGGTACAGAATGCCAGTAACCAACACAGGGAAATACTTATATCAAAACACTAAATATGAGTGTCATGTGATTATGTAAAGCACTAAATGTACAGAAATGTAACCTGCAGCTTTGTGGTTTCCTATAGAGAAAATATAGATATGCAAATGAGTGCAGTACCTGTTGTGGAATTGTGTTGATTTCCATACAGGAGGAATTGTGTCAAGTTCTTCTTGTGGTGCCAGACTGCGTGAAGCTTGGAAGGGAACCAGACAGTGAAGTTGGTGTGGAAAACATGCAGCTGTTACTTCTGCTGCTGTTGGGCTGTGCTGTGCAGTGCCCTAACAAGGAAACTTTTATTGACAGAATTAAACAATTGGATGTATCAGTTCAGCATGCCATTGTTGATTGCATCAGGCAGGTAAGTCTCAGCTTATCAGTTTCTTACTCTGAAAGTGTATTGATAAAATACATTGCATGTTTTCTTAAATTATAATAATTCTAAATTGTAATTAATTTAATTTCTCAATTGTTTGCCAGTTACATATACTTAAGAACCTGTGTTAGTGAAAATTATTAGTTCAGATAAGTGTTATCATTATAACATTTTTATGTTGATCCTTTCTTGTCCTTTTTTCAGTAAGTTTTGTACACTTCAATGTAATTTGTTCTTACCTTTGTACCCATGAATAAATTAAGATTCAAACTGGAAATCACGAAATAAATTGATTTTCAGGTAACAGACAGTCATAATATTGTACTGACACAGGATGCAATTACTGATGCCTTTCCTACTGATCTTATGGTGTTGCACATTCGAAGGCTAGTGCGAGAGAGGGATGAATATTTGAAGGTTGGTTTTCAAATTTTTGCTTTTAGTATTTGCTTGCCTGTAGAAAGTCAGGTACAGTGTATACATTATTTTTTCTTCTCTTCTTGAGAACTCAATTTCAGAATGTTCTTGTAACTTTCTTATATTCTTCAGCAATTTTAATTACATCCTACTGTATAATCCCTTTTCAAATTACTTTTAATTATACAATTTGTTAGAACATATTCATAAAAATTACTTTTCTATTGCTAAAGGCTGGTGCATGTTTCACTGTAAATATTCTGTGTATGTTTTTCCTGATGAAAGATTCTCGAGCTACAAGCCACATCAGGTGGCTGAATGGTGAATAAACCATATCTTCTGCCAACGTTTCGAGAGCATAGATGACTCAAAATGTTGGTAGAAGATATGGTTTATTCACCATTCAACCACTTGACGTGGCTTGTCATCTAAGAGTCTTTCATCAACTTCAGTTGCCACTTTATACATTAGTTTTTCCTTCTTGTTGTGAAGTAACAGTTTTTGAATGTATCGCTTCTTATTTAATCTTCTGCTAGCATTGGACAGCCTCAGTCATTGAAGAGAGGTCAGTAGGAAGTGAAGAATGTAGTGAGCAACAGAGGAAAGCATCAACACCAATGTCAGAAGGGGAGTCACATCATCTGGCCGTGGAACTTGCTGACTGGAAAGCTCGATTGAGGAAACAGCGTCAGGAACTGTAAGCTTTTTATTATGTGTGCTTCTTATATTATCTATCAGTCTGATAATATGCATAATTATCTGATGTAAATAAGATCTAGAGATGTGTGTCACTGAAGACACTTAAAAAGTAAAACTTTTTCAGTTTGTGGTATTTCTTGTAATATTAGTTTCTCATTGTTTATATTATGCAAATAAAATAAGACAAGAATGTACTCAGTTTATTGGAGAAGCGATAGGACACCAGATTTATATTTGGTATGTATGTGGTTCAAATCTCAGACTGGGCATTAACTGTTATAACAGGTTTTTTTATCATTTTCCTCATTTATTCCAGGATAATGCACCATGGTTGGATGTTGGTGATGTTAGTGGATGCTGGACAGTACTTGGAAATTGGCTTCTTAGTTTATAAAATATTTGTCATCTTGTTAGCCATTCTGTGGGTTGTTGCTATGGTACATAAGTGTGCTACCCTTTCCAAACTCCACAAGACTGAAAATTGTTGGTATACACAAATGTAACAAACTTGATGGCCTTTGTACAGTCACTAAAGTATTCACCTATGTCTCCTATGTGTTTAGACATGGGGAAGTGTTTTAAATATTATTGACTGATAATCTGATCCTTGTCATTGTCTTCTAATGCCACTAATACTATCTTTTGTGTCCTTTGTCTAGTGAGGAAAAATCAGAAGCATTAGTTGAGTGCAGAGAAGACCTGGAAAATAACAAGATATTAGTAGCTAAACTACGGCAGGAGGTAATCGTATTACAGTTATTCTTATGTTGTACTTTTTGTGTTGTCAAAGTGATGATTATATCCAAACAAAAGAGTTTATATTCCTTGTATGTCATGTTTATAGGTTCAAGAGCTGATGCAAGATGCCAGAGCTGCTAAAGCCTACCGAGATGAGCTTGATGCTGTGCGTGAAAGGGCAGAGCGAGTGGACAAACTTGAACTGGAAATACAGCGATACCGTGAGAAACTAAGTGACATTGAGTTCTACAAGACACGTGTTGAGGAACTGCGAGAAGATAATAGGTGAATTGTTTGCTCCTCATCAATTTATTAGATTGTAATTATTTTGCTTCTTGCCACAGTTACCTGTTAATCAAGTGTTTTGAAGAGTACATAAATGAATATCTTTTTGTATTCATTTTTACTTGTTCACCTCTTGCCCCCACCCTTGGTTGGCTGATTTTCCCTCCAGGAGACAAATACGAAAATTTACTTACTATAAAATATTTTTTTTCTAATTTTTATGTTGCTCCAAAACATCCTTTAATTGGGTGGACATTTGATGATCTAAATATTTACTTAGACCTTTATGTAAAGTAATGAGAATATATTCAAAGTACAATAATGAGTGTCTGTTGTAATGAGAGTTAGTAATATACAATTTCTTCAAAATCTGTTCCATAAGATCACCACAAAATGTATTTTAATCTTCTTTTTTAAAATTGGTAATGCAGCTGCAGCTTTGTTCAACCTACTACATTGTTTTGAGCAATGAAGTTTCTGGAGCTCTTCTATTGTATTTAAAGTATGTCATGTGTTTTGGAGCCGCTGGGTTCAGACCTCATTTCGAACACTGGATGTTCTGATTAAGGTGTTGTGTTTTTTCTTCACAACTTCCAGACAAATGCTTGGATAGCACCTTCAAATAGTTTGACTTTATCATTTCCATATTTTTCATTTAACCATGCAGGATCATCCTCTCACCTCTTTCATCATTAAATAATCTCTGCAGTTGATACTGGTCTGTTAATGTAATGAATGAACCCTTTATGTATGTAAAGAGGTTTATTTTTAATATTGTTCACTATGTTAACTCCTTTAGTATTTTGATGCAGGGTGCTGCTTGAAACAAGAGAAATGCTAGAAGAGCAACTGCAGAGAGCCCGGAAACGAGCAGACCATGTGCTTGAACTGGAGAGTGAGATCATCAAGTACAAGCAGCAGCTCACTGATTTCACATTAGAGAGGGAAGCCAACCACGAGAAGTTACAGGAACTCTTTGAAGAAAATGCTCAGCTGCAATTGCTTACCAAGTCTGCTCTCAATGACAATTCAACTTTTGATATTGAAAGTGACAACGCAGAAGATTTTGATGGAGGTGCATTTGTTAAAATAGTGTATCCTTGCTTTTATTCACAAATTTTCTTTTAAGAAGGAGGAGGAAGAAGAAAAATAAGTATCTTTGAAACTACATTAAAATACATTGTTTATCAAACCAGCTGCTAAAATATAGGCACCAAAAAGAGGTTCTTCAGCATATTTCTGGGTTTTACCAGCTGTGTCTAAAATAATCTTATCTGCATTTGCATGTCAAAGTTCTTGTGCTATGGATAAGGCTGTGTACTTTATTACCACAAGTAATGTCTCTGTACCACTTTGATCTCATCTTCAGGTTCAGGAGACAACAGTTTATCAGAACAGTTAAGTAGCAATGCACAGGCTCGTGCTCTCAAATTAGAACTTGAGAATCATCGTCTTCTTTCAACAATTGACAACCTGAAAGAGTCATCATTTCATGAAAGCAGCAACAAAATCCTTGAGCTTGAGAAGGACAAGAAGAAGTTGACTCTGAAGGTAAAATGTAGTTTATAGATCATACTAGATGGCCAGCATGGGCCTCATTTTCAGTTGGGGTTTAGATTAAAAATGCCTACCAATATATTTTGAGAAGTATTGTAAAATTATGATTCGTGCACCAATAATTTTTAAATTTAAATTGGTCTCAAAATGACAGCAGAGAAAACAAAGTTTATGTTCATTTCTCAGTACCAGAATGCAGGACAAAGTCATCTAACTGTGCTTAATAAACATTTAGAGAATGTGACATAGTTGAAATATTTGGGAGTGCAGTAACAAATCATAATTACATATGTGACAAAGTTAAGACTATTTTTAATTCATGGCATGATTGCTAGCATTCATTTCAGAACTTTTATCTTTCTGCCTACCATCTAAAAATCTAAAGATTAAATTGTATAAGGATGTTATTTTACTTGTTGTTTTATATGATGTGGAACTAGGTGTGTCACCCTAAATGAAGAACGTAATTGAGGGTGTATGAAAACAAAGTGCTGAGCAGAATATTTTGACCTGAGTGACGAAGTAAGAGGATACAGAGCATTACATAATGGATATACAACTTGGTATAGCAAAACATAAATTATGGGATAATATTAAAATTCATGCAGAAGGAATAGGGTGTAAGTTTATGGGCTGGATTCAGCTGGCCTAAAATAGAGTCCAGTGACAGGTAGTAAATATTTGGGTTCCATAATGTGTGGACAATTTATAGAGTAGCTAAGTATCTGTCAGCTTCTGCAAAAGGTACCTGCTCCATAGAATTAGATGTAGATTATTTAATGAAGATGATTTTAAAATGAATCTAAAATATGGAAGTTGAAGTATTGAGAAGATTCTTTTTCATATTTAAATATTGTTGGACTATGTAGATAGACTGCACTCTGATCTGTAAAGTTTATAATGTGTTACTGTTAGCGTGGGGTATGGAGATAATTAGAGTTAATTTGTGGTGGTGACTGTCATAATCTAACCTAAAAGGTTTAGAAATATGGTCATAAATCATATGTCCCTATCCCATTCAATGCTTTAAAATATGTGCATACTTCATCATCATTTATGCAGCTTATTACTTTCACTTTGATCCATATATCTTAGGGAGTCTGCCATGGAATAGCCCTCATGCTGATAAACCCCTATGAAGATGACTGGATTCTGGGTTGTTGCACCGTGTAGTCTGGAACAAGTTTACTTATGTTTCAGAGGTGTTTGCTGCTCTCATCATCAGAGCAATGACAACCCAGAACACAGTAGTTTTCATATTCAGCTTTGTGAGAACCTGAAATCTCACAAAAATTCTTATAGTTTTAAGAGTCCTGTAAACTGACTTCTAGGTTGTAGACAAGTCCTGGTGTTAAGAGGACAAACCAGATAATACTTGAGTGTAAGTCACTGAAATAAGATGTCAGTAGAATACCAGTTCAGTAATTTTTCAGGTCTAAAATAATTCTGTAACATTTCAGGTTGATCAACTACAAGGAAATTGTCGGCGTTTAAATGAACAAAATTCTGAATTAGAACAACTATTTAAGGATGCTTTAACAGAAAACAGAAAACTTCAAGACTCTATAGATGCTTTAAAATTAAATTCTGACAAACAACATCAGGAACTGCAGGTGAGGAAAATTATGTTTTGTTTGAATCTCTCAGTACAATTCAACACAACAGATCATGAAGTTTTGCATGAAGCATTAATTTATAGTTGCTCCTAGTCTCACCATATTGATTTTGAAGGAAAATAGCCATCATGAGTTTTTCCCCGAATTTCATCCTTTATAAATGTAAAGCTGTACTTATTAAATATGTTACTATCACCAATTATTATCATGTAGGTGATACTTTTCAGTTCATATTATTTTACTTCTGAATGGAACACAAATTAGTATTTCAACTGTGCTAAAACAAAATGTCTGAAGTAATAATCACACAAAAGAAGAAATATGTGAATAACAATTTTGGTACCATTTAAGTATAACATTTCTGTTTATTTGCAATGTTTCTTGTATTTTTATAAAGGCTGGTAGGTCTCAAATAGAAGAACTTGGTAACGTTGTTGAGAGCATGACAAAAGAAAAACAAAGGTTGCAGTGTCTTGTAGAAAGTATCCAGCGTCGTGCAGATGAGTTGGAGAGGACAAATGAAGTAGCCATTCAGCAGGCAGAGACCTGGAAGTCAGAGGCTCAGCATGTCCCAGAGCTCCAAACTCAGTTCAGTACAAGCCAGGCAAAAGTAGAAAGCCTGGAAAAGGAAAACCAGAGTCTACAAAGAGAGCTAGTTAAGTTACGAGAATCACTTGAGGTAAGAGTGAATACATTTCAGAGACTTCATTGCAGTGGAATGAATTTACAGATATAAAAGTGTGAGGAGATAAAATTGTCTGGAAACTTGCATGGAATTGACGTGACGAAGAGGAGTAGTGTTATATATTTAATTTTACATGGCATTTTTATAGAGCAAATAAAACTGTGTGCAGTACAGAAATTTATTACTTTTTGTAGGTTAAAGATGTGGCTCTTGATCAGTGTGCAAGTGAGACTGCATCCCAGGAAAAGGAGAGAAGTAGACTGACCAAGGAATTGGAAGAAGCTACAACACAGATTGCTAGGTTTGTACGTAATATATGTTGTGCTGAATAAGAATGGCATAAATAAATGCAAATTATGTTTGACCTCAGCCCTTCTTAACAATCAACAAAGATATGTTAAGTATGTAAGACTTGAAGTTCTCACAGCGGTGAATATGAAGATTTCTGTCTTCTGGGTTATTGC
>NW_019059924.1:264748-299864 GCF_000696155.1 Zootermopsis nevadensis
GCAATAACCCAGAAGACAGAAATCTTCATATGTTAAGTAATTGTTGCAAATTTTTAACAACACAGTGTTGCAGTTTCACATATTTTGTTTTCCATTTTTTAAGTGCATTTACCAGAATTTATTAATCCAGTCATGGGCAATCACTTTACCATCATATTTAAATTGAAAGCTTTCTCTGTTGTCTGTAATGAAAAAATGCTACATTTTATATTGTGCTATTATTATTCCTGTGTTATAATTAGGCTTCATGAGGTGGAACGAGAGAGTCAAGAACTGGTAAGTCGTGCAGCTGTGGATAGAGAGACATTGGCTACACTCCAGAATGATTTAGTTACCCAGAAGCTCAACACACAACAACTAAAAAGCAGTTTGGAAAAGCTGGGGCTAGACCTTGACCAGTTATTGGACCCAGATGTTGCCTTAGAAAAGTATGTTCTATGTATACTTGATCCATTTTGTCACTCTTGGTTGTAAGATGATTTAATATTCAGTGCTAGTCAAGAACTCCATGTGTGTAACTAATTGGTTTAGGGTACTTAGCTAATATTCCTGATGTATGTTATTTGAATCGGTCCTGAATGTGATATCTGATTTTCCTCATATGTCCTGTCAAATGCTGGAATAGTTCCTTTATCAACAAGAGTGGAACGATGTACTTCAATTTGGAGTATACATGTTTTCCGCATGAGATGTTATTTGTGTCATTGGCCTTGATGTTTATTTGTTGGTGATGCTTATCTTTCAGTACAATCACAGTTGATTTCTTCTTTGTATCATTTCAGAATAGTGTCCAGCCCAGAAGTATTACGATTTGTAAAAGAGTTAAATGCTAAACAAGAAGAGACAGAGCTCTGTAGACAATGCAAGTTGGCACAGCAGGCTTCTGCTGAGGAACAACCCATCAATGAGGAACCTAGTCCTGACCTGCAGTCTCTTAAATCAGATAATGAATCTCTAAATCACCAGTGTGAAGAGATGCGTCTGGAATTAGCAATATTGCAAAGCTCATCTGATAGCTTTCACTCTGACAATGCAAAATTGCAAGTGACAGTGGCAACACTGCAGTCACAGATCTCATCCCTTTCAACTCAACATACTGCACTACAGCTTGCCAACTCTCAGCTGGTCGCTGAAAAAGAGGAGGTGATCAGACTTTTGTCACATAAGAGCAAGATGGGTAGGGGTCTGAATTTTGTTACGTCACCATTCTTTTGAATTTTAGTTTGGGTGATTGGGGTTCAATTCCCGGCAGCCTCTGCCTACTCATAACAGACAAATGAAAAAGAATTGAATAAAGGTGCTTGAGAACAAAGTGCTGAGGAGAATATTTGGACTCGTGAGAGAGGAAGTAACAAATGGAATGGAAGAAGTGCATATTCAGGTGCTCACATTGGTCTGCCAAAGTATATTGTGTACCAAGTATATAATCAGGGTGAACTGCTTCAGTTAGTCTTTCCTAACCCTGCTTTCTGATTCAGTCCTTATCAGCCCCCCTTGGTGTAAAATTAGAACATTTTATATATCAGCTGATTATTTACTTTACAGCTTGTGAAGGAGCACAGCTTGCAGCAGTCTGCACATCAACAGTTGCTTCTTGATCAAGTGACATTGCAGTCACTGCACGAGCAGTTGACAGTAGAGTATGAAAACCTGTTGAGAGAGAGGGAAGGACTAAAAGCAACCCAGCGAGACCTTCGCAATGAAATTAGGGTACTGAAAGAGCTGTGTACGCGGCAGGAGGCATCTCAAACTTTGCTGGAGCAAGAAAAGGAAAAATTAAAGTCAGAATCTCGGTCCCTTGGGAATTTGAGAGCAGAGCATTCCAGTTTAAAAGTATGCTGTAATTTCTTTGTTGATTTGCATTATGATATTGGAGTTTATTTACATGATCTATATCCTTGTGCAATGAATGGACACGAAACCTCTAACATAATGAAAACCTGTATATAATAAAGAAGGTTCTGTTTTTGTATGGAAAGCTATTAGGTGTTCTTTCTGTATAGTTATACCACTTATTGTTATGGTTACTATGGAAGTCATTAATTCAGAATATCAAGTAGAGATGCTTATAATATAGCAACAGACTTCTTTTTGTTTTGAATCTTGGCTGCCAATCCATACACTAATTTTTCACCACTTCCAATATACACACATACACATTGGTTGGAGGGGAGGGGTAACTTGAAGATGGCTATTCTGACTTTTTTTTTAGATAAATACTCAGTTTCTTAAAACAGGCTGTGACCATCCATGTTGTTCCCTATTCATGATTCATGATGATACTCATTTGATAGCATGTAACTTATGCTGTTAAGAAATCATTAAGTAAAATGGCAAAAAATAAACTTCTCAAAAACATCTTCAACTGCATTATACCATTTCCTTTCCCTAAATATAGTCACCTAGCAAGTTATAGAAAGTTACAGTGTTTGCAGTATCTGCCTGAATTTCTGTACTGCTCTGTGGTGGTTAATATCATTCAGTTTTGCAGAAATTTGTTTTCATTCTCATGTCACACATATTTGATCAGAACAGTTTCATCATAATGAGTATTATTCTTTATTTTTAATGTACAATCTTTTGGTCTATAGTGCATGCCTTTTTTAACACTTTTTATAAAGTCTATCATTTTACTGCATTTATGTATATTATTTAATTTGTTTTAATGTTGATGTCATGTGTATTATTCCCCAGGAAGATTTTCGAAATCTGTTCACTGCAAGTGAGAAGTTGAAACAGGAGTACCGTAGTCTGCAGGAAGAGTATCGATCTCTTCGCAGTGAGAATGGCAGCTTGAAGCTGCGACAGACAGAGATGCGGGGGGAATTGGCCAAATCCAATGACCAAAGCACTCTGCTAGAGATTGAGGTTTCTAAGCTGAACAACAGGTGTGAGGTAGGCCAGACAGTATCCTCAGCACAGCTTCTATTGAAACTATGAGTTACAATGGTAAGCTGCTGTGGAATAAAATATGTTAAGATTGAAGATAAGTAGGGTACTTAATGTCAGATACAGTTTTTACTAGTCAAAATTCTACTTTGATTTTGGGAATTGATACACCTACCTCTGTTTTCTCAGGAACCTTCAATTTATACGATTTGCAGAACTTTCATTAGAGGCTGGAATTTACTAGGTTATGTCATATCTAGTGTTATGATTCCTGGATTAACAAGGTTTTACTGTAGTATTTTGGGTTGCACTATTCATACTCACCCTACAATATTTAATGTTCACAATTTGTGTTATGAAGCTTACATACCAATGAAGGAGGCTCCAGAAAATAATATGCTTGCCTTCTCACCATGAATGAGTCCACAGAGAACTATGATGGGTATTAAAGTATTCTTATGAAGCATACTGCAAGAGTATGGGTGAAATGATTTTATGAATTGGGTACTAAATTGTTAAAACTATTTGAATTATGACATTTGTAAATTCAATTAAAAGTGCAGTATTTGTTTCATATATTGGAGACTAATTCATTAAACATATTGTTTATGGTCCTGTAATATCTAGTTGAATCCTTGTTACTGCTTTTCATCACAATGGGCTAATACAATAAATATGGTGATCGTAAATGTATACATGGTAAATGAAAGTAAATTTAGTTGTCGAAATTTATTTGTTATAGATGTTACTACAGATGAACACAGGGCTAGAAGATGATCGTCGTTCCCTCATGGATCACGTGTCATTGATCTTGAGTCAATACCATGAGCTGCTTACTCACAATCTGGAGGATAAGGAACATTATCATATGGAGGAAAAGATGTTCACGTAAGTACATACTGTTCATGATTGTAATATAAAACTTGATATGGGGAAGTTCTCAAATTACAGCCCTCTAACAATCCTGACCCCTTCTCACCTGGCAAGGTTGAAGGAATCAACTTCTGCGATGGAATTCTTTTTACTCCAAGTGACAAGCTGATAAGGAATATGATTGTAAGCAGAGGTGATGTACAGACTACAGTGAACTCCAAACCATGAATGGGGATTTCCATGTATATAGAAGGTTTCAACCTTGTCAAAGGTGAAGAATGGGGAAAAAACCTGCAGAAAAATTCACACTGGATCAGGCTAGTTTCAAGCCCAATACCTTTGGCATGGGAGTCCAGCACATTATCTCAAGACTACCATGTTCCCAGTATAATGGAAGTTAAACTGTGTGTGTAGAAGGAAAGATTGCTTTCCACAGCTTATCACCAAGGAAGATATAAATTTGCCATCTTATGTTTAATTCATGAACTTTTGAATGTTGAATATAAAGTGGGTATCTGATGTAGTGTGTTAAATACTTTTAGCAAGTTGTTGCTCTTTGTAATCTTCATTGTTTGGTTTCCTTTCATTAGAGACAGACTAAACAACCTTTGTCGCCAGAAAGAAAAACTGGAGGAAAAGATAATGGAACATTACCGGAAACTGGACAGCTGTTCGACAAAAAAGTGAGTACCTTCATTGTTAGTCACAGTGTTTGTCGCAAAGAAATTAATGATGAACATGAACAAATTCTCAGTCTCAGGATTGTGATTTACTGTTATAATATACTGAGTGTTTTACCAAAATCACATTACTATAAAAAGAATTACATGAATCAGTGAGTGAAGACTGCATTGCGAGGTTTCAGTGTTTGATAGGTGTATTGGAAAAGTTTTGGGTTCATGTATCTTCTTGTCCAATTGGTGCTGGGGGCACTTTCAGTATAACATTGTTTCCCAAATTCATCATTTGAAAAATATAAGAGTTGTCTATTTTCATATTAAAATTGTTATTTATTTAAAAAATAAATAGTATGTTAGTTTTCATAATAATCCAGGAAGAATAGTCCTCACTTCACTTATGATATTTTCACAGACATGTGTATTATATAATATGTTGTGCTGTGGTTATGTTTAAAAATTGAAGTGAAGTGTGTGGAATATTTGTTTAAGTTTGTTATGTTATCTAAAGGGTTAATACAAAGGTTTATTTAATTCATGTTTACAGGTGAAATGTCTCAAGTGTATTAAGAATAAATATTAAAGTAAGTAGAAACAAGAAAGATTGCAAAATTATGTTATGACTTAATATTACAAACTGCAGTCATGATCCCACTAATGAAGGTATTATCATTATTATTAATATGTCCAAATACAGTTTATGCAGCTGCATCCAAAATGTATTTTCTGTTTTTTCAGGAAAAGTTTTGGTGCTACTCTCGTGAAAAGAGTTAGGAAAGCTGGTTCAGATTTCATTAACAAGGTACCAAGAGTAAGTATACATATAAATGAAGAGTTACTATCACATTGACATCCTTAGTGTATTGAAATTTGTGTCCATTTTATGCATGCTAGTGGCTATTTTTAGCAAATATACAGAAGATAGGATTTCTGTCATACACAGAATTTTATTCAAAATCAAAGGTATGTCAGTTTTATATACCTTTTGATTGTGATTAAAATATTGTGTATGATGAACGTCTGTTTTCTGTATGTTTGCTAGTATTGAAAACTAATATGTAAAATCTAATTACTTGAGGTTTGAAAAGTAAATTAAATGTTACATGTTTTTGTTACATTCACAGGAATAATAATTCCATGAATGTTAAGTAAAGTAAAGTTTGTCCCACTATACGCCATGTAGACGTTTGGGGTGAGTGGAGGTATAGCTCCTCTCTTCCTTGACCTCAGCACTAGATGGGGGTGAGTGGTCAGCATCACGCCCCGGCCGGCTTTACCCCCGAGAAAGGACCCCGGTACCCATTGTAGAGGAGGCTGGGTGGGCCCCAGAGCCGGTCTGGACGCAGAGGCTAGAGGAAAAATCCTCTGCCCCCGTCGGGGATCGAACTCCGGTCGTCCAGCCCGTAGCTAGTCACTATACTGACTGAGCTATCCCGGCTCATTTCCATGAATGTTAATTATCTGAAATGAAAGTAAACACCATTTACTTACAGTGTAATTTCTTAGTCAGTCTTCTTCTTTGCAGTTATGTAAAGGCATTAGAGATCTCCATTTTTTCCAGTCCTGTAGAAGAATTCAGAATGTAACATTTACTGATACTAGGAAGAATTAGTATATTTGTTCTTTTGTAACATCTGTAAGGCAGAGAATTGTAGGTTTATGAAATATTTGTGCCTTGTATTGTTTTATAGAATCGTCGATCTTGGCATGAAGACAGTAGGCATGCTGAAAATCAGGTGGCTGTACCCCATGGATCTGAATCAGGAGAAGGTGGCAATGAATCAGATGCTAGTTTGGATGATTTGAGGAGTCAGTTCCTTCCAGGTTTATATTTTTGTGCATTTATTTCAGGGATTTGCAAACAAATTTAATTTTAACAAAACTAATAACTGCAGTTATAAAGATACCACTTTTGAAATTAATACATATATTGTAAGTATTTGACAAAGCATTGTTGGGCTGTCTTGTAAGGACCAGTGAATTCTATAACTTCACCTTGATTTTATATATGTTATATCATCCTATGTTACAGAATCACACACTTCAGATGGTTTTACACAAAGCACATTGAGTCTAGGTAGTGCAGGAACTCGTAGAACTGTATACTACACAGGAGAAGAAAACAGTGGGACAAGAGAGAGAGCACAAGAATCATATGTAAGTTATTGCAACTTTAACCCTTAATGAGAAGCTGTAGGCATGTCTTAATAGGCCACATATAATTACTCTTCCGTCTGTATTAGTAATGTGAGAGAATATAAGATATTATTGCACATAGTAGAAATGAGGAGAAGAAAGTGAATAGTCACGAAGTCTGACTCTAGTTATGATTGAGTTATGGTTCAAAAAATGCATAGGGTATATAATGTCAAATGACAGCTCAATTATGGATGATGAGATGCAAATTAATTTGCCTGGAGGGACTGAGGAAAACCATGGAAGATCATCTGCAGGCCAAGATTCAGATTCTACACCTTCTAGATATAAATAGTGCTCCAAGATGTTTCCATTTCTTGTGGTCTCCTCACTCATTTTCTGGTTATATTCTTTCTCTATAACACTTTCCCTAACCTGTTGTTCCTATCTTGATCTCAGTCTCTTTTTGGACATTTTCTTTTTGCTTTTATGTTCAAAACTTCCTTTGAGATTGTCTCTATGTTCACTCTTAAAATGTGGCCATATTATTTTATTCTGTTATTTGTTAATTTTTATTCTGTGTTTATCTTTAAATTCTCTGTAATTTATCCTGATTGCCATACCACAAAATTATGTTAATATTGATAGGTTGTTTATTGTACATAACTCAGGATTTCATTTAATTACTCATATATTTCACTTAATATTATATTTATAATTATCAGCTGTTAATTTCACTGGGCTCTAGGAATGACTGAAAATAAAACATGTTTCAGATCTTACTAAAACATGTTTGTTTTGTATGTGAAGCAACTACATATTGGCTGGATAAAATTTCATGTAATTTAAAATGTAACAATATGAAATAGTTACATACATAATGTAATAGAATGTATTCCTCAGTTTCAGCTTTTGCCCATGTTCAACAACAATTTACAAATATATGGTAATATATCAGGTAAACTTAAAGTATTCAAAACAGAACTGTTACATGCGAAAACAGACATTTTGTAACCCACAAACTTTTAGACAATTATTTTTAAAAATCCTAAACAATGTGAATGAGTTGATCTGTGCTGAGTTATAAGTGTGGTGTTTACTAGTTTATTTACTAGGTAGACACATATAACTAGCCAGTCAGTTTCATGGTTAGTGGAGCCAGGGCATGAAGCTAATATGTAACTTCCATCCAGTTCAGAAGTCTGGAATGCATAGAGCTTTACATTCATACATTTTCTACTCCTCTATTGGTTGCTTGTTATATACAGAGGAAACATAGCTTATTACCAGGATTATTTTGTTTTTTATAGAGATGTATAACAAGGAATGTTACAATGTTTTTCCATGTATTCCACATAATAAAGCAGTCCTTTTTATGAATTTTTTCAGTGCAAGGATCAAGATGTAACGATTGACAATAGCACCGCTCCAGAAGTTCCATGCCCTTCTACACCACAGGATTCTAGGTACAATCAGTCTCCTTAGATGCTATGCTGTTACTTATCAGTAAGCTTGACTGGCACAATTGATAAAGTGCCTGGGATGGCTGACATTGTCCCTCTCAGATCAATACCAGTATTGATTACTGTTGTCTAATTCTGCATAAAATTATAATATATTGACACATTTTAGTAAAACTGGCAAATATCTGTCTTTATGCAAATCTTTCCAGCCATTCTTGAGTTTTGCATGCACAGAGACAAATATGGTGAAGCTTATGGGCACATTTTTGCAACTTTTAGTTGTGAATGTGCCCAAAAAGTATTTTAGGGAGTGGATTGTCAGGATAGGAGGATGGAACTGGTTCCAAATTGTTTCCAATGGTGGACTTTGGTATTAGTGTGGTGAACCTTCAGGTCCTGCCACCACATACTATTTAACTGAGTAACTGTTACGTGTTATTTAAAGATCCTGTAATGTGGAGTTCATCAGCTCACTGTTTTAATTATGCTTAATTTAACCATAGGTCATTACTGGTGTATAACCGTATTTCAACTGTAATTGGTGGAGTAGATGAGTCTAGTCAAGTGACCCCTCAAGGGCCACCAAGTCCCAGCCAGGGAAGCCTAGCCCAAACCCCAAACACAGCAGAAGAGAAACGATCAACTAAGACAAAGGGAAAAGGTGAAAATTCCATATGGTATGAATATGGTTGTGTGTAGATATTCTCTTATGTATCTTGCCTTTATAGGTTATGAGGACAAGCAAAAAGGACAAAATTTATCAGCTGATGAAATATGTTTTTGCCAGATTGCATTATTTTCTTCATCCAATTATTTTTACAAAGCAACTGAATACTTTGATTAGTATGGTTTCTTGCCATATGATAGGCCTTCAGGAGTGGGGTATTTCAATCAATGCTGGAAGCACATGACAGTTTTAAAATTTGGATAAAAATGTATGCATATACTATGCCAGTGTCCACTGCTTGAAAGTATGTGCCTACTGATCAGAGGGTTTAGGAATGTTACCATGTGTATTTTTCAGTGCTACCATAAACCGAAGTATAAAAATGTGTTAATTTCACGCATGTTGAACATGCCTACTTAATAAGTTATGCAGAAAAGTCTTCTTTAAATCTTTAAATATACATATTTATGCACAGAGTACATTATTATTGCATTGTAACACAAAGAATATAACTTCAGAAATTATTTTGCAGCTGATGAGCAATATTTAGAAAGGGAAGAGCCCAATTTTTACTGATTTGTTGGGACATGTTGACAAAGAATGTTGAATTTTGTTGTGCCTGTTTAGTAATAATGGATATTAACATATTAAGAGCAATTATCATCATCCTTTCCTGTATTAGGCCTATGAAGTCCTTTCAATTGCTTTCAAGACTGAGAGCAATTTAGTGTGCACTAACTACTGATTTGTAAATGGAATTGCAGCGATCATGACTTAATCCTACATACGTGATGATTTATATGGTTATTCTATGATAATGTATACTTATTTATTGAAGCAGTGCTTTCTTTTTACATATTTATGTTACCATAATGCTGTCTGCAGTGATTGTAGAGGTTGATTTTAATGTCAGAATAACATAGAAATGTCTTCAAAACCTAATTTCAGACTTCATGAAATGTTTCCTTTTGCACATATTCATTTTGTTTCATTCAGTAGGACAGATATCTACTTTGGAAGAGTGGTGGCTGTGATTTGCTATGCCCTTGTGTGCGCGCACATGCGTGCGTAAACGTATCACTTACTTGTGGCAGGTTACACAAGAAAGGAAAGCTCTCCAATAAATATACCACAACCATTTGTTTGTACTCTAGGTGTATTAAATTACACTGTGTCATCATCTTAATTTTTTTAATGTAGAATGCATATTGTAGGGTACCAGCATTGCATTTACTGGAAAGATCATAAAAAAAGATGAGAATTCTGAAGCTGGAATAGCTTGTCCCCCAGTTTATCCTTGAATCAGTGACCTCCAGAAACTGGCCTCACTAATCCAGTGATACAAGGGAAATAAAAGGTGCTGTGATGAAAATTTTAGAGGTCATAACCCACTGTTTGCTTTATCAATCTCACTCGGTAAGATCAATCTCAGTTCTTGTCCCATCCATTTATGTGCCAAATTCAGTGATAATCCATCCATTACAAATTATTTGAGGAACTGATGGACAGAAATTATGTTTCACTGTACAAGACACTAAAACAATGAATGGCGAAACTCTGGCTAGTAGTGTCATCATCATCATCAGTCCGGCTTTCAACATTGAAAGTTGGTGACCCATCATTAGACACGTCAAAATGAACATGAGTCTAAATAATTTGGACTTTTGGAAGGAAATAGAGATTGGGATTAAAGGGCTGGAAGAGATTAGTTATCAGCAGTTGTGGAAATGAGTACAGAATGTCAGAAGACTTCCAAGGTTAGAGTGACTGGTATTCAGAGGCACAAGTATTGAATCTGTACTGCTGAACTTCTTATAAATATTTTAGATGTTTTATTGGGAATGGACTATTCTTTAATATTGAAACATATATTACATAGTTACTTTCATGTAATGTCTTCCAAAAAGGCACTTTTTACTTCCATAATTGTTAAATAAATATATTTTTCAACAGAAAGCACAAGCCAAAGATGGCACATAATAGACTGAATTGGCCTAACAACGTAAGTAGAGTGGAGATATGGTGATACAACGATAAAATACTTATGGTGCCCAGACTAATGTAGTGTATATTATAGGCCTATTAATTTAATATTTCAATAATTTTTTTTGTCAGAGTTTATATCATTTATCTGATGATTGTTACAGAGTGCTAATCAAATGTGTGCATCAAGGACATCTTTTCCAAATGTTCCATGTACAAATAAGTAGAAACACCTATTTATTGTTTCATGTACAATATGCTACATATATATATCATATTTTACTGATAACTTCCAGGTTTATATCTCTGTTTTTATTATTAACTATGCTTTTCTTTTCATTAAGTTTAGTGTAGATGCACTTTCCAGCAACCAATAAGTTCTGTTCATGATAAGGTTTTTCAATCTGAGTTTGTTTTCAATGTCTGTAATGTACACAAATCCAAAGATCAAGCAGCCAGATGCCACTTCCCATTATAGAAATTTGAGTTCACTCTCAGGATAGTCCATTTGGGATTGGTGACAGACATTGTGGCAGGTTTTTACTTAAGACTTCAATTTTCCCTTGTCAAGTCATTATTCCATGAATACCCCATACTACTATCTGTGAGGTGTGCAAAAGGCCTGATCAGCCAGCATATTGTCACAGCCTCTTATTCATCTCCAATCCAGCATGACTTTACATTGAGTACTAATAGTTACAAAGCATTGGGCAGTTAATGGCATTATTGCATCACATGTCTAAGCAAAGGCATATCACTTCATTGTTAGTGGTAAAATGCTCTCATGGACTTACTCACAAGGCACAGCACAAATAACTTCGAGATGAACACAGTTGGAAGTTGACATACAACTTCTGAACTACTCAGTGTATTTAATTTCCTGCACAGTTTTTGTTAATTCTATCTGCCAAACAATTACTGAAGATAAAGCTCTCATTGTGAAACCTTAATAAATACTGTATGTACTAACCTGCAGGTGTGAATGCTTGTGGTAACACAGTAATATAAGAAACAAGTAGTGTGTGGGGAGAAGTATTATTTACACACAGACTTGTAAAAGTTGTAGAATGTTTGATTTCAGCATTACATAATACAAATTAATGTCTGAAGTGCATTACTTCAGCCAGTTGGTTACATGGATTAGGGCCAATATAGGATATGTATGTCACACAAATGCTGAAATAAACATTTGAATTTTTCTTTATCTCATCTGTATGTTGAAATTGTAACTGGGCTGTAAAAGGGAACAGCACCAGTTAACTGGAAAGAATCTCAGCAGAGTATTTTAAATAGTTTTAATTACATTTTAGAACTTTTATAAGAATACTAAGATTATAGTAATTTATGTAATTAGTGATGGACTTTATTACAGATAATCCTGGCCAGAATCAGTATTGTAGCTTTCTGCTTTACATTTTCACAGACCACATGTCCAATACTGAAAATCATAATTCTATCAATAGTATGGTGTAAATGTTTACAGTGTCAATTGAAACTACAATGGATTGTTTTATTTCTGCCTAATTAACCATCATACCATGCAGATGTACAGGGGACTTAGGTATAGCTCTACATGTTCTTAACCTCAGCACTAGATAGAGGTGAGTGGTCTGCTTCATCCCCTGCCCACTTTACCTCCAAGGAATAAACTCCAGTACCCACTGGGTGGGCTTTAGAACTGGTCTGGATGTTGCAGAAAACAAGAAAAATACACATTCAGAGACACTGTTTTACATGGCACAATCAGTTTAGTTTTCAGAATTTATGTGCCATCAGAGTAGATTGGAAGAAAGATTAATCTAATTTTTTGTTCTTATTTCTCTATAAATAATAAACTGTAATACAGTAATAGTTTTTCTTCAATGAGATTTCCAATTCCTGATCACATACGGGGTACAAAATTTAACTCTGAGAGCTACAAAAATGTTCCTGTGTATAATTCTCCCTAAATATATGGAAAAGCTAAGTGAAACATGACAATTGAATGTTAGTAAAATCAGTAGCCCAGTTGAGAATGAGGATAAATGCAAATTAGAGAAACTATTATTGTTTATCATTTCAGATCAAAGATGATTTTTTCCAGAGAGTGAATAGCACTGCAACAGTTTCTTGCTTGAATGATTGGTTAGCAAGGGACTGGCAGTGTTAAGTTAATAGGATTCATTTGGTCCACCTTGCGTTGTAAACTTTAGTATAGAATGTAAGATGTTACTGTATTCTTAAGTCATCTAGAAGTGTCAGAAAATGGAAGGAGCTGTGTGCGCTCAATCCCACTTTATTCAGTGAGATTTCAGGTTATCATGGTAGTGAGTATGAAAATGGTTGTCTGCTGGGTTGTTGCTCCATGTAGTCTGGTATAAATTTACCAGTGTTTCAGAGGTGCTTGCTGCCTCTATTATCATGGTAATGATTACTCTGATTATCTCTGAAATGTTGATAAACTTCTATGAGACTACATGGCACAACAACCCAGAAGATGGAAATCTTCCAGTTTATTTAATTGACTTCAGAGTGTATGTTTCTGGTACTGGTGTTCCACCTAATTATCTGGCCACTGTGTTTGGCTTCAGCATGATACTAGTGAATTTAAGTGTATAAAAACAAGCAAAGAATGTTCAAATGCTGCTTCAAATTCTTTAAATTTTTATATAACATTTGTACACTTTTGTGTCAGTTGCTTTTTGTAAACAAATTTTCTTGAGTACAGACTTTTTCACTCATAATTATTTTCTTATTTCATCACAGTTGTGAAAACAAAGTACATTCATACAATAAAAGTCCCAGATAATGAAATTCATGATTCCAATATTTTTTTAATTTGTAACTCTCTGATGCAATGGATTCCTTAAATTTTTAATATTTTCTTAAGCACTGAAGGTTTCGTTTATGGAATCCTTATGTTGGTCACAACGACCAATGGACCACCCACTTAACATTATTTCATTCTATTTCCCACAATCCTTTTAATATTATCCTACATATCTCAGCTACGTCGTCTTAA
Source organism: Zootermopsis nevadensis (assembly GCF_000696155.1). Next base: position 278,438 of record NW_019059924.1, read on the forward strand.
TGACTGTTTTCATCAGTTTTCTGTACCAACATTTTTCATGTCCAGTTCATCTCAATCTTATTCCATATCAATACTAGGTGTTGCATAATACTATGAAGTGTCATTTGATTCTTTTATTTTCACAGTTCTTCCATATTTGTGGAACCTGATATTCTCCTCTGTGCCTTGTTTCCAAATACCTTCAGTTTTTATTATTCCACTTGGAATGCAAGACTTAGTTTCATTCCCATACAATATAACAGGTAAAATTATAGTATGTAAATTTTAATATATACTTCTTTGGAAATTAGTTGAGGTATGTAAAGAGGATTTGAGGTTTTCATGGCAGCAAATACAAAGATGTTGTCTTCTGAGTTGTAACGCTGTGTAGTCTAATAGAAGTTTAACATTTCAGAGGTCCTTTTTTCCTCTGAAATGTTGGTAAAATTAACAGTGCTAACACCCAGAAGACAGCCATCTTTGTAATAATATTGTTTTCAAGTATGAAACGTTGTTGCACTGATATATTAGCAATAATTATGTTACTGTTTAACCTGATTAGTTTGAGTATTTGTCATACTTTTATAACTTTACTTTGATATTTTGACGACCCGTTCTTCAAGTGCTTGAGCACTGTGGGTCCCAACTTTTCGTTCTGAAGGGTATGCACAGTACAGTATGGAGGGATATGGAGCAGTATTATTTAAAAAATTTGTAACATTAATATACCCAAATCATGTTCGTATTTAGGTTTGTAAGTTATGGTCTATGTTCCCTTTTACTGGTACCTCACTTACCTCATTTTCAATTTTATATCCTCCAGCATTTACTGCCACACTCCTAAAACAATCACCTCAACAACATGAATTTTACATGTACACATAGCTCACATTATATGAGTTAATTCAGGGCCTTCATATTCACACAAACATCCTTGATATAGTAGCTGAAAATAAGGATGTCCACTGGAAATGACAGCTTCTCGCAGCATGATTCAATGTCATGAGTATATACTAGTATCAGGTCTCACAGCTAAGGGATGTAACTTGAATGCTACTCCCTCCACTACTACAGTGCTTCTAGGAGTGTCTCCACTTGACAAATGTGACATACGAATCTGAAAAATCCATTAAACCATTTACATATCTCAGCACATACAGAACACTAAAACACTGAATTAAGTCTATTTATCTTCAAATAAAACTCCCAATCTGGACTGTGTGACTATTCCTACTAAACCTCCAAACCACTGGACCCACATCAATATTTATGTTCAATCTTCATTTTAAACCACTAATAGTATATTTAAAATTACATAAAATGTGAAAGATATCTGTTTACCTCTTTTTAAGTCTTACTCTGTTTGTATGTCTTCAAAATAAACCCTTCACATTCATACACAGAGAACAGGTACAGAAAATATAAATCAAATGAATACAGTACCGTAGGTCTTCTTTCTGCATCACTCATGTAACTAACACACATTGTTTTGGAAGAATGTGTCCATACAAATTCTCCAGTTTCATCATTGGGAAAGCATTTGAGAAGAATTAATCCTCCAATTTTTTCTTCCACACCATGAAGGAATGGAGATTCTACAAAACAATACAGGTTAGAAAAATGTAAATGGAACCAATTCATCCATTTTTCAATAACTGATATTGAAGGTTATAATTTTGGCATATTTGTACTGAACTTCTTAAAGATATAATAATAAATGGTGTTTCTGTCAGTCCACCTAAAGCACAAAATATGAATATTCAAATTCCAAAAATCGTAGTTTCTTTATACATTCTTTTGTGGATCTATAGTTGTGTCAAGATTCAATCATGTAACTATTCTGGCCCAAAAGTGTGCAGGCATATCCAAACATAGGTATTTATTACCTCATTACAAAACCTGGATTTCCCACACATGAAATTAAGTTCAGTGGAATATGAACTTTTTTTTAAAGAAAAGTTATTCTTTTGATTCCATAAAATACTTCAATCTAACAAACAACACTAAAAAAGAAACCTGCAGACTACCCACCTAAGAAACGCAGAGACAGAACCTAAAAGAGGAAACAACTTTTAAGGGTGATGCCATGAAAATCAGCACAGATATCATGCCATTACAGGTTATCCTAATGCCATATTTTTAGAACCCCTACCATCAATAAAGGTGGTGGTGATGGTGATGTTGACTGAAGTGTGTTGATAAATTTGACATGAGAAATGTGAAGGAAACATGCTAGGACCTATCTCAGCATTCTCCTCTGGATTGACAAATACCTTTGTAAAAATGGGTTAAGGGTATAAACGTGAATCTGTTCAGCAGTTCAGTATGAAAACCTGTAATTAATATTCTGAATTTTGATGCCTCACCCATGAATTTAGTTTTCATTACTTTGTGAAGTCCTGTTACAGAACAACTGTTCTTTTGAACCTCAAGAGCTGCTTCTCTAGCCAGCATGGTGCGAACAAGGTACTCCCCACAACCAGATGTGCATGTCGCAACAGATGGTACGTGACTTGTTCCGTTGGATGCCCAACATCCACATCCATATGTTGCAGCCTGAAAGTAAGTAGACCAAGCATTTATGCAGATTTAACTGGATGTATATCCATATAGGTTGTGTACTTCCCTCCCACACTGACATCAGTAGGTCCATTCACAATTCTCTAGCAAAGGATCTGTATGTCACAAAAACACTAGCTCTCTCTCTCTGTCTCCCTCATAATATCAGTTTGTTAGATCTGTTGGTGTATAACAATAATAGATAAACTGTTAATGAAATCAAATTAATTTTGTGAAGTTGAATGCAGAATTAGAATATCATTCACAATGTATGTTCACACACACACACAATTTAAATTGTAATAGAAACACCTTGGATAACTCCTGAGATTCAATTGTTCAACATCTGACTAACTTGAGAATTCAACAATTAGTCATATACACCTCCCTTTGCAGCTTTTGTGTTAATTCTTTATTAAGAAATTTCATGTGTTGGCATGCCATGAAGAAGGCGAGGTGATAGTGACAATACAAGATCAAATAGAAGAGTGCATAAGATTCATAGTTATGAATTGAAATTCAAACTGTTGGAAACATGTCACGAAAGGTGAAGGCCTTGCTGAAATGTCATAATTAAGAATCTTATGATTCTGCTCCTGAGATAGCAGAACACATCTATGGGGAAATTGTGTGGCTGGATTCAGTGGCATTTAAAATAGTTACTAATATGTGTTGTAGTGTCTAATTCTTCCATTATTCTATGCCATCATTAATATTTCATACAACTATGTCATGAGTTGTTTTTAAGAGGGAATTTATATGAATGCACTATACCAAGCAATTGTAAATATATATCTGCAACTCCAGACAGACAGAAGTGTCACATGAAATGATAAAGGTTTCTTGAAAACTGGAATGTTTTGGCAGTACAATATTTACAAAACTGAACTAAAGATTTATATTCCCTCTTAAAGTAAACAAATGAATATATATCAGAAGTGAACATTCACCTGCCCCACCCTGCCAGGATGTTTCAGAGCCAGTCCTCCACTAGAACAAGCCGCAGCCACATCACCATATGCATCCACACAAACAGCTCCTACTGTATCCAGTGGTGTCAAAATCTGAAAATGATAAATGTACATGATAATAAAAATTGCATTTTCCAAAATCATTTACTTGCTAACTTTGGAATAAAATCTGAACACAATGAAAATATTCATATTGTCAATTACAACTTGTAAAGATGATCTTATTCAGCACGTGCCCTTATAAAATTTTTAAAAGATAATGCATACATAATCTTATAATTTTAGTGCCATCTGAAAGCCATGTCATTCTTCATTGCCATTAAAATCAGGAAGATAACTCATCATCATGGCTAAGTGGTTAGTACTCATTTCACAGTTAGGAGGTCCCAGGTTCAAATCTCAGCCTGGACACCAGCTATCCTGAACTCTTTGCAAGTTTATAGTCCCTCCAAACAAATACAAGGTAGTACATTAAATTAGGCAGAAAATGTATAATTTCATATACCTTCCAATTAATTATTTGTCTTTTGACACTCGGCTATTGACAGGATTATTAAAAAGTAGCCCTTAATTTTTCTTCAGGTGTTGGCTATTATTATTTTCAGTTATTTCACAACATTGGTGCACACCCCCCACCCCCCAAGCAGAAAACAGAGCTCATATCCAATTTCCCCCCATTATAAATGTTATATGTTTCACAGTGAGATCCAGTAGATTCCACATTATTTTCTTTCACTGTTGTTACCAACATAAAAAAAATATGTGCATTAAGTAACATACCATGCACCATTCAGAAGATTCTCAATTCTTCCCATACTACAATGTTTTCCAGTAGTGCTCTAAGAAAATGTTTGTTTCACAGAGGTATTCATTTCATTCTTAACAGTCTTCCACTATGACACCATTCAGGAGATACTCTGTTCATTTTCTATTGTTACTTACAGAAATAGGGTGAAAATAATGTAAGAACTCCTGCAGACCTAAGCTTTATTCAATAGAATATTGTTGGTTGCACTGTAATGTTTAAATACTGTAGTTCTCACATGTACAAAGTTCTCACATTGTTTTGGTAGAATAAAATAATTAATAAGTAATATTTTATGTCACACGTTGATCACAGACCTTATCAGTATGTATCTGGTATCTTTCCACTTTCTTCTTATAATGGTGATATTGTTTTAATGCTTTATCTGCAATTAACAAGAAACAAAACAAACTTATGTACTGATATAAAAATTATTTCAGAATACACTTTAAAATGGTCCTTACACTGTGTTAAATATACAATTTTTTTAAAATTCTGATGTTTAGGTCACAGTATTACATACCTGATATAAGTCTCCTGGAATGAACAGTAGTTAGTTCTGCTTGCTCAGCCCATTTACGTGCTCCATTTCCAACCAACAAACTAAAGTATGAACATCAATTAATTAGGCTGCTGCAACAAAGTAAACCCTACAAGTACATAAACATTGATATCTTCAGAACTTGAAGAAAGACTGCATAGAAAAAAATCTGACAGGAAATGAGAATATTTCAGTATGAGGAATATCATAACTTCTACACTTTCTAAAAATAATCATGTCCCTTTTAACAAACAATGTGAAATTAAACCTATCTTACACCTCATATTCATTACATTTCTTAATTCAGGAAACCTTCCCCACTTCATGTGCATTAAGCTGTTAATATTAAACTATTCTTTAAAATTTATCATCAGCGAGATCCTACATAAAATATTAAACTTTTAGATTCATTAGAGAGTAGAGTAGAGTTTATTTACATTCCATAGATCCTTCTTACGACTCAACCAAAGGATGTAGAACATGCCATTTCATACAATATACATTAACTTCAGAACTTTCAACACAAGTACAAGAACATATTTCACATATCAATGTACATAAACTTCATATTCTGCAATACAAGTATGAAAAATAATTTTACAAATTAATAAACATAAACCTCAGAATTTCAAATAGAAATACAAAACTTGCTTTACATATAGATTATGACTGTGCTATAGTAGAATACATCATAGCAGGGGTACAGTGTATATAATAGACTAAGAAAGGTTCTAAACTCCAGTCAGGATCATAGTCCTTCCAAATGTGAACTGGGATGTATTGTAGACATGCAGAAACTAACCTTGGTGGAACTCTCCCCAGTGCAAGTGCGTTACAGCTCTGCTTTTTACAGATATGGTGAGCAAGTTTCACTGGGTTCTTCACACCAGGCACAGCCCCAACTGCCCCATAATGTAATGTACAACCATCCATCACACTAGCATCACATTCTACATGTCCATCCCATGTTAGGTTGGAACCATATCCAGCATTGGTTAGAGGGGAGTTCTCTAACACTGCTATGACATCTGTTACAGTTTCCAGAGCTGTGGCCCCTGAAGCCAAAAGTGAATATCCCTATATGAGAAGAAACATATGATAATTCACAGCAGATGATACATTATGTGTTAATAAAAATGAACATAAACTGAAAGCTCCTATAGCAATATTCGCCAACATACACATTTTAAACCAACTGTTATACTATGGAGTTTGAAAATATTCTCTTAAGCAACTTATAAATAAAACAAATAAATGGCTACCAAATTTAAGTGATTAATCAGTTAATCATAACACTTTAATGACTTTATAAACATTCCCACTGTTTGCCCTAAGGTTCATATACTTACTTTGTTACATGCTTTACAACACAGCTTCTTATATTCTTGCCACAGTGCTTCAGAATGTTTGCCAGCACCTAAATGGGCCATACAGAATCATGTCTACATTTTGACTGTAAGTAAACACCCTTAACCCAAAGAATAAAGCACAAGTGATGATCATAAACAACACATATTAAGATACACTTGATTTTTACACAAGAAGGAAATAACGGCCAACAGAGAGGAACAAAATCATAAATCATATCTAGATAGCAGTTAGATGTCAGGGATTTTAAAGAGACCATAAGGGAACCGCTAATTTATTTTGCTCTAAAAAAGAAACAACAAGAAATGGTGTTGCAAGTTCCGTTAACCTCATATGGTAAAATTACAGGCAAATTTCTACGATTACGAGAGAGGATACATTAAAGTTTTCTGAACCCTCTGCGTCATGACTATTTTCATCTCACCTAGGTGAATACCTATAAATCCTGGCATTTTGAACCTTCTTGTTCACCCAACACGGCACCGATAAAACAAAATTATTGGATACCTCTCCCTTTTACATGTAGTACTGACATGAGTGCAACATTGATAGTTTTACCTGTGTTTAAAAGCTACTCTAACGTTTTCTGTTATAATGTCTGATGTCAAAGCCACGAGCAGTTAATTTTATAAAAGCAATAATCAATTAAAAACACCCTCTCACCAAATATAAACTGCAATTTGATGATAATACCAAACTCTATAAAATGAGTTTCAATGTTGGTAGTTGTGGAAGCAAGTGTCAAAAAGTAATAAATGTGGACTATTTAGATTTATTTTGTAAGTGCAAGTGAAGTGGTGTACTGGCGTGTGTTAATTAGAAAAATACATAGATTTAATATATTTACAAGTGACATTTATAATGTATGTCTCAAACCGATATTCTAGCTTTACAGCGAAATGGTTAGATGAAATATCGTTTCTCTTTATGAGCCCTTGGCTAACAATTTTCAGTCATTTCGTTGCATGTTACATTTCAACAATTTTCGAGAAACAGCATCCCCAGCACAAGCTGTTCGATTATTTCTTTTTAGGTCCGATGTGTGCATTACTTCTCTTGTTATTATTGCCCTTTGGAGTGTTGGGAATAGTAATATGGGTGATGCTCTGTGTAACCACACGCCAAGAAAAATATACGTACTTAAGTGCTGATGAATTTTTTTCAGAAGATGATATAAACTGTGAACTGCAGAATTCGGGGACATATACTTTGGCATCAGTAAATGTTCTTTTGGCACCAGAAGTAATAGCTAGGCTGAACAATAATAAGAGCTCATATGCTCGAACTTCAGAAATAGCGAAAAGAATACTGAATCACACAGGAAAACCACTTTCTAATTTGGTAACTGGAAATGAATTTGAAATTAAGAGCAAGTATAATAGCATATTAACTGAGTTCCCATGCCTTGATTTTCTCTGTTTGCAAGAAGTTTGGGAACGTCCATATGCACTGATTTTAATTGAATATTTGAAGAAAGAATTCTCATACTTTCTTTATGACATTGGGGATTACTGTTTCAGCAAAAACTTTTGCATGCTTGGTAAGTGTTACATTTTTTGGTTGCGTAGCTTGTATGATGTAAGCCGACTGCTTAAGTTACTTGATTCTTTTCAGGAAGTGGGTTATTTTTTGCAAGTAAGAAACCTATTCTTGATGCTGATTTTAATATCTTCACACTTCGAACTAAGCATGCAAGATGTACATCTCAAGGAGTACTCTGTGTAAAGGTCAGATGTCAATTCCTTTTCCAATAATGCATACATGAAGCTATTCAGCTTCTTATTATAATATTTCTTTAACTTCTTTTATGTTCTGAATGCTTATATGAAACTTGTATTGCTGGACAAGAATTATAAATGATAAAATCTTACTGCAAATAAAATTGTTTTGAAGATAACTGTGTTCTGGGATGTTGCATTATGTAGTTTTACAGAAATTGACTGACATTTCAGAGGTGCTTACTACCTCCATTATTGGGGCAAACTCATCAAGTAAGCACTTCTGAACTGTCAGTCAATTTCAGTGACATTGCATGGTGCAGGATCCCAGAAGACTGTTATCTTCATACTCGCCACTATGTGTACCTGAAATTTCACTTAGAATCATTCATGGCTTTATTTGCTGTAGTAAAAGGTAAAGGCAGTAATTTATTTTGATAGTATAATAATTAAGTGTAGGTGAAGAAAGTAAAATAAATTAAAATGCAAATAATTAAACTTTATCTCAACACAATACATTGTATATCTTCTTCTGTCACTCTGGAAGGAGCACTAGTTATGTGAGATCATGGAATGTAAATAAATTCTATTCTAAACTACCCTGATAAATTTTATGTACTCTAGTCATTCTTTATGAAATAAGTAAATGGAAACACTGTATTGCAGAAACCATAACACAGTCTTAAATTTACCTGAAGGCTGTGGATTCAATAACTTCATTTTATTTTGTCATATTCTCTGATTTTTTATGTAGTAATAATTTTTCTGTGCTTTTCAGATACAGCATATAACATAATGTTTTAACATTCAATAATAGAACATGTTTTGTTACAGAATATTAATTAACACTTCAGGTTTTAGCTGCAGTTATCAGACAAAATAGTGTTTTTACTGACATGAAATAAAATGAGCTGTGACATTGTTCAGCACTGTTGATTTCCTGCATATTATTGTAAAGAAACATCAACAGGAAAATCCATTTATAAGTGTTACATTCATTGTTTCTCTGAAACAGGCTACTGTAAATGTACAGAGTTGTATACCTTGTTATGTCACAGCCTTTCTACTTGTCTTCATATGCAAATGTTTACATATTTGTTCCTTTCATGATGTAAATATTAATAAACACAAATATTTTCTTATAGGTGTTGTTAAATTATGATGAATGTGGTGACCGTCATGTTGGTTATATTGCTAATATGCATACACAAGCTTTCCAAGGGTCTGAAGCTGTGCTGTTGTCACAGCTTACAGATGCCTTAATATTTATAACTTTGTTCAAGGAGCAAACTACACAGCCCAAAGACATAATTGACTTTGATATTGTTTGTGGTGATTTCAATGCTGATAATATGTCTCCAGGTAAGATAATGTTATCAGTAGAGCTGCTTTTCTTACGAGTTTTTTACTTCCAACATTACCATCCATATGAAGTCTGATATTTTGTTTCTGATGTATGACATGTGGTTGTAATGTGATTATATTTTCTCTAAGACAGTAGAGAATGGAGATCATAGTTTACTTCTTTGTGCAAAACTTATAATTCATGTTTTTATAACATTATAGTCCTTTTTATATTGTCATCTAAGGCTGGGGCCACACGACCGTACAAAGTACATCCGTTGTAATGCACATCGTGACGTCTGTCATAGAATCATGAAGGGACATATAGGGTACAACACACGAAGCACGCTTTGGGGCAGGTGTTGTGTTGTGCTCTTGTGAGCACAGTAAAGAACCTTCAGGTTCCATAAAAGCCGTGGAATGTTAATGAATCTGTCCACCTTAATGCTGTTAATAAATCTGCATTGAAGGGCTTGAATTACATTTGGTTTATTTCCAAATTTCCTAGCTGATAAGGATGTGCAGCAGCATTTACTCTTTGAAGAATATCAGGATGTCTGTGTTGCAAAAGCAGGACAGGATATGGATTGGGCAGTTGGCACTGAATTGCGGCAGTGCATGTTACATCACCTAGATATCATGGATCCAGATAATTTCAGAAAAATATTAGTGGATGATTCATTACGGAGATTGTATGTCTTGGATGCAGATGTTCTGGTGAGTTCTGTAGACAGTGGCATTGAACAATAAAAACTATTACACATTTTATTTGCTGATTACATTGTAATACTAACAATGGAGGTACCCCCTCAGTTTTGTCCTTAAGAAACAACTAATCTCAGTCATTTGGCTTACATTGTTTAGTGAATGAAACATCCATTTCCTGAAACATTGTGTTATGCTCAGAATACAAGAGGATGAACAAAATCCAGAAACCCAATAATACATTTTAATTTGTTTAAAATAGAAAGCTCATCTTGGTCTACAGGTGCATTCTACACATCTTATGACATCAATTGTTCAACCAGGTCCAGAAGGTTTTGTTGAACCTCTACCTCATGGTGGAAGAAGAAGAGTGGATAGGATTCTTTATAAAGGTTCCACAGAAATTGTAGGTTACTGCTTTCTCTCTGCTCTCACAAATCTCACTGATCACTTGCCTGTGTGTTTGACATTGAAACCAAAGGTCTCATGATAACAGTGATAGTTGGAATCATTTAATGCACCTGGTCCAAGTATCTGTGTAGACAAACCGCTCTGTATCCTGTGTGCAACAATGATAATATTTCTGAAAGTCTCACAAGTGTTGCTGCTATATAAAATACTTCTCAATTTGCACCTACATGGCGTATAGTGGAATAGCTTTACTTTGCTTTTTCAGCTACACTCTACTATTAGTAAGTTACTTATATAATAATGATTCAGAGATGGACAGATACTGAGGTATATAGACAAGATGTGATCTTTGAAAATATGTGATACTGAATATTCAATTTTATGACTAAAACTGTACACATATAAATATGTGTCTTGTGTGAAGCCACTCTGTTCTGCAGTGCAGGTGAGTGGATTTAGCACTGGAAACCTAGTTGACTATTTATGGCAAACTGTACATAAATATAAAGGCATTTTAAATTGAGTATTTCAACAATCCATTCCAGGAAGCTGTATGTAGATGCTTTATTCCTCTTCAGTGTTGTACAAAACAAAAATTAGTACCTTATCTTTTTTTTATTCTCATAGGGTATAAATACTAACAAAGTTAAACAGAAACTTGTTTTTTTTAATGTACTTCACTTCAAGATCAGTTTGTCAGCTAAATGTGTTTCTGCTGTTAATGTAATAATCAGGAACATAACATTTTCAGGTATTTTGTTAACTGATGTTGTTGAACCTTTGAAGTATTAACTACTTTTTTTTTTGTACATTTTGTCACAGGTCTCATATTATTTATAGTTCTTATTGTATTTTTCTGTGTTTGTGTTGTAACTTTTTTCACACCATGCCTCCTGTGCAATGTTTGTAATGACATTATGCTGTTGTCAGTTGTTTTAATAATTTAATTTAATTATTATTGCTATTACAGTGATTAAAGTAAGTAAACTGAGATTAGTAGCACATGCAACATGTGTGGAGGAAATAAAATATGTGTGATATTTTGGTTTAGAGACCATGTGCAGTAACAGTATGTAACACCATCATCAAGAGTGTATTGTATTTCGTTATAATGTAAATGATATAAATTAAAACATATTAAGAAAATTGTGGGGAACTGGACTGAAGTTTGGGATTGTGGTGTGTAAGGCGTTTGGTGGCGGTGACTCCGTAATCTGTATCATTGGATGTTTTGAACGACTAAATACTGTTGGAAAAGACCTTGAATGAAGGAGGAAGTTAGATATGCACAGCCAACAACAGCTGTGTGGAGTAACTTCAGCTTTGGGGGTCAAGGGGCTTTATGAAATTTCCCAATTATATGTTTCGTAGGAAGAAGTCTTCGAAATCCTCAGTTGGCAACCCTAGTTATAGTACCTTTCATGAAGTGTGTTATTAGAGAGTATTTGTAATTTTAAAAGGATGAAGGCATGAATATAACTGGTTAATGTACACTTATGGAACTAAAATTTAGTTGCAAAAGAAGCATTTTTGGTTTCATATAAATAGACTTCAATAGTCTAGCCCTACAAAGGTCATGACGATGATTATGAAATGATTCCTTGATATTATTTTACAGAACGCCATTTTTTATTTTGAGGATTAATGTGACTATATGACAGCACCTTCTCTTCGATTGGTGCCCAACATTGGCGGGCATTTCGTCGACACTGATAATAGCCAATGAAGTATATACTATGTTTAAATAATTGACCAAAGAAGTGAAAGTCGCATGGTATTTCGATGTGTATATTGATATGTAAGGATATGGTGTAATTGTAATATTTCCTTGGACGAGGTGTAGAAGCTAATACCGAGCCATGAGAATTGGTCCCGGATTTATGGTAATTATTCCATTACTTAATGTACGCTCGACGCTTCATAACCTTGTCTATTATATGCTATAGAAGTTCATATAGAAGCGCATCAGCCAGAGTGTGGTTGGCAGCGCTTAAAACCCGACCAGAATACGGTGGCTGTCAACCTTTCTATCGTATTTATTTGTTTGACGCTGTCAATAGTTGAAACTAAATGTCATCGACTGAAGTATTGTATCCTCCCTTGAACTGACTTGATCAAAAATGTCCAAATCGAAGGTAGTGTAAGAGATTGCCTTCATATCGCCGGGAATATCGGTTATGAATATGATGGTGAATTAGGTTAGACTAGTTAAAGATGATATAACAGTAGGATTCTTGTGCAGTGGGTTCTTCCATCTCAAGCTGATTTCCAAACCTTTGCCAGAAAGGCAGACACCTGGAAAGTAAGGAACTAATGTAATAAAGCAAAAGAGTTTGTGTTATTTACAACAAATATAAACAGGATTAGCCATTTCTGAATGTTTATGTATTGTGTCTATATCTGTTACTAATTGCTGTTACATTTTACATTTCAGTATAAAATAAAGTCTTTGCTGTGTGTGACAACAGGTGCATTTGGTGCCTTCTCTGCTATAAGCATCTACAAAGGAAATGAGATATTTTTTGACAACATTTTGATGCCACTTGTGCATACATTAAATCCAGAGACTTCCCATAAGGTTGCTATTATAACTTCAAAATATGGCTTTTTTCCAAGAAGCTGCTATGAAGATCCACTGACATTGGTAAGATTTTCACAAGTCTTACCATTCAACCAATTGTGTAAGTTGGTATTAAAGTTCCTGTGTGATGATAATCATATATTAATGTCTTCTTTACTATGTTTATATCAGTCCAATTTCTTATCATCCACTTGTTTCATAATAAATACATCCAAAAAATATTAAAGTTTGCTAAGAATGCCTTTTTAATTACAGAAAACTCAGGTGTGGCAGATGAACTTTGATAATCCTGTAGGAATTGCTGCTGGATTTGACAAGCAGGGAGAAGTAATTGAACCACTTCACAAGATTGGGTTTGGTTTTGTAGAAATTGGTTCAGTCACTCCAGTTCCACAGCCAGGAAATGAACAACCTCGGGTGTTTCGCCTTCAAAAAGATGGAGCAGTAATCAACAGGTGTTGGATAGAAGCATAGATGTTAATAAGAGTGATTTGTTATATAAATGCATTTATTAAGGCAAATAGTTCATGTTTATACTAAATCATAAAATTTGTGTAGAAAGACTGTCCACCTGACACTAGATTATTGTTTCCCAAACTTCTTCACCTTGAGAAATATTGGCAGATAACTTTCCACCTCCAAAAAAACAAGTTAGGAAATATGTAACAGAAATTTATGTTTTATTAGGTATGGTTTCAACAGTGATGGCCATGAAGCTGTATGCTCTCGACTTAAGCTTCTGAAGTCCAAGACATCTTTTGTGGGTATTGTTGGAGTTAATTTAGGACAAAATAAACATTCTGAAGATCCTGTCAAAGATTATATTGATGGCATAAAGAAGTTTGGGGATGTTGCTGACTACCTAGTGATAAACATATCTAGGTAAAGAAGTCTGTTTTAATTTCATATCATAAATGATATAGGACTTTTAAGTTTTTTGTAATTTGTAAGCTGAAATACCTGAATAATACCAGGTCTACAATTTATGAGGCTGCGGTCGTGGTGCATTGTATGGTCGGCCAGCGCTCTGTTGATGTGGGCAAGAGTTGTGTGCGTTCTTCCGGTGGATGACCGGCGAATCAGTTTCAGTGCCGCTAGTAACAGCGAACTACGAATATTACTCGTCACTAATACATGTTATTACATAAATTTTTCTTACCTTAAATCACAAAAGATGTTCAAAGTGACTTCATTGTGCTTGCAGGCAAGCTTCACATCTAGTTAACATGTTTCGAAATACTCAACGAAGCTCTTCTTGTAAATTGCCGAAATCAATTGTCGAATATTTTCTTTAAGTGCTTCTACAGTGTGCGGATAAATTGTGAACATTATGTAAATTTAATACTTAGACCCTTTTTCCAAGAAATGACCGATGAGGAAAAGACTTACGGTTTCTTCATGCAAGACAATGCTACAGCTCACACAGCTGATCGGTCGATGTTGGCATTAAGAGAGGTGTTTGGTGAAGATGTTATCGATCAGTGGCCTCCGCGTTCCCCAGAAAACCTGTGCATTTTTACCTGTGGGGCATGTCGAAGAAAAAAGTTTATGTAAACAATCCTCACACTGCAGAAGCACTTCAAGAAAATATTCGACAATTGGTTTCGGCAATTTACCAAGAAGAGCTTTGTCGAGTATTTCGAAACATGTTAACCAGATGTGAAGCTTGCCTGCAAGCACAAGGAAGTCACTTTGAACATCTTTTGTGATTTAAGGTAAGAACAATTAATGTAATAACATGTATTAGTGACGAGAAATATTCGTAGTTCGCTGTTACTAGCGGCACTGAAACTGATTCGCCGGTCACCCACCGGAAGAACGAGCACAACTCCCGCCCACATCAACAGAGCGCCGGCCGACCACGTGATCAAAGCACGACCGCAGCCTCATAAATTGTAGACCCTGTATATAAAATATGCATGTAACATAAAGTATTTGTCACTGGTAGCTACAACTGTTGTCATATGCATTTTTTTCTGTCTGCTCCATGTTGTATAATATGAATGAAAATTTGGTTTAGGTCAGTGAATTTAGCAAAGGAAAAACCAAGTTTAACCAAAATCAGTTTCTCCAGAATGGAGTTACTGAATATCGATGTTTGGATTGATTGCTCAAGTAAATGAATGCTGAAAAATTGTTCCAGAAAAAGCCTATAAGCAGAAACAGAAAGAAATTTATATGTGTCTTTCATCCATATGTGGTCACGTGCTCACAAATTCCTTCCACATACACTCACAAAGATGTACACATTTGTGTCATCTTATGTGTGTACTTCCAAGTATGATGATAAATACATGAAGTAATTTTGCCTAATGAACATAAATGAACATAGGAAATAAGTGTAAGCTAAGAAATACCAAGTCATAGGTGAGAGGACAATATTACGATAGAACTTAAAAATAGAAGGTGCAGATATGTGGACTGGATTCAAGTGTTCAAAATCATATCACTTAATTGTCTTTCGTAAACATGGTATTGAGTAATTTGGTTCCATAAAAACAGGGAATATATGACCAGCTAAGTAACTGTCAGCTTTTCAAGGAAAACACTGCACCATGGAATTTCTAGGATAGGTGGGAAGGTGTTAGTAAAATAGACCTTGAAGAAATACATGAAGATGTCAAATGGATTGAACTGGCTTAGAATAACGACTTCTTTGTGGTGTTTTCTTGTTAGTGGTAAACTTACAGGTTCGATGTCAACAAGGAATTTCTTTATTAGCTGAATAATTGCCAATTGTTTAGAGAGGATTCATACCATTGACAACATAAAATTCATTACAATTTTTGTTTGTATTTATATTTCAGTCCAAATACCCCAGGATTACGATCTTGGCAAAAGAAGCAGCATCTTGAAAAATTGTTGACAAAATTAGTAGCTGCACGTAATGGATTGAAGAGTTCAAAAAAACCTCCTTTATTATTAAAACTAGCACCTGATCTTACACAGGAGGAAAGGAAAGACATTGCTGATGTACTAAAGAACAAAAAGGTTAGAAATATCAATTTAGGTTATGACTAAGAACTTGCATATTGAGTTGTGATTCATGCCAGTTTGCTTCCCTTTTTTCTGTGGAAAAGTATATCATTAAAATGAATTATCATTTTTGTGTACTGTATATCCATGCTTTGTTGTTTCTGTTATCAGATATTTTCTTTTAACACTTGACATTTTTAAGTTCTTTCTTTTTCACAGATTTGAAATGTGGCATAATCAAGTGTTTGCTGTGAGAAAATCATTAGAACTTAATGCTGAATAGATGAACTTAAAAACAAGAGTAGCCAATATGGAAACAGGGTCACACATTTAATCTTACAGTTAAGATTGTTTTTTGGATAGTAGTCTCTTTATTACATGATAAATAAACCTGTGAGGGAGTTGTTTGTCAGAAGTAAGAAATTTACTGTTTGGAAATAATGTGAGTTTCTTGATTTACAGTGTTGTATAGATGGACTAGTCATCTCCAACACAACAATTAAACGGATGCCAAGCCTTTCTGACAGGCAGGCAACTGAGAAAGGGGGTCTCAGTGGGAGACCACTTGCAGATTTGTCTACAGCATTGATAGCAGAAATGTACAGACTAACAGAAGGTATCTGATTTGTGTTGTGGCTTTACTTACCTTGAAGATCAATAATTTGCAAGAATATTTGTATTTGATTTGAGGCTGTCATGTTAGTGAGATGTAGATGTTGGTCTTCTGGGTTATAACACCATGTTAGCCAGTGTTTCTGAAAAATATTGTCTCCATCTTCAGACTGTGTGTTTCTCCAAAATGTTTGTATTTACGTCTGCAAGTCCACATGGTGTTACAACCCAGAAGACCAATAACAATATATTTTCAATATGTGTAGAATTAAGAAGCTATACAGACAGAATTTACAGAATTCTGTGTATAATACATATGTATTATACACAATCATTCACATGAGGAGAGAACAACTACCCAAATCTGAAATGGAGATTCTGATAAATTTGCATGATCTGTGTAGTGGCAGTGATTGAGTACACTTCATCAAGATAAATGGATACAAATAACTGTAAAGTCAAGTTTAAAGCCACAGGTGAGGTAAAGTTCAGCTAAAAATTTGGGTGTTTGCACATCCTTAACAAATAATGAAATTCTTGGGACCCATATGGTAATTTATATACTCAGTGTCACAAAACATTGATATTGGCAAATACCAGAAGCGGAATTTATTCATCTCTTTTATAACTAATTTTAAAAATGTTTGCCATTTACAATATTCAATTAAATTAAATGTTATAGACTTTATCTCATTGTTCTAAGTGTACTGTAGTGATCTGTGACATCATGTCAGATTTGAAGTGAAGTGATCAGACTATCTCTCCCATATACAGCAAACAATGTCACTTTCATGTCCTGCAGGTAAGCTTCCCATTATTGGTGTGGGTGGCATATTTTCTGGAAAAGATGCTTATGATAAAATTAAGGCTGGAGCAAGTCTTGTACAGTTGTATACATCCTTCATATATCATGGACCACCAAGAGTGTCTCGAGTAAAGCAGGAGTTGGATGAGCTTATTCGGTAAGCACACTTAACCCTCCTTTTTGTAAAATTCTAAAGACATGGGTTTTTTATTACATATATTTGTGTATAAACATTTTAAAAAATATTTTAAAGTTTTTATGTGTCTCTGAATTTATTTACAGATTTATATTGATATTAAAAAAAGGTATATGAAAATGTACATTAAGTTTCATGCCTTTTCTGTGCTCTTCAAATGATAAAGTCCTGAAATTGTTCACATCTCAGATAACAATCTAGTACATAAGCTTTCTAGTAATGATGGAATATAGTTAAGATGTTAAAAGCATACTGATATATCTGCTATATCACATTTTACTAAAAAAAAATTTAACTGTAAAATCTATAAAATATTATATGCAACATATTTTTGTGCAAGGTTGTATTTAAGATTGTGGTTAGTGCTGATAAAATCTTGTACTGCTGTTTCTGATAGACTAGTAGTATTTGTGTAGGAAAAATGGATGCAAAATTTTGTAAAAGGAATTGTAAATGCCTCATACATTCCAAAATATATTCCTAGACATTTTCAGGAGTATGTGTGGAAAGTCCTTGAAGTCTGTGTTTCGGTATCATTGTGGTAAATGTCTCCATGTATGGATTGTGCTGACTGAATCATATTTCAGTACTTTAATACTGTAACACTTGTCATATGGGTATACAGGATTTAGCTTTTAATATTAAAATAAATTATAGAACCAGTGTATTATTTCTTATATTTCACAGTTCTGATGGATGGAGTTCTGTTGCTGAAGCTGTTGGAAAAGGACATTCATCCCAGAAATAAACATTTTATCAAGGGATTAACTGATTTATTTGTAAATTTGTGTGTTGTTTTAATGTAATTATTGGCTACTACCATTTTACTTTAAAGTACATTGTTTTCAGAATGTAGTTGTGAGTACAGTCTATAATCCACATTAACATGACCATATGTTACATTTTTAATTTCATTGTCATATTTTACTTCACAGGTTTTGTTATCCTTGCATATTCATCAATTTAGGACAAAATTGTCGTAGTATATTTGCTGCCAGATATGTGATAATACAGTAATACAGTTGAGCTTGGTGTCATCTCTGACTAATTGTTGCTCTTTCTGATAAGTGGCTATAAAATCTAGTGAAATTTTCAGAGATTATAAAGGAAGAACTGATAATTTCTATATCCATCTTCATTTAAATGTGATTAGAACTTCATTTTCAATATAAATAAATATGCATGCATAGCAGATCTATGTCTAGAAGATAGCAGTAAGAAATTAAAATTTTATACAGTATTTTCAAATAAGATTAATATAGTGATGAACATATGATTTATTATGTAATTAAAGACAGACAATTCCAATTTCATAGCATATCACCATCATGAAAGCACTGGGCATTGAGGGTTGATTCCCATTTAAATCTGCATAGCAATGCCACAATCCATTCTCTCATCTATTTCTCACCATTCCCAATTATTGTGATACATTTCTTCAGTGAACTTCTACCTGCTGACAAGTGGAAAGAATGGTGGAGTTGCCTGACTGGCAATTACAGTATTTAATATGGAAAGTATACCAGCATAGACGATTTGTGAGTGCATGCAGGAAAATGCACATGATGTGTTCACATATACACATATGCGGTGTGATAAACATTTATATAGACTCTCTTTCTCTATATGCCATGCATTTAGCAACTGTCTTGACAGTGCAGACATATCATTAGTTGTCCCACACCCTCTGTATACCTCCCTTCCTGCCATAGAAATACACTGAATGGCTTCCGTTTCCAAAACTCAAGTTAATGCACGAGGGGAATTTGGTAACATTGTGATTAATGAAGAATCACAGACTATACTTGGAGATTTAGAAACATGTAACCTTAATAGATGCTTCCAACAGGAATATTTAACTCTGTATTAGGTGATGTGGGAACTGTTTTAAAGGGTGAGGGAAAAAAAAACATTGAGCAGAAGCATCATCATGCAGAAACCAATCGTGCTAGCATTCAAGAATCATATGGTAGACCCTATGAAGTGAAGCGTTCATGGCAACAAGATGAGGTTAGACTCTCGGGCTACAAGCCACATCAGGTGGCTGAAAGGTGAATGAACCATATCTTCTGCCAATGTTTTGAGAACAATCTGTTCTCATCCTCAAGACTGCTGGGTAACCATTTGGTAGACTGTAATGGTACTGTATAGCAGTCATCTTGCTCACCAGATACTTTTGGATTTCTACTGGTAAAGGATTTTTCCTCTAGTCTCTGCGTCCAGACCGGCTCTGGGGCCCACCCAGCCTCCTCTACAATGGGTACCAGGGTCCTTTCCCGGGGGTAATGCTGACCACACCAACATCTAGTGCTGAGGTCAAGAATGAGTAGGAGCTATACCTCCACTCACCCCAAGCACCTGTATGGCACGTGGCAGGACAAACTTTACTTTACTTTACTTTACCAGTGGAGCACAAATGAAAAATAAGGTTTATTGTACAAATATGAAAATGTAGGACTATGTACAACATACTGTAGCAGAAGTGAAATCACATCAGAAATACTGCAGGGTGTATGAGGGTTATGGGTGTACTGCACTGAAAACAGTGGTCACCATTATCGACATTTAATGTAAATCTTTGTGATTTGTAAATTCAGTAATGATGTTTTTATTTCAAATTCTTAAGAATTTTATATGACTGTCTCCCCCCCACATCAGTTTAAGTATGCACTGTTGGAAACATATGTGTAAATGTCTTATCTTTTTTCAGTTCCGAAGCTCATGACACTTATTACTGATTTATTTTCGTGTAATAAAATTTGACACTACATGCTTTGACCCTATTTTCGAAAAATGCAGGGCTGCCAATATGATTTCCCAATTATGGATTTACAGTATTTTGTTCATTGTTCTTCGCCACTACATAAAATAACTGATTATTACACGAGTTTTTCATAATCCGACTTTTGCTTTATTTAACTTGTTCTCCTGTTTTGATTTAAAGTTGTGCAGGAAATTGTGACTACAGATTTTAAGACGTATTAACATACATAACCTACTGACATACATTCGTTAGTTTTGAAGTCGCTCTTTCTTCTCTGGAAAATTTTGTAAATATGGTGAAAATGTTTCAAGTTGTTTATACTTTTCGTATTTTCGGGACTTCGCTGTGGACTATTCTCTAATGTTAATAGAAATTCTCCATACAACCCGTCGTGTAATTCGTGGTACATGGAAAATGTACTAACATTTTTGTGGACTTATTTTATTCAAATTGAAGTTCGTATACAAGTACTTGCTGTTAAAAGAAGAGTATCCGTGTTTGTTAATGGTTGCAAGTCGGGTGATTTAGAGTATTACAATGAAAACGTTAATTGCACGACTTTATTCATATATTCCATTCCATAAATCGTGTAGAGTTAAAATAGAAGGGCTTTCACCTTCTTTGTGTGCTTTGTCAGGAGGAAAGGATTTGTGTAATGAAAGACATGGCTAAATCCAGAAGCTGCTAACTATGCTTGCTATTTGATAAGCACTTAAGTGTCTTATTTCTGTAGATCGTTGTGTAACAATTTGACGTGAATTTCTGTTGCAGGGCATATCAGATTTATTACTTCCAGAATGAATTCTGATAAGTTTACATCGACTCTGGATGCCAAAAACCATCTTGTGTGGTTTGACATGGAGGTTATTTTTAAATTAACAGTTTTATCTCTTTGTTTTGGAAGCATAATGTATGTTATGGAGACTCAACACGTGGAAAAAAACCAATAATCAATTTTACGACAGAACATGAGTACAAATTTAAAGGCTGGTACTGTAGGCAGAATAGTATAGGCCTTTTTAATTCAGATTAGTTCATTGACGATGTAAAGTTGGCTGTATGTTCATTTGAGGAATATGATGATTACCCAAA
>NW_019059924.1:301983-374265 GCF_000696155.1 Zootermopsis nevadensis
ACATGTATCCTATTCAGTTAACTGCAGCATCTAAAATTAATTTACAGCAAAACATCTAAAGATCACTTTACAGTGTGGCTTTCTGGGCAAGTTTAATAAAATATTGCTTTTATACTTCCATTTTGGAAAGAACTTAACTGTTGAAAGATCTTCACAAGGAAGCAAGAAATGCTGTTAGAATAACACTGACTGCAAGTACAGAATATCCTGTCAGGTATACTTCTTTGATGGTGAGAAACTTACCCATGTCCCAAGCCTGTAAGAAAGAACATGCCTGTCAGCTTAACACACAAAGTGTGATGAAGATCAACACTGCATAATTTTATGTGCTCTCCTGTAGAGAAGAATGGGATAAAAAAAAGGTTGTACAAATTCATTCTTCCTTCTATAATATGAATAAGAAAACTAAAAATTACAATTTATTTGGATTAACCAATACCAGAGTAAACAAATTCTATCCAATTGTTCATGGTGTGAGGCATAGAAATGGCCAGTTTGTGCCTATCTTAATTAAACCAATGTCTTTGAAAACATGTATCATATTACAACTTTGGCAGTATAGATGATATTAGTTCTTAAATTACTTAACAAAGCTACATAGACTGCAGAAGTTATTTGGCATTGTGAAAAATCATACTTACTAAGTGTCTAATGCCATTTATATAATGATAACATAGAGGAAATGCAAGGGTTGCCTTTACTGCCAGAAGTAATGCAGGACTCAGATGCATACTTTCAACTGCAGCCAAGTTTTCTGAGAAATGTCCACTCGTGAAAAGTCCACCTAAAATTAAATAAAACTTGAATGGTTCAGATCAGGGTCTTCTATGTTGTAACAACATGTAGGCTAGCTGGTGGTTACCAGTGTTCCAGATTAACATAGAATGTTGCTTCAGCATATAATATCTCATATTTCAGACACTAACCATTTCAGATTCATTGTTAATTAACCTACATAAAAATAAGTAATGCATTTTGTGTACTGTATATTATCACCTACATTCATATGTAATGTGCAGGTACAGGTATGTTACAATATGCTTTATTCGCTACAGTACAATTCCAATTTAAGTCGGTCAACATTCCTATATCTTACCTATTCCCCACACAGTTACAATGCCCCCCAGTGCCATTCCAGTTGCTCTGTGTGTCAGTGATAGGATAGTTGTTAACTGCGGTCTGTATATGGTAAGATGAGGTGACTGAGGGCGACCCAGTCTTGCATTCTTAGTATCAAAGTCTTCACTATCTTTTTGAGCTGCAACATTTGACGCACTAGCTACCGTTACTTTTAACCTGCAAGGAAAGGCTGAAATGTATCTTAATTCAATTACAGTTATGGAGTAACTGGCATTTTATTGTTGGATTAAATAGCTTGGTTCATGTTGATACATGATAAATGTTTGGTAGTATCAGAAATAATTTTATTCAAATTTATATAGGCTTCAGGTACGAAAGGGCATCCCAATATACTTTCCTCACTACTTGTATTAATGAAGCACATTTTATAAAGGCTTTTGACAGAATAAGGTGCATTTAGAAAAGCAAAAGCCTGCAGAAAATACTTTCAGAACACAATAAGTTAGGACTATCTTTCTCGCACATATTACAGGCGACTTGTCAGAAATGTTAGTAAAAGCATGATTTTTTTCACTTTTGGATCATCACAAATCTCCAATTTCAACATGGCAGAATGCTGCAAATATAAGCAATTATATTTTTGGCACTTGCCTTAATTTCACTTAATACATACTGCTCTCTGTTGCCGGAAACAACCTTCCAATCCAACTTACCCAGAGGCCAAAATTCCACGGTGAAGGTATCCTGACAACGGTTTCTGGGTAAAAATCCTGTAATTATAAAGGTTTATGAAATTGAATTATGCATTTCAGTACAAGTATCACTTCGCATAAAAGACAGTAGTTTACAAATTATAAGGAATTTATTCATCACCAATATGACGGAGGCAGTATGACCTCTAAAACGTTGGTGGAAATCTGCAAGACTACACGGCGCAATAACCCAGAAGACAACAATCTTCAAATTTATAATTATTACCTAATGCATTGTGAAGCCATTTTGTTTCTCAGCTAATATGGAAAACAAAATAATGTCTGCCAAACCACAGATTACGCTACTTCTTATTTACAAGAAATATCAAAACAATATCTAAACTCTGTGGAACAGAGTTCTTATTGGCTAGCTGTAAGTCATTCTGCATTTAGGGAACACGAAGGTTATTAAATATCAGAGATAACTTTATGATCACAATAACCCGCCACTTTATAGTTCTTACTCAGAACCGTATGAATCCAGCCCACTCCTTAAACTATATTTCACCAAGTTTAATGTTATCCTTCCAAATACGTTAAGAAAAACAGTGAACTATGACAAAAAAGACATGTTTAAAATATTTTGTTTGAAAAAATTTCATCTGAAGTTGATTTAAAAATAGCCATTCCAGAGAAAAGAGCTGCAAAGTAACAACCAATAGAATCTATTATCAGTAACCAATCATATTCAATGTCACACTGCGATATGGAAGATTGGCGTCGGTTATGGATCGAGTTGATATTCTCAGTATAATTTTCTTTTGAGGTAAGGTTTAAATGTGATTACCAGTTATAGTTAAAATTAATTATGACCCGCATGATGTCTGTTGTTTATACACTATTCGGAAATAAAAATAATTACAAATTTTAACATAGGTTGTAACATTAGAGCATTACTATCTTGTTAGGGGCTTTGATGATTTGCATTATGATACATTTTAATGTTTTTTTAACGTTGAGATAATGCGAACTTACTATACCATAGGTACATATGTGCATACAATCATATTTTTATTACAAAAGTGTTATACTTAGCATTTTTAGTTAAAGGTTTTTATACAATACTGATTAGGGGTGCTAGTGACCCCAGCCAGAATGTAATATTTAAACGTGTGCAAAATAAAAATTTAGCAGGAGTCTGAGAATGTAAATTGTTTAGCCCCCGTTCCCGTAAAAGTGCAGGCATACTACAGATATTTTTTACTGAAAGCGACATTGAATATGCATGTAAATGGGTATATCATCATCAAAAGGAACGTGTAAGCGGATTTTTGCTATAATATTTATTCGTTAGACCACTAACTGAAAATAGTGTGGATTACATTTTGACAGTTTTGGAGCCTTCCCTTTATTCTCAGCTTTTTAAGTAGGTTATGGTAGGCACATGATGGGGTTGGAGTAGGTTTGGGTATGCCAGTTTTTAAGGTATTAAGCGAAGTGGTGTTTAAAGAAGGAACCATTATGACAGGTGATAGTGACTGTTACATGGTCAAACTTAAAAATAACTTACTATAAGTTATTTTTCATTAAGTAGTAAGTTCTTAATAATCAAGATTTGTGGTAGATCACAAAAATGTGGCACCTGTATATGAACATTATTACATTTACAGAATAGTGTAGTTGGCCAGATAGAGATATTTTTTATTCATGAAGTAGTTATTTTGTATTTATAATCATTTGTACTGCTTCCATGCCACAATTCATGGTAGTGTTTAGTGATGTGTCTGAGAGGAGAATTATTTGGCCTGGTGGTCAGGGTGTGTTGAATATTAAATAGCATCTGTTGTTATTTTCAGGTATCAACAGAGTAAGAGTACACTCTTAAGACAGAATCAGATTGTCAAGGAAGAAATATGGTATGTAAACAAATTAACATTTTTGTATCTTATCAAATATATATTTATATATATATATATATAGAGAGAGAGAGAGAGTGTATGCATGCTTGTGTGCATCAGCTGTCTTACAGGGGTTTAAATTTTTTTATTTTATACTGCAATTTTAATTTTGTGAAGAAAACTGGTGAATTTTGAATAACTGTATTTCCCCAACACTATGAATGACAGTTAATGGCTCTAGCACTGTGACCATATACAGTCTGTTGAGCAGCTCTATGTATTTTTAGCCATTTAGCAGTGTTGCACTATGATTGAAGTGCAAAACTTTATGAAGTGGGGCTTTTAGTAATTACAAGTTTTATGTAGTGTGATTAAGGTGGTGAAGGTTTTAATTCAGCTAAGGCTTTACAGTCACACAAGACACGTGAAGCTGCTTTACTTTGTTGTGTCATCTCTCATAAGTTGGGTCATTTACCAGGTGTGAGTAGATGTTCCTTTAAATGACTGTCCCATAAATAATGTCTTTACTTGTGCCAAGTGGTTCCTATAAGTTATTCAGAACATTAATATAAATGTGGGACATTGTGTACTGTATATTTACCTATTCTGTATCCTTGTCCTAGTATTATGGAAGTTCTGTGTGATGTAAATAAATTCTGATTCTACTGCTTAAAGAAGTAGGTATCTGTGTTAACACGTTTTTATAAATGTGTACATTTCTATATATTGAAATAACATTTATTATGATTTCTTCTCAGTAACTGTGTCAGGTTGTGTCATATTTGAACTATGGAAATTGTTTATATCCATATGTATGATGGCCACAATATCAATGGAGATGTTAAATAAATTTTAGATGAATTGCAATAATATTCACTTCATGAATACATACACATGCATGTGAAAACTTGGTACAAATGGGTTTCTTGTACCTAGTTGCATTGTCAGTTGTTGATTTTGTTTATTTGAAAATTTTTGTTGAACAGCCAGAGAGAAACTTTCGTAAATCCCCAGCTCGAGCAGCTGCTGCAGCAGCAGCAGCAGCAGCAGCCGAGAATTCAGTCCCTCTCAGACGAAGATCTCCAGCTCGCCGTGCTGAAAGGTCTCCAGCTCGCCGTACTGAAAGGTCTCCAGCCCGTCGGTCTGAAAGGTCTCCATCACGTCGGTCAGAAAGGTCTCCATCACGTCGTTCTGAAAAGTCACCATCTCGTCGTGCTGAAAAGTCACCAAGTCGGACACCTCAGAAACAGTCTCCATCAAAGAAATCACCAAGCGAGAGAAAATCCCCTGCTCGCGTGCGAAAGTCTCTTGCAAGAAATGTGCCAAATATTGTAATTCCACCCAAGGAAGAAATAATTCAACAGCGATCAGGTGATGAATTTTAAATTCTTTATTACTTTCTTTGTAGACTTCTGTAAATGGAGTTATATGAAAATTGAAACACATGGAAAGTAACCCTGTGCAGCACATTATTTTGTTTGTCTCTTCAGCTAGGGTAAGTGGGACACCCAGGTTCTGGTGTCAAAATTATGTGTACAGTGGAAGAATTTGTTCATATGGGTTGTTGTTTCTTGGCTCTACAACCCAGTTGTGGGCTTTCACTGCCTCTTTTTTCAGAAGTGTGCATTTATGAATAGTGAGTGACCATCCCACTGACTCTGCACAATTTCTACTCAATCCTGATTTGACTGCCAGAGCCATCTAGCAGTTAATCAGGAGACTTGGGTGAGAAGTGGCTGCTGAATTTTGCTTATGAAACATTTCGTATCATGCTCGTAAGATTCTTTTACATGCCGTAAATCTACAACATGGGACTTCTAGCTTTACTTCCCCTCCGAAGGAAGTTGTACTACAGATTTTTATCACCCTTAAAAATCCATCGACCTCAGCTGGGACTGAACCCGCGAACCTTGAGGTCCAGTGGTGAGCACGCTAACCACTAGCCCATCGAGGGTGGCTGTTTGTATGGGTACAGAGGCTTCAAACCTTTGTGCTACTGTACTACAAGGCTGCTGGCCTGATGAATATGGTTTTAGTGGTTCAGTGGTATGTGAAGAACTGCCAGTTGGATTGTTTGTTAGCAGTGACACACAATCCTTGAAGTTTAATATTTAAACATTTGCACACAAATTAAACATTTACATTGTCAGTCAATTACAGCTGACAGTTTTCTGTAAGGTCTGGATTAGGGCTCAGATCTTAGCATTAAATAGTTTGACTTTACAATTAGTGACCTTAATGAGTTGACAGTTTTGAAGTGATTATGCTGTTTAATAACCTCTTTGTGTGAGAGTTTTTTTTCAGAATGATCTTCCAGCAGATAGTTTTCTCCTATTTCGTTAATGGTGCACCATCAAATTGGTTCATGCTAGCATTGCCAATAATTATAATTTTAATGGATTGGGGAGTTTGTTTCCTGTGCAAAACAAGCATTGTCATTGTTGTGGTGTTTAAAAGCAGAGAATGTAGTAAAATTTGAGATATTTTTTCTTGATAAGATCTTGATAATTGGGTTTCACACATGCCCACTTGGAATAAATTCTTTTTCTCTCACTCCACTCATGAACATTTTGAATCTCATAAGTTTATTTTCTTGTAGTGGTTCTGCACAACCATGCCTCAGGAGATGGACTTGATTTTCTGAGCAATGTAAGGAGATCAAGAGAGCCATCTTTACCATCTGTTCTAAGAAGATCCACAAGAATTGCAGTACATGAGGAGGTACCATGCAGCCTTGACATAGTGAGATTTTTCTAGATTAGGAAAAGTGCACTTTCACTTCAGTTGTAAAGGTGCTGGGAAAAATGCCAATATTTTTGTGGACTTTTTCTGTGTGTAACGTTTAGAAAGTTGCATTACTAATGAATTTGTTCACTGTAATGAAGTTCTTGTTATAGTTCATATGTGTGCTGTCACTACTGCACTGTATGTATAAATAAAATAAGAAGTAGGTAATTTATCATTGCTTCAATAGCTGATAAGTAAGAGCAAAATGTAGAAATTTGGGTCTTCAAGTGCACAAAGTGATGATGTCTTGCACATCATAGGTCAGTCTACTATCAGTAGAAGTGAACTAATATATTTCTGTCTGCCTTTGTTTAAAAGCAGTATTTGGATCATAAGGGATGCTTACATTCACTCACTCTCAAACTCTAAGGACTGTCTCCAGATTTTCTGTTTCAGACTTTCTTCCATATGGTCATTTGTTTTGTATACTTTATCCATCAAACATCTGTAAATAAATAAAAGTCTGAGGGGTTGAGTCAAAAGTACTGGTCATTCACAACTTCATTGCAAAACACTCATTTCAAATCTATCACAGAAGTATCTGGTATGGGCAATTGATGAAGATTCCCTGGTTATGTGTAAGCTGATTAAAGAATTCTGTTAGTGTTATTAGCATAACCTACCTCTCAGAATTGTTTCTGTAGAACATACAAACCCACTTGTAAGAAATCTTCTTTGGTTATTGGCCACATAAAGTCCTGTGCTTTCATCCTTAGTGTAGACATCTGTCTTCTTATCAAGAGGCAGTTTAAAAACAAGTCTTTTTGGTAATTGGTAATTTAAAAGAGTTTTTAAGACACAGTTTGTCAAACGCAAAAGAGTTAAAATATTCTTTGATTAGCCATTTTTAAGAGTATAGCTGTGAAAGACAAAGTTGGGTTATTGGTGTGTGTTAGTTTTGCTGATGAGAGTGACTTGAAATTTGTATGAGAGCAAATTCTCCAAAACTTGGAGAATTTTAAAATGTCTGATTTTTAGAACTTGAAATCTCCTTGAAGGCAGAGTTTGAGCTTGTTCACAGATCCCTACAAAAAAGGAATCTAAACTGTTTGATCTTTGCTGCTTTATAATATAGTATACCATTTTGTTTCTCGTAGTTTGAAGACAGATTGGAAGAAACAAAGAGAATTGAACAATTAAAGGTATCCATCAACGCAGAAGTGGAGTATCCTGAAAAGCTGTCATTGAAGTTAGAAAATCATGAAGTTAAGGAATTTGGTGGTGTATTTGGAGTTCTGCTGTTGCAAATTATTTCACAACTACTATTGTTGGCAACTCATTTATACTGTTCTGAGGTGAGGAATATTAACAGATACTAATAAACTGTTTCCTCATGCAACCCTGATAACAAGTAATATTATTAGAAGGAAATGGTGTGAAGATGGCTGTCTTTTAGGTTGTAGCACCATGTAGTCTGGTAGAAGTTTGCCAACATTTCATATGTCCTTGCTACCTCCATCATGGTGATGATGGAGGCAGCAGACTACATGGTGCGACAACCCAGAAGACAGCCATTTTCCTTCTTCCTCATAATCAACACTTTGTTGCTTTCAACCATTAATATGATCTATTAATGGCTTTGTTGAAACTATTTGCTTAAGTGTAAATTATTGATGGAACAGAGGTCTGATTCACACAGGGTAGAGATGAATGCTGTAACAGTTTGGTGGATTTTTAACAGGTACAGTATGGAGTGAACAATTTTAGAATCCCATTTGACTGGAGAGTGTATTTTGACTTGGAAGTAGCTGCATTGTATCTTGGATTCGTAGTACTACAGTTGGTGATGTCTATTATACCAGTGGGAAAACTTGTTGATGGATTGCCAGATAAATTGGGCAGACTTAAATACCGGAACAATGGTAAGATTTTTATGATACTTTTGCATTTTAAACTTTATGGTAATATACTGTTATGTTGTGTTTTTCAATTCAGTTTTCTTTCTAAAGCAATCTTAAGAGAGTGTTATGGTGTACTTCAGTTATGTACTGCATTCTTTGTGTTTTTGTATCCTTTGTTCTTCGTTCCTCATTGCAGATATACATGTATTGTTAACAGAGCTAATGAGTGGAATGTGTGTGCGCGTGTCAATAAAAATGTTTCAAATAAGCTCTCAGGACTGCAATACAACATTCCCTCAGTACCATGTTTCAGCAAAATTAATTGAGGAGTTGAAAATGAAACATGGGGATTTCCATCTGTGACTTTGCCATGATGCGTTTATTTTATTCCTTTCATCAAAAAAAAATGTCAGTTGGATACACTGTCTTTGTATTCTTGATTTGGGCAAATTTAATTTAATATGTTGAAATTATGTATTTTCTTACAGGGTTACTGAGTGCCATTGTCACTGTAGCAATACTTGCAGTTCTTAAATATTTCAAGTTCACTGTGACAATTATTGCTGACAAGTACATTCAGTTCTTTGTCACTGGACTGGTATATGCATATATCCTTGCTTTACTGCTATATATTCGGGGAGGACGAGCTCATATAGTGGCTCAGAATCCATTCGCAATGACAGGTAGTTTCATATATGACTTCTGGATGGGCAGAGAGGTGAATCCTCGTATTGGACCGTTTGATGTGAAAGTTGGTCTGTATAGAACTGGAATCATAGGAATGGTGAGTGATTCTGATTATTGATTCATTACACTACCTTTGCATGATAAATCCAGTAGTTGTGATGATGACAGTGATAATGTCATTATATTATGTTTATTCATTGTGTTCTTTTTTTAAAAGAATGGGAATATTTGGTATTCTGTAATTAAAATGAACTATTACTAAAACAGCATAGTAAATAGTGTCATCAAGCATTCTTTTCACTATGAGAGTTAATATCTGATCTTACTTATACTGAATGCTCTGCATTATCAGATTCTAGTTGAATTTTAAAATAGTAATTTTCACCAACATTTTAGTGCAAGTCACTTCTAGAACAAGTTTTCTAGTCAGTGGAAAGGAAAATATGCATGCATTACTTATAAACAGTACCCTTTATTTAAGTGGAATATGTTTCTGTATAAATGGTAACAAAATGTAATAATTATACATTGTTTAATTGTGCTCTACTACAATATGCAAAACTGTACATTTGTTATGGCAGATTGTGGTGAATGCTGCATTGATACTTAAAAGTCTGGAACAGAGTAGTGGGTATTCACCCACTCTACTACTTGCTGGTGGACTTCAAATTTGGTATGCGCTAGATTTTCTTTGGTTCGAGGACGGTTTTCTGGCCAGCTTTGAAGTTATGTATGAAGGCACAGGTTACATGTTGGCACTGGGCTATAACATGTATCCTTTCATACCAACCATCATCACAAGATTTGTGCTTATCTACAGGTTTGTAGTTTGTATCTTTTGTTTGGTTAGAATAACAATTTCTTACAGATGTTGATCACCTTCTTCCTTGTGATTTATTTTACATTTAGAGAACACTGCTAGAGACATTCATTGATGTCTCCACCTTGTATATGGTCTTCCTCTACCCATTTTTCCATACGGTTTAATAATTTTTTCTCATTTTGTAATCTTTTGGTTTCTTATTTTTATTCTTTATACTTATTTCTAATTCCTGTTGCCTCAAAAATTGTATATTTCACTTTATTTGTGTACCCATGTTAAAATCTCTTTTGCCAGTTTCATGCAAAATTTTACCTAGTACTCTTGTGGCTTGGTTAACATGATCTGTGAATTACAGTATTTGGTGATCATTAATGTGGATTCCTTCATAACAGATCAGATGTGATGAATATTTGAGATGAAATGGGAATATAATTGATTAAGACATCAGCTATTTATAGGTTTTAATAAAACACTTTATATGGAGATGCTTACTTTACGTAATTTCATCAGGACTATATGGTGGAAGGATTTGGTATTAGTGATGATGCTGTTACTTTTTTCCAAATAAAATTCATGCATAAATGTGACAGGAAGATTTCAGTGGTTGATACTTGGGAGGGGAAATTAATCCTTTGATTTCATTCTACTACACTTTTTGACATTCAGTTGTTTCCATTGCAGTTACTTGAAAAGTGTGCTGGTTGGTAGTTTGTTTACTCTGAATTAATTAGATAGTGTAGGAGAGTAGGTTTAGAGTCCAGTTGTAGGATACCATGTAAGAAGTCAACTGACTTCCTGCTTAAAGTATTGTATGATGTGTAGAAATGTGGTTTCCTGTGGTAAGATTGAGTTTATGTTTGTTACGAATCTGTGCAGGTAATTAAGATTGCAAAAAAACAAAGTATTAATTATTAATATCTATGAATGAAAGTAGTGTTTAGTACACTCTGTGATATGTTGCAAATCGCTGTTTAATTTGTTTTAGGGTGGAGATTCCCTTGTATTGTTTAGCTGTTATTGCCATCGTCAATGCTATCGGTTATGTAATTTACCGAGGTAGTAATTCGCAGAAGAGTGAATTCAGAAGAAATCCATTGAATCCTGCTTTGGCTCGTGAGTAATTTCTGTATACAGTTCATTCCTTTGACAATGTTTAGAAGTTACAAGACTTAATTTGGTTTTCATTTATATTCATGAGCAAAGCTTCCATTGTCTCCATCCTGTCATAAGTGTGTTACTGGCATGAAACTTCTCATGACTGTCACATTTAACCACCTATAAGGTACAGGTGTGAAAAGATTTCTTATTGTCACACTCCAGTTATGGCAAGTGATAAGCATATTACTGCAGAAGGTACAAATAAGTTCTGTGCTGTTATGTACCACTCTTAAATATTGACTGCATTTACATTGGTATTTATTTATATACTTATATTTATATGCAGTCGGATAATTTTTTGTCCAGTGTAAAGATTGGAAGGTATGTCCTACCTCCTGCCCTTCACATCACTTATAAAGTGATATCATTCATGTGGTTGGTTGAAAATCACCGCCTTGCATCTGATTGATCAGCTTGACATGAAGGACTCGACTTCTGAAATGTGCTTAAACATCAAAAACATAATAGATACATAGTAACTTTTAAGAGCAGTGTGACATGCACCTAAAAAACGTATTAGATGACATGTGATATACCTATGGGAAAAATGAAATAATATGGTGGCATATATTTGTTACAGACTTGGAAACAATACCAACATCTCGTGGAAAGAAGATTCTGGTTTCTGGGTGGTGGGGCTGGGTGCGACATCCAAATTACCTTGGTGATATTATCATGCATTGGTCATGGGCCAGCACTTGTGGTGAATATTTTACATTTATTATTTAACTGTTCGTGTTTGGAAGCTTCTGTAAGACTTAACATTGGCTTGTGATTTGTGTTTCTCCTGAGATACATTTAACCATTATTTTGTCTTCAGCATGGCTTCCATTACATATCATTCTGCTCTTCTTCCAGCATTGTTTTTGATGTTACAGGGGGTAGTGGATTCTGGTCATATCTAGCAAACATTTTTTTAAGTCTATACAGAGTGATCAAAAGATCATGCAGCCCTTTCCTGACATGTTATATTTGTCAAAAAATAAATTAGATTGGAATCAGAAAATAAAAAAGCAATGTTATGTTAAGTGTTGGAAATGTCCACCACATTTGGTGATGTGTGCATTCACTCTTTACCTCATGTTTGATGCAACCCCATGGAAACAGCTCACGAGGTAAGATATTTTTGATTTGTTTGGCGCAGGAGGATCAGGAAATGTATCCCTAATCTCATCCTGGCAAGTTAAGTAAGAACAAGATACCAGTAGCGTTTGATAATGAACATTTGTTCCATTTGCGAAAAAGACATCCTTGTTCTTTAACTGTTGAAAGACAGCTGACAGACTGATGCAAGCAGGTTATAACATGACATGACCTATGTGAGCTCTTCAGTAGTCCTGGTGGAATTGTGTGTATTAATCCAGTCATATTATAAGTCCCAGCATTATGCTAAATAATCTCATTTAGATTCAGAGCATGAATATGTTGTGATTTGGGGTGGGAGTGATATGATGGTGCCTTATATTCAATCATACATCTTGGTGTTCAAGCACTGATATTTCTGCTTACTTTCAGTCTTTTTGTATTATTGTGATGGGTACATATATCAGTAATTTTCATTATCATTGTTCTTGAGGATTAGATTGTTTTAACTCCAGGGCTCATGGAAAAATTAGTTTTTTTGTCATTTGTGTGTTCTACCTCTTCCTACCTTTTGGTATAAACCGGTTAAATATTTTAGCCATTCATTGTCTGTGGTGGAGTAAGTATGTTTATTGTGACACCCTAGATTGCCAAATCCTTTGCCTTTTCTTGTAATATTCTCTAGCAGTCTGAACCTTTCAAAGCCCAGCAGTAACTGTATGTACCACCTGCTTGCAGTTAGTAACTTTGTGTATTGTGTGCATGGCTATTACATAATTATCATTGCAAATAGTGATTTCATTAATCAGTTGATCTTTGGAATGGTGAAGTGTTGTGTTTTCTTTGAGGCATGAACTGAATTCTTAATGTAGATGAACTTTGGCTTCAAACGGTTAAATACTTTCATGTGTACAGTATATATTGTAGATTGATTTCTTTTGTAGGCCTTGTTCATCCTGTGCCATATGTGACAGTGCCCTTCTTCACAATGTTGCTGTTGCTTCACAGAGCTAAGAGGGATGATTCACGTTGTAAACAGCGTTACAGTGCAGCCTGGGATCGATACAGCAACCGTGTTAAATACCGTGTCATACCAAAGGTCTATTGACCATTGAGAAGCACACTTTGAAATGCTCAAACCATGACAGGTCAAATATTTTTTGGTTAGTAGTTGATCTCAGTAGGAGAATAATTTTACTTCTTTTTTTCTTTCTTTGTTTTTTATGTTACAAGAAGAGTGTGTTAAAATATTATGAGTTTATAAGAGAAAGAGAATAATAGGACAGTCTAATGAAATTTAACATCATTTTTATTATTTACATATCAGGTTATTTTATCTGATGTCATTCAGAAAATTAGATTGGTGTGCAGTATTCTGACTAGGCATTGTCTTGTCATACTACATATAATTGATCATAGCTATTACTTTTTTAAGGCTTTTTCTGTTTAAAATTATGCTTGTCCAAGAGAATGCAAAATACTTCCCTGATAATGATAATGTGTGTTAAGCTTTTATCTAAACTAAGACCGTCCGGATTGTTGCCTTACATAGACATTAAAATTTTAGAATGATTCGCAGTATATCTGTAATTTCTATGTATTGGTCTGGGTGTGATTGTAGATATTTTTATAGCAGGTCATGATATGTTTATTTTCAGATTAATAAACATTATTCTTGGCATCACTCAAAATGTGCCATACATTTCTTTTCATAAGTCATAAATGTATATTATACATAAATGTGCCTCATGAATGATTAAATTTTCAATAGCACACATTATTCATAGTTTTAATTTGACATCACCAGATATTTCAACTTTTGGTTCAGTTAAATGTAAATTTTTGCAAATAAATGATATGTTGTGGATTCAGTACCTATACCTAGTTGTGAGTTGATTCCTATTGATCAGAGAAAGAACATTAACTAATCAATGTTATGCAGTGGAGTGAGCCAAAGAATAAGGTCTGCATAGGGACATAGGTTTTATTACATATTCTGTTACTTTAAGTTAAACAGTGTACCTGTAAAAGATGTCTGGACCAGTGTCACTTTTGTAGATATTTATGGACTGTGTAAGTTAGGTAGTGGTTTCCAACCTGAGAAGATTCCTTTGGAATTTGGAGCTAAGCTCTGAATGTAAGTGTACAGTTTAGGCACATGCAGGAAGGTTTCCTTTCATTAGGCATGACAAAACTGTTAGTGCATTGGATGCTGCTGTCTTTCATTCAGGAGATACATGGTTGAAATCTTTGCCATGACTAACTTTCCTGATATTTTGAATGGTTGAAAAGGTAATCCTGCATTCCTTGTAAACCGCTGACTCTAAACTTATTAAATAAATAGTATATTTATGAGCGGGGGGAAAAAGCGTTTCTTATCTGGTTGGTAGTGAATATAATTTTACAATTGATGATTTTCACAAATCCTTTTGAAATCGTGCATCTCAGTAAACTTGTTATAAGAATTTGAAAGAAAGTGTATTGATTATGTCAGTAAATCCAAGATTTTCCATAGTAATTTTTAGTTTTTATCAGTGAACTTCTGCTTGTAGTTCCCTTGAATTGTCAAAAGATTACAAATGAGGTTTCTTTTCACTAATACTGACACACCAAGCAATTGAAATTTGGATTTCATTGTGCCAAGGTTTCTTCATTTTTCTTTATTTCCATCTCTTTTGTGCTTACATGGTCATGCCTAGAAATTAATTTGATCATACATAACTTTACAAATGTTTTATTCATTCCTTTGTTCTGAAAGAAAGTTGATGGTATTGCAAAATGGAAGTATGAAGGAAAGAATTGAATTTTTGTGTACTTGATGTGAAGGTTGGGAACTACTCTCGTGTAAGATGCCGGTGGTATTCATATCACAGAAAAATGTTTAATTTACTTTTCCCATTAGAATTTTTTAAGATTATGGAAATTATAAGAGTAATCTTGTTAGCAAAGATATTTTATTGTTACGATTTAATATAAAGATGGTTATATTAGCTTGTATGTAGCACAGATGAAAATTTATATCCAAAGATATTTTACTTATGTCATGCTGAACTTATTGTAACACTTAAGATTTGATCATGGGATAACTCATCTTAGTCTGAAATTTTACTGTATTTTCAGTTGTTTTATATGAATTGAAATATATATGGAGAATATTTGAAAGAGCACTGTAGAAAATAAGAAAAAGTGCCCTTCATAGGATGACAGTGAAAGAAAAATATAATTAGATGACACAGAATATTGTGTAGAAGTTTATAGTATAGAGAATAGTGTCATTGCCAATTGAAATGAAGCAAACCATGCTAGTACAGAGTGTTAAGTGTTCTCAGAATAATAACACTTCATTTTGACTGACTGGTTCTATTGTTTTAAAGCGGGCCTTATCGTTGACAAAACAGCATGATAAAGGACAGATGACAACAGGATCAGTCCAACTTTTAAATTTCTGTCATCCCATTCATTATGATCTCCATATTGGATCACTGCATTACGATTGTTGATCCAATCCTCAGGAATATTGGTATAATTGTTAAACCAATAACAAGCCCATATATTTCTTTGCACCAAGTGAGATTTTTTCCTCACTCTGAAAGCATGTACAGTATTGTGGTCCTTACCACAGGTTTTAGATTTGTTGATCTGGTAGTACAAGTGGGAGTACATAGCAATATACAGTACTATATTACTTTACGGGGAAAAGGTTTCTTTCTTGTTATACGTGTATGCGAAGAGTTTAGTAACTGTATTACTTTGAACTAGTTAAAGATGAGTTACAAATGGGAATACATAACGGTTGATTGAATGTCACATGGTTTTGTATTCATTTTCCTTTGAACAAGGTGTACTGTTATTCCTTGAAGATCATGATTTGACATACATTATTTTTCATGCTGATTTCAAATGTGGTGTGTATAAATAGGTTATTTCCTGGACCTTTATTTCATGACCATGCATATCATCTCATACTGTGCTGATCCAAGCATGTAATATTACATACTGAAATATTCAAATGACTGTGGTCAGTGGTGGATTTTCAAGGAAAGTAACTCACCATTTACTGCAAGAGAGCTGTTGCAACTCTTTACAAATTCTTTCCATCTGTTTATGCAAGCAGGTTTAAACTTCATAATTAAGGTTTTGAGTGAAGTAGCATTTTGTGAGGAATCTTGACTCCACTACTGATTTGTTTATACATAATACAGTATTGATAGTTAAGTATTTACCTTGCCAGTAGTATTAGTGTAGGTTTTCACATTATGTTAATATAGAAACATTTTTATGATTTTATTGCTTGTTTTATTGTATAATAAGCATTTCTGTTTCGAACCGAAGTATTAGAGGACAAAGGCAAATGTTACAGTACTAGTTTTTGTAAGGGTCTTTCTGCTACCTTCCTATTCCTTTCTCTTCATTGCTGTGATGACTGGTGGCATTTGTGTCATGAGAAACTCATCATCAAAACAAGCTTCAGTACACATTGCATGCAAATATTTATATAGTTCACAGTTGAGGACAACAGAAGCAGGACCATGGGAAGACTTCTGGTGGATACTTGATGCAGTGGAAGAAATTAGGTAAATATTTATTAGGTTATATTATAAATTTCGAAGTGAAGCATCAGTCAGTAGTGTACAGAATTATTTATTGTACATGATATATCAGGATAAGGAAAACAGACCTGATTATGGATGAAATATAATTCGCTACTGTAATCTTGAGACTTGCAAGGAATGCAGGAAGTCCGAAGCATTAAAGGCAGACACTATCATTCCTCCACCCCACAAGTCTCAAGATTACAGTTGTTGCCTATAGATGTTCTTTTGCTACTTTTAGGAAAAATAAAATGAAACATTGCTTATAATTTTCAAATACTTTTTATTGCTTACATGTAAAGCTTTATTATTGTATCAGTTGAAGTTTTAGAATGATTATATTTACACATTCTCATCAGTATATTACATAATGACAATACATATGCAGCTACTGACATTTTGAGTGAGAAATCTCATGTTTTCAAGGAAAGAAAGTACCTGTATTGCACTAAATGTCTAACTGGAAACAACATTCACTATAACATGGGGTGTAACACATGCCTGGAGGCAGACAGCATGTACATTTATATAATACATTTATAGCTTTATTAATGTCAAATTGAGCTATTATTTGTCAACATAAACAATATTGTTTGTTGGTGATTAAAACAAGCATGTCATTCACAAATTCAAAGAAGTCTCTTCAGTCATTCACAGGTAGTTAAAAGCATGTTATTGTCCATTTTCAGTAACCTAGTGCTAAGCAATAGTATATCAAATTCACTTGACGTTCTCAAAACTCAGTATCATGTTCAAATTACAAGTTACGCAGACAGCTCTCAGTCATATTTAAACAAGTGTGTTACATATTTTGTTTATTCTCGGTGTGCATTTATGTGAGATTCACTTGCCTTCAAAGCCATTTACACATGCATAGGCTAAGTAAATGATGCAAAGTAATTACTGCAGTATGAAAATAACCTTTGGAGATTTCTGAATCATCATGATGGTGACTTATGATGGGAATACTGCGTACCTATTTTGTCTTCCAAGTTTCTCAAGCACTGAATTTAACATTTATGAGGGTCTTACAATGTTCTGTGAGATTTGAGATTCTCATAGCAATGACTGTTGATGCTAGTCTTCTGGGCACATGGTGTTACAACCCAGAATACCAACAAACATTTTAGAATGTCTGATTTAATTAATACATTCATAATTATTTTTCTAGAGAGATATTTTTAATGTTGTATAATTTATGCACTGAAGCCCAAAAGTGCAATGGAATTTTGTATTTTCTACAAAGATAAAATCCCATATATTGCTAAAGTTGTGCATTAATTTTCAGATAGTCAAATTCTCTGAAAAAGATAACCTTTCTCATTGCAGAATACAGATACTGCTGCTGCACTATGAGACTTGCTTGTTATGTATGCTTCACAACAGTTGTCAGCTAACCCTACAGTTTTAGTCATGTACAGTAATAAATACATATATTGATTTGATAGATGAACACCAGTGGGCTTGACATAATACAGGTTGACTCCTTATGACCATTAAATGTTGCACAGTGTAAGAAGTTTTAATATACTAAGATGTATACAAAGGTTATTTTGCAACATTAAAATCAGCATTTCCCAATTGGTTACTCAGCGATCAGCCCACATCCTGCTGATCCTGATGAAATTAATAATAGTTATAATACTTTTAAAATGTGTTACTTTCATACCATTGCACATTTCAACTCTACATCAGATTGTGGTCCACTGCCTTCCGTTTTCAGGGCAAGCAAACCCTCGTGTACAGCATATCATAATCTTTAGGACCCTTTGAAACAAAGCTCTATCATAAGTATTTTTTAAAGTATTCTCACATACCTTTGAAAATGAGAGCCACTGTCAATTCTAGCGCATGGAGGACTTTCATGGTAGAGATCTCAAATCCAAATGACTGTTTTCAAAACAGCCATTTACAAGGAAAGGCTTTCATACATTTTGCAACATCTGACCTTTTATTTGCTTCACCATATCCAGCTGTATACATACAAAGAACTGCCAAGAATAATGCATCCAACACTACCTTAACCTCTACATTCCAAACGTTAAAACTGGTTACTCTCATTCTAACAGCATGGAGGTCAGGATATCATGAACAGATGTCAACTGGATATAAAAATTGTCATTTAGGAGCTGAAAATGTGTTTAAACCATGGAACACACCTCTTGCCTCAGTAGTCCTCTGGCCCTCTTGTACTCAAATTAGTGATCACAACCTCTTACATAAATGTTTCATCAGACCTATTATAAGGCATCCACACCAGTACCAGTAAATGCCAAATAGATAAAATTATAGATGATTTTTCTATTTGACTTTTTCATATTCTTTACAAAGTTTAAACTTGGTCATATTGACCCTGGGCGGATTCCTCTATACTACAAAATACCAAACGCTACATAACAGAAAAATTTACACCAACTCTAGAAATCAGTGCCAACAATAAAAAAGTACTGCAGTTTATTTTAACATATTTTGATTGTAATTATAAATCTAAAGAAGGTAACTGTAATACATTAGAATATTATAAGAATATAATATATTCTATTATATGACATAAAAATATAGTAAGAAGACTAAGTATCTGAGGATATGTCACTAAAGATGCTGCAAAGACCAAGTTTCTATAATATGATAACCAATTTTAGCATTTCATGTAAAATATATAATGATCCACTTACATATGCACAGCTTTTGACTGTAGCTATGGCTTAATGATGTGGGATAAAACAGTCACTTGTACGGTTAAAGGCAAAGTCTCCATCTAAATGCAATCTCTGAATATTAAACTTACCAATTAGAAACCTAAGTCTTGTGCTGCTATTAGATACTGTATCATTATTCAAACTTACATTAATAAATTTAATTTGTATTTTCACACAATATGTTGTGCAAATGCAATCAATTCTATTTTTATATACTGATGTAAATGTATGGAAATTCCATGATAAAACTGAATATTGCTTTAGTAATATACTTAAAATAACAGATACAGAGCTCATTTCAATTTAAAAATTTGTGCAGTGAGAATTAGCATACCAAACAGACTGATAAATTGTATGACAAAGACTTGTGGAACATTCAGTGTTCACATAAAACAAATAGAAAATATTCACAACACCAAGTTTTATATAATATATGAAATGATTACTAATTCCTAAAAAGTTACTTTCCAAGAAGTAATTACCTTCTTTAGTTTTATCGCATAACAGTACACACACATCATTGTTACTGGCCCGTTTATGATGTCTAATATGAGAAACTTTCTGCTATTTCAGGTATGACGATAAATAAAAACAGTGAATATCTATGGGGCATATTTCATCACTCGTGGGCCAGTGGTATTACTACATGCGACAAATACAATCAGGCTGCCGCCGATTATTTTCCCTGTGTAAACGGCGAGTGGTTGTATCTCCATATTGAATTCCTGATCCAATCCTCTCTGGGTCAAGTTCACCTAATGAAAAGGATATTAAAACATGTTTAAAACAGAAGAATACTTTCTTTGAAGTTTTCTGAACATCCATAATTTATCTAAAGTAAGAATTACTATTTAGTGGACTAACAATAGCCAAGGTAGATGTTTGGAGGGGACAAC
Source organism: Zootermopsis nevadensis (assembly GCF_000696155.1). Next base: position 322,220 of record NW_019059924.1, read on the forward strand.
TTGGATTGAGACAAGTTATGAGAACAGCCCAAAATTAAGTTTGACACGTGCTCATATATTGTCAAATCTTGACTTTTGTAAATATATGTGCTAGATGCTCATTTTCTCATCAGTTAATTTATTGTTTTTAGTTGCCTTTATATTTGTTAAGGGCATTAACAGAATTTACCATCAAAAGAAGGAAACACATAACTGGCCATTGAAAATATACAATTACTGCTGTCATGTGTGAACAAAACACAAATATAATGAACATTCCAAAGTGCACATGCCAACTGTGAAAATTTCTCATTTGTATATAAACAACAATAAACTCTGGTTGAATTAAAGAAATTTATTTTTCTAAAATACATACCTGTCTCAATTTTAGCTAGGATTGTCTTGGAGCATTTGAGAAATGCTTCTTCTACATTTTCGCCTGTTTTAGCACTCGTTTCTAGAAACATCAGCTCTGTAATATAAAGAATTAAAGTTTTATAATACAAACAATTAACGCAAAAACAGGTTATTTCTTGGTACAGTACCTTTACAGGGAAGATAAACACGTTCCAAAACTACTAACATCACCAAGGCCTGGAACATTTTGTGAAATGTATTAATCTGATACTGATGTCAGAGATCGGTTCTCAACATTTACTGTACTCAGTATCTGATTATGTTTTTATGTAAGACATAATTGTGCCTCAAGTATATGTCATATTCTTTTGCAGAAAGTAATTTACCTCAACTAAATACATTGTGAGATTTCAAGATCTCATGGCAACAAGTATGAAGCCAGCTGTCTTCTGGTTTATTGCACTGTGTAGCCTGGTAAAAGTTCACTGGTATTTTAGAGGTGGTTACTGCCTCCAAAACAGGTGTACACTTATACTACACTACACAGTGCAGGAAATCAGAAGACAGCCATCTTCAACATACACATTATAAAATAATATTTTTATTTTGTATTAATGTGTGTGTGTGTGTGTGAGACCTATGCGAAGTTCTGAAATGACCTTACAAAACCTGTATGCCATTATAAGGCACTGAACTTGACAATTAAGCTTACATTGAAAAGTCACATAAATGATATACTGAAGAGAGGAATTATTAAAATAGAAAAAGGCCTAACCATTTTCCTGTGCAAATCGGCTTGCCTCGAGGAATGTAACTTCTCTGTCACCATCCAGATCCCTCTTGTTGCCTACTAAGAGAATGATGATGTTTGGGCTAGCCAATGTACGTGCATCTGATAACCAATTTGCAAGAGCATTGAAAGTTTCCCTGTTGGTAATATCATACACCAATAGTGCACCTGCTGCTCCCCTGTAGTAGCTGCGAGTTACTGACCTTAAACAATAAATTATCATCAGCACACCACATTTGGCCCTCATTACATTTATTATATCCAGTACCAGTAACTCAGGATTATCACTTACTAATCACTGTGCTGCACACAGAATACAATGAACAGCTCCTGTATTAAATATAATTATAAGGTCAGCTGCAAATATTCACACCAATAAATACGAAATATACTTACAAAGCTTTGAAATATCATACCTAAATCTTTCTTGCCCAGCAGTATCCCAAATTTGAAGCTTTACAGATTTTCCTCCAACATTTACTATTTTTGAGCCAAATTCAACTCCGATTGTATGACTGCTGTCATCCTTAACTGCACATAGAAACATATTCTTCAGCCACAAATATATTACACATTACCATCAACAAAAAGTTGACACATGTTCGTATAGCATCAACTTACACTTGCTTTCAATAAACTGGTGCAACAGGCAAGACTTTCCCGATCCTGCACTTCCAATAACCAAAAACTTGAACAAGAAATCTGAAAATATTTAACAAAGACATATATTGCTTACGATATATAAATTTCACTTATGTACATACGTATATACCGCACAGAAAACATACCATACGATTCTGACATTGTGAAATTCCTTGAATGTTTCAAAGGCCTATATTAAACGTAATCTGATGGCAATATCTTAGACAAATCCTGTCACTTCTTCCAGATCTCTGAAGGTGCCATACTTCCAGTATTGTTTAAACATGCGGGAAAAGTGTCACAAGTCACAATTATTTTATTCCTGCAACTTCTTTAAGGCCTTAGCAGTTCAGCTTACGACTCTCAGGCGTTACAAAAAAAACTAAAAGCATGCGTCAACAATAATAAACCATTATTTTCTGTAGTCTTGATGTCAGTGAAAATAATTCTGACAGTGTCGATGCATGGCCTCGTTGAAACCGCGTAATGCTGCAGAACACAAAATGTGTAGGATGATAGGTATTCTGTGGGCAGGAACAAATTTGTACGTAGTGTGTTCAAAAAATATATATACTGTGCTTCTTTCTCTTATCTAAAATCCCCGTAGTCTGTTTAACGGTTTAGTATTTAACAACCATTTGTTTATGATATGACCTTTAGTGAGAGAATCATCGTTGGTAAAGAAAAACGTCGTACTCAGTTTTATGCGTGGAGTGTAGGCCTTATAGCGGGAAGCTGGAATTGTTGGTAAATAATCGGTGGATGGTGGTGTTGATATAACGGATTTGATCTTCCATGGGCTTGACTTGTGAATTTTGTACCTTTAGTTGCTTTACTTTTTTATATAGGTTTTATATAGTTATGTCATAATGGTACGGGAAGATATTCACAGTTTAATTCATTGTAACTTTCAACAGTTGCATTTCTTACATCCAATACCATTCACATTTAAGGAGGTATGTACTGATATTGAAAATACTGTATAATTTTAAGAGACTTGCTAAACGTATTTCGCACAAGCATTCAAACCTCGTATTGTTGAGAACGGATTTAGTCTGCCAACCTGATTTCTTAATTATATTTCTCTGTAGCTGCGTACTAATTAATCAATTAAATTAAATAAAGGATTATTTCTGATTGATATATTTCTCTTTTCAGGGAATGTTCAAAGTTCCCAATGTAAAGGGATTTCAGGATTCCATGCACTATTTGTTATCTATTGTTGACCCTGTGAAATGTGCAATGATGATCCCGTGGCCGTTGCTTGATAAGAAAGGAGAATCACAATTTCGCATCACAGTGAAAACACTTCTGATGGAAATAAATGGAGTAAGTGAATGAGATAATTTTATTTTTACTTTTAGTTTTTATTTTAATTGAATCACACAGTGAATACTTCAACTTATGACTGTATTTATTTTGCTTTGAGTTATATTTAATGGATTATTTGTATGGTAATTGATTACTTGATTATATTTCTAGTAATAGCACATGAAGGTTCAGCTTTGCTGTTGCCAAAGCTCAGTGGAGACACTTCTGAACCAATTACACATATTTTCTACTCTCACAATTTATTTCACTATATTCCATCTTAAATTTACTTCCCATCTCTGTCGTTACTGCTTTCCAAGAAGATTCTCACCAAAATGCAGTTTACATTTCTTGGTTCTCTTGTCTGGAACACACATCCAACCTATTATAACCTCCTACATATCATTAATCTGACTGGAAAGTGACCTCTATAAATTCAGGTTTTATCTAAATCATTGTTTCTTTTTAGGCTTATCCAGAAGCTAATTTACCCAAAATATTTCTGTCATTTTTTATGAATCCTGGTGGTGAGAAGTTTGCAAATTTTATGTGGAAACTGACAAAATTTGTACTTTTCCGGAGTCTTTGTCAGACATATGGTAAGTTGTGTAAAATTGGGTATGCAAATGTTATTGAGTAGTTCATTATTGGGTACATACTCATATAGTTTTATTCTTATGAAATAGCATTTATTTTTGAAAACTTAAACATGTATGTCTATTCTTTAAGTTAATTGAGCTATTATTTGGCTTTCGTGTAATTAAAATTCAAAATTATTCAGTAATTAATTTTTGTATTTTTTTTTTTTTGGAAATTTTTGTAAGGTCTTATTTAGGCTTGAAAAGTGTCATGTGAATGCTTCAGTTGAGTATGTTTTCTCTATCAATTGGAATATAATGTGTTGAGTAATTTACTTTTTATTTGTATGTCCATGTTCCTTCAGGTACGTCAGATGTGTTATTTCCACCCAGAACATTCAGCAATGATTCCTTGGCCAGTGCAAAGCTTAGTCTTGTCCAGGCAATGACAGAATGTACTACACAGAAGGCAATTGCAAATCAATTGAAAATTGACTCTTTAATGTCACAGGAATGTGAAAGGTGAATATCTGAGTTAACCAGATAATTTCCTTTGTACTTGGTTGCAAAGAATACTGTATGAATTCTTTATTCAGGTTTTAAACAAATTTTGACCAAGAAAGCATATTTATAGACATGTATGCAAGCTCAAGAAATATAGTTACCATTAGCTTTCAGAAATATGTGTTTTGTGAATATGGAGTAAATAAGGCTATGGATTATGTACTTGGAGCCCACCTGCTTTATGATATTTATGAAATTTTAGGCAGTGCAGTATACAACTAAGTGAACTGGAAGCCAGAGTAAAAACTTATGACAATCTGTTGAAGGAATTGGTAGAGGAGTTAGCTGTTTCCACAGAAATGAAAGAGAAACTCTCCTGCAACTTTTATGACAGCAGTGTTATTGCAGGTATGGTTCTTTCTTTTTAACTTTGTATGTCTAAGACAGTGTTGCGCACCATATTATGAAAATGGTTATTTCCATTCCAGACATGGAAAAGTTGACTTGTATAAATCATTAAGTTTCTTGTTTGTAATATTATAAATTGCTGACTTTACCATTTTAGGTTAAAATATTTATCTGACTATTTTGTTTGCAGACACTTACAATGTGTGGTCTTCTATCAGGAACTTATATTTCACTTCTATACAAAACAAGCAGCAACATTATTGTTTTTCATTTGTCTTTTTTATCATTTTGGATGATTTACACGATCAGTAATATCATACCACTGACCTTGAAGGACATCCTGTCATTAACAGACTACATTTTTAACTGCTGTTTCAAAACACTTCTTCACTAAAGCCAAGTACCTTTTCCGTTTGCATTGTAAAATATAGTTTCCTTTTTCCATGGTAGAACATGGTAGAAATCTGCCTTTTATGACTACCCTCAGCAGGCATCCTAACCTCCTTTATTCTCACTATATCCAAACTGCACACCATTGCCTCTAAACAATGACTGCCATTCATTCGCCCTGTACATTCAAAGTACCATTTCTCGTGTTCTTTGAATGTTGCCACCATGGGTTCCCAGTTCCAAGTATTTGTACAAGTTTTGTAACACAGATCATTGATACTGAAGAATTAAAATCCCTGAACTGGAGGACCACCGCTTGAATTGGTTGTCTGTGACTATTTATTTAGTATATTCACAGCTTCCTTCCATATCTGGAGTTGATCTGCTCCATCCACAGCATGAGAATGCACTGTACTCTGGTGACAAGGAAGCCACTTAACACAGAAAATTAGTATTAAAATTACAATGAATTACACTATTGTTGTTCCCATATCGAGAAACTGCATGGACCCATCATTACATTTGATAACAGGGAATTAGATAGTACGAAGAGTGGGAGGTCTCTGTTGGCATATTTATATGAAGTTTCATAAAAATGAATTAATTTTTCTTAAAAGTACTGGATTAGTAATGGACAGATCCTACTGTCTGAAGGAAAAACCTGATATGGTTTTACATTTCAGAGTGGGTTGCAGATGTGGAAGTTGAAGGCCGTGTGATTGAAGCTATTATACATGTTTTGAAGAAGACTGGAATTAATGTAACAAACTTACTTGATACCATCAGACTAGCTGAAAACAATGATGCATCTCAACTTTGCCTTGATGCTAATGGGTTTAACATCCATACTGCAAGCAGAAAGAGTATGGATAATGATTTGAAGGTAATTTTCATATTTATTGTGTCAAAAACAACATTTATTGAAACACATACTTTGAATAATGTCACCATATTCCGAAACATAGAACAATAATTATGAGATGGATAATATATGAAATAAGTGCTTTTGGAGCACCTGTCTAATCAACAGGAAATGCAGGTTCATCTCACATGGACAAGAATTTGTCTCTATGTTTATTTTGACATATGTATGAACAATAAGCTATGAAGTTCAGTTACTGTTTGTACTGTCAATTAATCATTTATTTATAACAGGAAATCATGAAGGAGATGCAAGATGGAAAATTGAGTGTGTCAGAATTTATCCATTCGTTAATTGGATTGCAAGCTTCACTGATTGATTATATTGATGGCAAGGGGTTGAAAAACATGACCATGGTGTTACCTGAATTGCATAGTGTTAAATCTGAATTTCAAGAACATGAAGTATTATTCAATGCTGTTGAAACCAAGCTGCAAGAGACATTAAACGAAGTCCAAAACAATTATGAAGCACTTTGTAAAGGTACAATAGGCATATTCAATTTTTTATTTTCTTTTGTAAATATGTAAGTAAATAGAAGTATTATTAAAATGAGCAAATGAAGGTGGATGAGATGGGTTTTGCATGCACATGTGGGGAAGATGAGAACAGTATGCAAAATGTTTGGTTGGAAAACCACTTGGAAGACCTAGGCATAGGTGGGAGAATGAAATAAAAGTGACTCTTATGGAAATAGGATTGGGGGGGGGGGGGGGGGGGGGGATTCATTGGCTGAAGATAGTGGACCAGTGGCAAGCTCTTGTGAACACTGTGATGAACCTTTGGGTACCATAAAAGGCAAGGAATTATTTGACTAGCTGAGCTCAGGGACTCTTCTTCATGCAGTAACTTAGCAATTACCTGGATGGAACAGTGAATTACATTCACAGAAAATTTGGCCGTTCATGTGGTGAAGGGACAAACAATTTGTACAACTTATCTTTCTGTGGCCAGCAGTGTTGGGCTGTGGATGGAGTTGGAATAAGTAGTAAGTTGAAATTTTTTCTTTCTGTTTTTCAGAATTTAGGACTCTGAAATCCAAACCCACAGCAGCAGTAGAAATGTCATCTTCCATTATTTCTTCAGAAACTGCTAGTACCAGTACTGATGATGTATATATAACACATCAAACACCAGTTCGTGGTAAGACTTATTTTAATCAGAGATTTTATTGAACATTTGTGTTGTGTTATTTGAACCAGGATAGTTCATAAATCCAGCAGTCTGTCCTTGTCCTGTGCCTGCTCATCCAGTTCACATCTTTACAACTTATTTGTCTAAGTTCCATTTTACGAGGCTCGTCCACAAAGTAAGTTTCCCTGGGGCCGTTTACAGAAATAAAACACAATTTCATGGAAATATTTATTGCAACAGATACAGCAAGTGTCCAGCTATTTTTCAACATATTCGCCACCGGAATTGAGACATTTGTCATACCGTGGGACCAACTTTTGAATCCCTGTGTCGTAGAAGCCGGCCGCCTGGGATTGGAACCACTGTGTGACAACCACTAGCGTTATCACTGACCGCACTTCACAGTCGGCGGGAGCTGGAATAAGAACCTCCATCTTCAACAGCTGCAACGATGCTACTGTGAGAACGCGGGAAGTGCCGTTAGTGCATGCGCCATGCTACGTCATTGCTCTATCACGTACGCACAGTTGCTTCGCGCAATATAAGGTTTGCTAGCTGTGGGACGAGTGGGAAACTTACTTTGTGGACGCGCCTCGTAATATTATCATACTTTTCATCCCTCAGTCTTCTGATGTTCCTTATTGTTAGTTTGAGGCTTTTTTACTTTTTTAAGATGGCTGTCTTATGGGTTGTAGCGTCTTGTACTCTGGTAGACGTTTTCTGATGGTTCAGAGGTACTTGCTGCCTCCATCATCAGGGTGATGACTACGCTTATTGCCGTGATCACGGTGGTTTCAAGTAACTCAGAAACATCAGTAAACTTATACCAGAACACATGGCACTACAATCCAGAAGACAGCCATCATCATACTTGCTGCTGTGAGAACCTCAGATCCTACTTTTTAATTTTTGTTTTCAGGTGTTAATAGAAGTTTGTGTGTCAAACAGACTGAGAATGAAGCTGTTGTCAACATAAAACTTGATCCTCAACTTCTACAAACACCAGAGTTGGAGAGAAAATTGAACAGCCCACTGCATGTGGCTAACAAATCAAGGACCAGAAAGGAATATGAAACCCCAGCACGCAAAAGTATATATGTATTACCTGCAACAACAAGCAAGACGTCATGTGCCACTGATTTACGTTCTCTTACTAGTTCACTTATGAAGAAGAAAAAATCTGTAGAAATAACACAGCAGTTCCAGTCTGTGTCAAGACCATATATGGTTAGTATTTACATTTATTGGATTTTCTTTATAATAAATAGAGATAGTGTCCATCTGGCCACTGGTCCATGATCTTATATCGGCAGCAGTCTTGGTCACTGGATTTTAATTAAATGTAAGATTGAATATTTGTATAACTTCGATCAGTTTGCTTGAAGGGCTGTGCAAACTCTTCAGACAAAATGGACAAAATTATCTCCATCTTAAGGGTTGGTGAGGAATAGGGTTGAAGATAGAAGCAGCATGTTCCTCCAAACAATTAAAACAGTACATGGCACAATAAAGCCAGAAGACCATTAACTTAATACTGACATGCCTTAACAAAATGAAATTCCATACTTTCAGCTTATAATGGACCACTTTGTTGGAATTTTATAAATTTAATTTTAAAATCATTTGTGTGTGTGGAAGGATTTTTTCACATTTATGAAATGTGTAATTGATTAAAGTTTTATTATGAAACAGAGTCATGATGCTAGAAGTACATCATCTGTCAGCAAGGAATTGTTTGAGGAGTCTACAAAAGAAGCAGGGGAGAAGGTAATGAGTTATTTATGAATAACAAAATTTATAGAGATTTTTCTGATGTTAGTGTTTAATGTTCACTTTGTTAGAACAAAAATCATGTTAATCAGATTATCACACTAAATCTTGCATCTACTCACATGGTATGTTGGATGAGCAAGTCATTAAAGTCACCATTTGCAGAGATTATGTGGCATTAATGTGTGTGGATGATTGTAGTGGTAAAATGGATGTGCTTAAAGTGGTCATAGTCTGTTTCAAAGTTCTCTTCCAGGATTTGGCTGTAGGGATTGATAAATACAAACAAAACACAACTTACCTAGGGTATTAATTTAGCAGAATTGTCATATTTTATGACATGATATGTAGTGTAATTGTATATTGAAGTCCTGTAATATTTACTACAATTGTAATTGTTGTAAATGTCTCCAAAATATTCTTCCTGAAGTGTATCTTGTTCCACTTTGTATATGGCATTTTACATTTTTCTGGTTTTAATTGTGTGTATGTTTTCTGATTTAGTTTTCTCACATTCCTGCGAGTTCATATGATAATGAATCTTCAACACATTTTCTTGTAGATGACTCTTTAGATGGTAAGTCATAACTCAGTAGTTAGAGTAGTTTAGATATCATTAACACCCATAATACTGAGTATGCTCTACAGAACAATTACAATGAGAACATGATTATAAAATAATTGCAGTAGACAGCACTTAAAATTATTACTAGTTATTACAATCAACTGCCTTATACAATCTGGTTTCTGAGAACAAATTCATTGCCTCTTGGAATAATTTTTTTTTTTGTTATAAGAGTCAAACTTTGTGTAAAGTACAGGGGTAAATACTGTCTTTTGAACAGTATGCCTAATGTGGTCCATGCAACAGTAAGTCTCAGATGTTTCATTATGACTGTGCATAAGCACCATGCCAATGAAATGGGGCAAGTAGAAGGGAAAAGTCTACATATTTTTAACTATATGAAGGTGAGTTCAGCTTCATCATCCCCATTCCTCTCCATAAAGAGAAGCCTTGCTACTTTCATATAGGCAGCTTGGTCTTAAAATCAGACTTTCACGTATAAAATATCTATGTGCATTTTATTGTACAGTTGTGTGGATGACATTGCTTCCTTAATTTTCAGATATAATTGAAAGTGACCATTTTCTTGCTGTATCTGAAAGTGATGTGACATCATCTCCAGCATCATTGCTTTGTTCCCCACCACTCATAGAAACAGAGGAAGGTACAAGCAGGAAAGAAAATCGACGGAAGTCACTGGATGTTTTCATTCAGCGTTATCTCAAATTTCGACATAATGCAGAACTTACATGAGATTTAAGATGCTCATTTATTATTAACAGTTGTGTGCTGAATTGTATTGATTAAAACAAGAGACTTGTTCTTTCTGTTATAAAATAAATGTTTTATGCTGGTAAACTTTATAAAAGAAGTTCCTTTATAACATTATTCAGTGGTACACTTCAGTTACTGGATGTTCTTTATGTGAAATAGAAAGGTAAACACCTTGTGTGTATGTAGGCTAGTAGTATGAGTAGCAGTAATATTTAACAGTTTTTTATGAATGCTTATATTAAGATCTAAAACAGAATGTTACTCCAGAGAGATGCTTTTGGATCATTTTAAGCTAATATTTTGGATAGAAGTTATAGAATTGAAGAAGAAATATTGTATTCTGTATATTTTTGAAGCAGTAATTATTTTTTTATTATATGAATGTATCTTCAAAAATATCTAATGTAAAAGTACTTTTCCTCTGTCTTGAGAAAAGGAAAGTGGCCAAAATAACAGTGATGAAATACATTTGTCAGTTGTTGAAGGGCTGTAAATACAGATACCACTTATTTATGCTTGTTTAGTTGATAGTCAATCAGGTGGTTAAGAATGTCCTATTATGAAATCCATAGAAACATCACACATGTTCACAGCAGTCAACAGTTGGACATTATGCTGAATCAGTTTTATCTCTTTTACTTTCACAGCCTGTTTTTATAAAACCCTTTATACTTTTACTTCGTCGAAAGTGGTTTCCTTGATTGCGGTTTTCCAACCAAAGTTCTGTATGCAGTTCTTGTTTCCCCCAAGTATACCACATGTTTGATTCATTTAGCATTGATGAAATGCCTTAATAATAAATTAATTTTAAAATCTGTTAAGATTCTAATTTAATTTTCTTTATTCCTCTGTTACTTTGTCATGATTATACATTTTCTTTTCAGCATTTAAAAACCTTTGATCTCTTGTTATTCCTTCAGAACAAGAGACAGTTTTACATTCACATAGAACCTTAATAATATAAAAATGTAAACACTTACTTGAATGTTGTTTATATATGGTGAGAAGTAAATTACAAATGTAATACTGTGATCTAGTTAAATATTAAAAGACAAAATATTTTGGTAGGATTTGAGGTTTTTATGTGATGAGTCCAAAGATGGTCATCATCTGGATTGTGGCATCATGTAGTCAGGTAGAACTTTACCACCAATTAAAAGGTCCTTGCTGCCTCCATCATCAGGATGAAATATTTCACATCACTGATGGTATTTGATCCTTAAAAGGTTGTGTTCTGTTTTAAACTTATATGATACATGCTGCACTAGAAGAAGCCAAATCAGAAACTGTCATACACATGGACACCTCACTTATTTCATGTCAAGATGTTATATTGTTTGATATAGGTATGCATGAATCTTCTTCCTTTTTAAGGTTTGGGTACTGATTTCCCCATTCCAAATCAAAGACGTGGATCTATTGATCCTTCCACCTACTTGTACGTCGCCCAAGGTCTGTTCTTCCCTTTGGTTTGTATTCCATAGCAGCTTTGGGAAGGCTTTTTGGGGTGTTTGTTAATATTAAAATATAAATTTAAAAGCAAAAAATTATCCAGCTCCTAACACCAAAAATGAATGCCTAGCAGTACGTGCAGTCATTGGGAAGCGAGGATAGACCTGTAACTTCACACATTATAATGTTTGCCTTGTGCATTTCAATATAAAAGACTAATATAATACAATACAATGAACAATTCATAATGAGATAACTGTAGTTAAGTGGCAGTTCCTTTGTTACCATATGTTGCATTTGCTGCAGAACAATATATTATTTGGAAGTTAAAATTATTTTATTTACGGTATAGATCCACAGTGCATTATTTTATATTTAACGCGTTGTTTTTGTTATTACTATTATTATTTTTATGTCATCTCAGCACATACAGTAGTGAACATATCAATTATGCAGTATATAATCGTGAATCTTTGCTCCACGTTGAGTGAAAATATAAAGTATCCTCAGTATCGCTTGCGGGAATTTTGAAACTAGTATGTTGGTTCAATACGGACACTAGGCAAAATGATTGTACCAAAGCCTTATTTGAATAGCCATAGGCGCTTTTGGCATTGGTTAAATATTGTGTGGAATAGGTAAGTTTAACTTGGACTGTAATGTAGTTTATCCATATATTAATCGTAATTAAATGTTCCTTTACCATTAATTAAAACCATAATGGATTCGATTCATAACTTTTTGATACGAAAGAGAATTATTACTTATTTGGTCCAATTATATATATGTATACACACATACATATAATATACACACATATACATACACACACTTCTTGAATTGCCTTGATTTCACGTAAAGTGCTAAGTAAGGTTATGTTATTTTAGAAAATCACAACCAAACATTCATCAAGTTTCCGAGTGTGTAAGGTCTTCAGAAAGAGTTTCAGGAGCAATTCGAAATCTGGCATTTTGTAACTCCATATTCTTGTATAATGTCGTATTTTTAACTACACCAGTATATCTGTAACATCACATGATTTTTTTTTTATTAAGTTACTAAAATGGAGGGGTTGTGAAGTGAAGCACTCTTCTTCTAGTGCAGTTGTTTCATTGTGTGTTTCCTCCACAGTTCATATAGATGTTTGTGATGAGGCACTTAGTTAAAAGAATAGTCTTTGGAACATATAAAGAAATGAGCAGGGTAGAGAGTTTAAGCCAGGTTCTCTTGGTGGTCTGTCTTATTTTATTTTGCAATAGATGTATTATAAATATGTATGTAGAAGAGTTAGACCTAACTCAATCCATTATGACTTAACTGACCTCCAACCTGTTACTCCGTAGTGTGTTCAGAAAGTGTTTATGTGGATCATTTAATCTTAATAAAATTACGAATATTTAATATAGTTTACCATTCTATATTTAAGCATAGCTTCTATAACATTATGTGTAAGGCAAAACCCATCCTTATATTCATAGATTTACTTTTATAGCAGTAAGTAAAGCAGGCCAGATAATGAGAAAGTGGAATGAAACATTGTGAGATAGGCCTGTTAGTTACCATGCCATTTCTTCTATGCATAGCAAATTGTGAAGGTAAGTCCTGAGCTATTGGCTCTTTTGTATGCCAGAACAAGTTGTCCTAACATTTTTTTTTGTTTATACACACAGGCTAGTTACCCGACTAAAGGATTTCCTGATTCCCTTAAGAAATTCAAGGATAGTACAGATGACTCTTGTTATGTGTACTTTCATTACCCACAGTTTTATTTCAGTATCATGATAGCCGCAGTCACCTAACTGTAACCATAGTTGAAGTTGTCATGTAGGCCCAATAAATTATGTGTGCAGTTTCACTGACTCACTGCACCATTCTGATATTACAGGTCTACAAATAAAGGCCTTTCAAGGTGTACAGCTTAGAAAATCCTGTTTTGAATATTTTTTATATATATTTACAGGGATATAGCCCCATCATGTGAGTTACATGTACCAATTTATTTGTATTTTCTTCATCGCCACCAATAAAGTGGGACACTGAAAAGGAGGGGTAACAAAACTAACAAGTAATTTTATGTTTGTGTAATTTTTGCTTTTATGAAGGTAATATCTCTTGCTTCAGAGTCGATAATGAACGAATTGCAAAAGTTGGCCCTGATAGGGCATGTGCAGAATGGTTAATGCGTAATGGAGCCTTTGTTAAATGGACTGATGACTGTGAATTCCTGAAAGATTATAATGCATTACCTGCAGAAGAACATGTAAGGTATATTCAGAAGATTGATGCTACAGACTCTTCAATTATGCACTATGGGTTTGGATACTTCAGTGAGTACTTTTAAATAATGTACTTTAAATAGCCCAGATATGTTTTAGCAGTCACTAAAATAAATAATGTATGTGGTCAAGCATGTAGTCCTGAAAGTGCTGGGGCAGTCTCACAGAGTCATAAACACTCTAAGTACGAGGCGCGTCCACAAAGGAAAGCTTTAACAGGCTCTGTAGGTACAAAAGGTACCAGACATGCTGACTGTGTCCCTCACCGAAGAAAAACCTTTTCTCTTTATCAGAACCAGACACGTGATCAGACGTGAATGGAAAAGAAATTACCTTTAAATGCAGATACAGACAAAGAAGCTTTGTGTAGTCGGTGAGCTGTATAAGGCAATTTGGACTTGTGTAACAGACGGGTAATAACGAACACGTCTTTTGAATTGAAATAAATAGTACGAAAAAGAAACAGTAAGTTTCTGAACGGTTGTGGGATTTATTCTTTCATTTAAAGAATTCCATCTGAATAGTGAAGGTATCTATGTTTTTGAAAAGTTTATAGTTGCTCAGCTGACTAACAAATTGTCTCATTTTTATGGCACTCGTGAGTTCATTACCGTGTTCACAACAGCCTGCCACTGAAACTTGCCCTGACCGACTAAAGTAAATACGTCAGGTTAGACTGGCACTACAGTGTTACAGATACACCTGTGCTCATTACTCTAACATGCTAGCAACTCTTGGGAATTCAGTCCCATGAATCCTTGCAAGGTGGTTAGCTAGACCCATTGCAGTATATGGTAGGAAACTTTATTTAACATTACACAGTGAATATATTTTTAAACTTGTATACTCTGACATGTACTGAAATGCTTAGTAGGCAGTAACTACTCGTCTTTCATTTAATAATACAGTAAAACCCCTCTAGTTGGACACCCCTATATCCTGGACACCCCTTTATATTGGACACTTTTAATTGGAACCAGCGAATATCCTATAATTTTACATGTCCACAATACCCTATATCTTGGACACCCCTTTATCCTGGAACTTGAACACCTCTTTTGTTGTAAGTTGGACAGGTTCATGCACTTAACCTCGATGCTTTTCAGGGAAAGTTTTTCAGTTACATATTTTGTTATTTTGAATTTCTGACTGATGAATGCCTCCTCTCTAGAGGATTGTCTTATGGACATTGAACCCAGCATTGGAATGCATTGCAAGTGTTTAACCATTCTTTTGCTGAACCCTTAACTGGACTACAGTATTGCAGAAGACACAGACTGTGCTTGCATTTGGGTTCAGACTGTGTTAACAGAAATGGAATTTTTGTTTTTGCGATGGGGAAGCGAAAATTAGTGGAATTAACTTTAGAAAATGTTATTGAGGCTGGGGTGTAATGTGCAATGCATGGGAGTGGGCTTCAAAAGATTATTATTAATACTATTGTCATTAATTCTTAATTTAAGTAAGCCTACAGCAGTTAGTGTATGTAAGTAAATAGACCATATTGTCATTAGACCACAATCGATATTTATCTTTCCCTCTATCTTGGACACCTCTGTAAGTTGGACACATTTTCGTGGAACCACAAGTGTCCAACTTAGAGAGGTTTTACTGTAACACTTTCCTCTCATGTACACTTTGTCTCCCAATTTGTCTCATCCTACTGGACCTTCCAACCAGAATTTTATATTTCTTTGTTTCTTTCATCCCACCTCCTGTGCTGCAAACACACCCATCTCATCTCTTTCATGATTTAATTACCATAGCAGTAGGTAAAGGGAACAAAAATTGCCACTAAATATGGCAAAAACCTAATGTTATGGTTAACACTCATGCTTCATATTCAGGCGGTCCCAGGTTCAAATCTCAGTCTGGAGACCAGCTATCCTGACTGGGGGTTTTCATTGTTTTCTTCAGTCCTCCCAGGCAAATGCCATGGTGGTACCTTAAATTAGGCCATGACCACTTCTTTCCACATCATTTCACTTTCATTATCACCCTTTCATTTGACGCTTTATAGTCAGAACTACTAATAAAGCATCATTAAACGAACTACAGAATAGAAAAAAATATGGAAAAAGTAATGTTATTAATATTTTTTGTACTTGGCTCCTAAATATTTGTTTCTTACACAGAATGATAGGACATTATTTTATTTCAGCACATAAATATGCAGAATACTAATTTCCAACTAGGTAAATATTCCATATCAGCATGCCTTTATATTCTAATGACAGGTTTATATCATGTATCATTCCAGATGGCTGTAAGCATGTAACACATGTAAAGTTCCATCGTTGCTTGTATTTAGAGAATGAAGCTCTGGAAAATCTGTCATATCTTAAGGATTCACTGCAAGTTCTACAAATAATCAGTTGTGGAAACATAACTGATAAAGGCATAAAATCTCTTCAAATATTAAGGTTGGTATTTGTATGTGAGACAATTTTGACCAGTCATCTCTCATTATACACCCACTCCTCGCAATACAAATTGACAGTAGTAATGAAATATTTAATATCTGAGCCTTATCCAGAATTTAATTTTGTTTCAGAGGAACAGGTTAACAGAAAAGGAAACCAAACTTTGCATGTTATTCTTTTGGACAGGCAAAAACTTTTGTGTGCTAGCATCAGCATGAATGGTGGTCATATTCAGTATATTTTGTAACACTCAAGTCAGAATTCCAATATTACATATGGTTCCAAACTTCAGGGACATGTTTTGGGATAATACCTTATTATAGGCCATGACCTCTTACAGACATATCCTTTTCAGCACACCATTCTCATTCATTCCATGCTTATTCAACTCTGTATATCTGAAATAAATGTGTGGGTGTGTGACCTAAGAAACAAAGCATAGCTCTTTGCCTCATCATGCCAGACATTTGGTATAGTGAAGAGGCTGAGACTGAACTCATTATCGTACCAAACTACACCTCTGTTACATGTAATGTCTTCTGTGAGTGAGAAGACTTCATTGATCTATAAGTATGTGGTCTGTATGTCCTTATAAAACTCGTAAAGTGCTCAGCTTGGAACTTAGATCTGGTTCTGTGAACTATACCTCTTAATTACGTTGATCTGTTACTGATAAGTTTTCTCCATTATAGTTTTTGTCTTCTTACAGTAAACTCTTATCATTACACATATATGGTTTGCCATATCTGAAGAATAAAGAAGAATGTTTGGCTGTATTGGCATCAAATTTACCAGAGTGTAATATTGAAATTCTTGACAGAAAACCAGATCATCAGTGTGAACAAGCAGAATAGACACCAATGATACTGCAGTGTGATCTACATGGTTGTATAGCATTAAAACCATTTTGAAATAAATGTTTGTTCATGAAACATATTTTCTTATCATAGAAAACAAAGGTTTCTTGTAGTTCAAATACATACACACAGAGTGAAAGTTTGGAAATTCTAGAAACCATGGGAGTAGGCCTAGAGACAAACATACTCCAGAGTTATGAAGAGTGAAATGGGATTTTATCAATATTTCTTTTTTATTCTGTTGAATTATTTGACTCTGCATGTAAATCGAACAGTACCTAAAAGGACAGTGAACAGGACATAAACATAGACTTGTAGATATGAGGAATTCTGAATCTTAGTAGGCTAACAAACAGATGAAGCAACAGATACATGCTCTGTACAAGTTTAGAATTAGCATTGGGTATATGTATAAAGATTCAGGTTTGGAGTAAACTATTGGAATTCCTTGAGAAATCAGATTTAAAAATGGAATTCCTATAATTGAACTGTAATTGAATGCAGAATGAATGTATTTGTGACATTTATATAATAGTATGACTTGTATTTGTATAACATGTATTGTATTATTATGACTTATTCTACATCCTATTGTCATCTGACTAACTTATGGATCCATGGAATGTAATAAAGATGTATGTCTGTAGAGGAAGGGGTTTAAATAATCAATTCGATCCATACAAGTGTTATTTAAATAGGTGTATAGATGCTTTGGTTTTGATGATAAATCTTTTATTTTCACTTACTCCTACATGTTTATTTCATTGTGTTTATGTACCCATCAGTGTAAACCTGAAACTCATTAATCGTGATGTCAGGATGTAATCGATTGACACAGAAGTTTATCAGAGCAATGAAACTACAATATTCAGCAAAAGTCATACTGACATTAATGTAATACAATGTTCTGCTGGTGGTCCTCCCAACCTAAATTGCTGTGCAATTGTGTCAGAATTATACCCAGTGTTTTCCTGTATTGTTTCTTAAATATGTAATGCGATACAATACTGAAGATGTACTTGTTATGAAAACGATAAATAATAGAAATATATTGATAACTTTCCAAGGGAGTTATTGAACAAGCCTTGCTGTCTACAGTATAGTCCTTATAATCTGTGACAGGCGGGTTGAGAGGAGAGGTTTGGTTGTGGTGGCATTCATAGAAATTTTGAACCCTTATTATATACTAACCAGTATAGTCAGCTTTAAGTCATTCCCTTTTCAAAACATGGGGAACATAAAATGCTCGTTTTTGAGCATATTAAATTTGGAAAACAAGAATATCTTGCATCACGTTTTATTTAAGGCCAACGTATGAAACGATAAACAGTCTACAGAATATCTTAATACTGTGTTAAACTTTGCCGAATTATTTAGAATGAATTTGTAGCATAAGTTCGGTAAATGGGTTTATTTTATTTCTGGATTCAACGAGGATACAAACACCGACAATGAAATGTTCGATTTCAAGCGTTGGTCAATCTGTTGCACGGATGTGTTTTAATGAATCAGCCTTGTGACATAAGAAACAGAACAATAACAAAACATGGCTGGGAAGAGTAGAAGTTTTCGAATAGAAACGGAAATAGAAAAAAGCAGGGAAGAATCTAATTGGAAGAAAGTTATAGATTTAGCAGAGCAGTTGAAATTAAGGTCACCAAATTCAGGTGAGTTACATAAGTTACGTATTTCGTGAGATTTTGGTTTGGAAGTTCAAAGAGGTTATGTATGATTATGGTCCATTCTTTCAGCAAAATATATAAGCAATTTAATTTCAACTTAAACATTTTTTTGTTAAAAAACATCGCCTTTATAAACTTTATAAATTAATTTCGTGGCAAACACAGTTTAATTTGACTGTTTTATTGCATGAAATTAGATACTTGTTTTCTTATTTTTTAGAATATTTAGCAAATTTCTTAATTGGTGAGGGGAAACTGGAATCGTTTTTGGAAGAATTGCCACCGACTGATGCAAATATAAGTAAAGCTCGTACAGGTTTGACAGATGCCAAACGATATTTGTTGAGCACTGCAAGTGAACAAGGAAAAAAGGTAATCTGATTCAATGTACCAGTTTTACCTACATTGAATTATTGTTTATAATTTTCTTTTATCAGAATAGAATCAAATATCTCTTCATGTTTTAAGCACATTTGTTTTCTTGTTGTAATGACTTTGTACTTGTGTTTAATATTATAATATAATGTCCTTGATTGTGTGCTGAGGGGATTGTCAGCAGAGTAAAGTGTTGAGGTACACATGAATATTGTATGTTTAGTGGTTTTGTACTGACAATGCTATTGAACCTTATTGCTGATGCTATGTATTTTGTAGCTTGTACATTAATGAATGCTCTGAAATGTAGGCTGGAGTTATGTTGGATTCTAATCTGTTGCTTGGAAAGCTCCACTATGCAATGGGAATGTATGAAGATTCTCTTAATTACTATAGTCAAGCAGAACTTCAAACTCTTACAGAGAAACAACTGCCTAGTAGGAGTTTACGGATAGTTGCAGAATCATATGCAATTAAAGGTAAGTGGAAATGTAGATACTTGTATTAGATTTATTAATTCATAAGCTGTTCAACAATGCTGTACTAACAGCAGGGAGGAGAGGAATAGGAAAGTTTTGTTTACTGTCATGGTTTCTCTTCTCTTCTCCTCTATTCAGACCATCCCAAGCATCTTTTTGCTTTTATTTTTTATTATTAGTGTTCTGTCTGAGGACAGGTCCATATGAACAGGATCCTTCCATCCTTTTCTCGGACTGGGACCTGTTCATATACGTTCTTGGCAGATGATCCAGAAGTGGTTTGCCATTGCCTTCTTCTGGGTGTGAATGGAGTAATTGTGGGGATGCCACGGAGGAAAACTCCGTGTTGCCTAATCCACGGCCTTGCCCAACACAAGTTATAAATGCGGGCACCGCCGGGAAGTCTTTTTGCTTAGTTAATGTTTTATAATTTTTAGTGGAATCATATGCAAGATTTTTTTTCAAAGTTTATTCCATTTCTAACTCCATGCAATGAATGAAGTCCCATCAGTTGACCGTTAACCAGTATGTGTTAAGTTTACAAGTATGCTTGTTTCCTTTCAGCCTCAAAATGGGCTTTGAGTACAGTACTGAAGTAAAGTAGTACAGTTATATGTAGTACAGGCTTAAAACACTCCTGTCAGTGCTGGTCTTCTGGGTTGCAACATACTGTCCCCAAAATGTTGGTTATTTACCTACAAGTTTACATGACTTGACAACCCAAAAGACTGGCAACATCTTTATCACCATGAGAACCTCAAATCTCACAAACTCCTGTTGAAAGACTTTTGTAAGTCTAAATATACTAACTCTGTACTAACTGTGCATGCAAGAAATAGTTTATGTGGAAGAATAAAATGGTAGTTGCATATTCAAGGATGAGATACATACATGCAATATCTAGCTCTATCAGCACATTTGATAGCCTGAACTTATATAATTGTAAACCAGCTGTTGCAGACTGTAACTTTTGTAAGACTCATTACTTATATAAAACAGATTAGAAACAACTGGCCAAGGAAATTTCTGCATGTTTCTATAAAAGTGTATTATTATTTAAAAGAGAAGTATATGAATGACAAAATATATGAATATTGGTTTCTGATGCATATAATATAAATTATCTCATCTGTTGAAGTTGTCTTCTGGATTGCATTATTGTGTGCTTGTAGGATCATTCTACCTCCATTTTCAGGGTTGAAACTGATGGCAATATGTTACTCTATAATGTTGGTATCTGCATGCAAGTTTGTACAGTGTTAGAACCCATCTGAAAAACATCCATATCACCACTATGAACACCAGAAATATTATCTATTACTGTAATTAAAATTATTGTTTGGTACAGAAGTTTTGTATTTTTAATTCAGTGTTTATTTTCTTGCTAATTGTGTGTATGATTTAGTAATTAGTTTTATGTTTTGTCTTATTCTGTGTGATAAATTATGCTCTTGTTATACCATTTTACTTTTCTTGAATACCCACATGGACTACCAGTGGAGCCATGGCACAGGCCATGTTAACATATATTACTCTTTATATCTCTGAGCTGTTTTTAGTAATTTTTTATTAAATAATGATTTCAGTGTAATTGTTTAAGTGCTGTGAGTGAGTATCTTTCTTTTTTCTCCTCCATGTATTGTATTCTATATCTGTCACTTTGAATTTTTGTATCCTGTTGCTGGAACAGGTATGTGTTTGGAGAAAGTGCCTCCATCGTCATCTTCCAAATACAAGCAAGCTGAGTGGGATGAGCAGAGAGTGAAATGTTTTGAACTGGCTGGGGATCTCACATTGCTTTACCTTCAGGAGCAAGACAAGCTGCAGCAGCAGCAACAGCAAATCACAAACACAAACGCAGGTACCAATTGAATAGTATCAATATTAACATTAGATATAGGTACTGACCTGTTTAATTTTTTTCTCTTTCTCTATTTGTTTAATGACATTTAGCCTTTATTGTGGAGGATTTAAATTCCTTAACACAACTTCTCAGCTGAGTTTGAGTTATTTAAATTCTTTAAAGTCCATAATATAAAATAAGTGGTATTTATTGCATTTTTTAAAACTGAAGCTCAATAATAACTGAATTATTAAGAATGAATCTGTTTGCCTGTATACAATGTTTTTAAATTTCCAGTCTTTATTTATGCAGCTTAGTTTGTGTTCCTTTTCAAATATTTCAATTATTTCACACATTTTGGTTGCTTATTCTTACAAATACTGAAAGAATCTTAGATTTAGAGGACCAGAAATATTTGAAAACAGCTATATTATGTAGCTGGAAAACTGTGACTTTATTTTTTGTCATAAATACATCCTTTCCTTCAGCCAGATATTGCCAGATTTATCTTATAGATCTTCACAGTGAAATTTACATAAAGTTCATATAGGCAAACACATAATAAAATGATGGCTGCACATGCAGCAATGGCAGTATTTACTAGAAGGATGGAAGGTTTTGGACATAGACTGTATATGAAGAATTTATTATTCTATTATGATTTGTTCAGTGATTTATATACTAGGAAATAAATTGTTTCAGTAGTCAGATCTTTGCAAAAGAAACTTGAAATGATGCAACATCCAGATAGGGATGGGAACAACTTGATAGTGCTGATGTGGTGTGACAAAAGTGTAAATTTATTAATAAATATACATTATCCTCCAATGGATGGAGATTTTGGTGATGAGAATTCAAATTCTGAGAAATCATTAGTAAATACTCCAGAATTACAGCAGGTAGACCTGAAAATTGACTAAAAAGCTGCTTTTTCACCTGCTTGATCTGTCAGTCCTGAATAGCTGGATCCTCCAGAACTTGTGTGGTTGTAAGATTTCCCACAGAAATTTCTTACATGCCTTGATGATGGACGTACTAGAGGGCGGAGGGACGCTCCATTGTCAGTGCACCTCATAAAGAAGACCAACTCCTTTCACAAACCAACTGCCCCATCTTGAAGTGCTGCATAGTTAATGTTAACAAGAAAATAGATAAAGAATGAATACATCATCAAGTCTGTTCTGAAGACACCATCACACATTCACCATTATCAGGATATTTAAGCTACATAACTGCAGCAGACAAATAACTATACTAAGCCAATTTGTCACCCTCGGTGGACTAGTGGTTAGCATGCTCGCCACTGGACCCAAGGTTCGCAGGTTCAATCCTGGCCGAGATCGATAGATTTTTAAGTGTGATAAAATTCGGTAGCATAACTTCCTTCGGAGGGGAAGTAAAGCCGGTGGTCCCATGTCATAGATTTATGGCATGTAAAAGAACCATATGAGCATGATATGAGATGTTTCATAAGCAAAATTCAGCGGCCATTTCTCACCCAAAAGTCTCCTGATTAACTGCTAGGTGGCTCTGGCAGTCAAATCAGGATTGAGTAGAAATTGTGCAGAATCAGTCGGCTGGTCATTTACTACTTCACGCACAACCAAGACCAAGAAACCTCCAGAAAGGAGGCAGTGGAAACCCACGACAGTGTTGTAGTGCCGAGAAACAACAAACAACAACTAAGCCAGTCTGTAATGTCTTATGAATATATTTCACTTTGTAGGTTCATATTCACCACAACCACCAAATCCTGAACGTCAAATTGGCCCTGTTTTGGAAACAGCTTTGCAGCGAGCACCTATTCTTCACATTCAGGCAGGAAAATTACAGTCAGCTGTTACTCGTTACAGGTATCTATTTAGGCAGTAGTAAAGTAAAGTAAAGTTTGTCCCGCTACACGCCATGTAGGCATTTGGGGTGAGTGGAGGTATATCTCCTCTCTTTCTTGACCTCGGCACTAGATGGGGGTGAGTGGTCAGCATCACGCCCCGGCCGGCTTTACCCCCGGGAAAGGACCCTGGTACCCATTGTAGAGGAGGCTGGGTGGGCCCTAGAGCCGGTCTGGACGCAGAGACTAGAGGAAAAATCCTCTGCCCCCGTCGGGGATCGAAGCCCGGTCGTCCAGCCTGTGGTTAGTCACCATACTGACTGAGCTATCCCGGCTCATATTTAGGCAGTAGTGGTAACATTATATAATTTCAGAGCTAACCGTTAGATGCAAAGTTGGGCCAGTTCCAGCCATCTTCTTTCTTGGCAACGTATTGCACAAAGATTTGTCTTAATGTTATTCTCTCATCTCTTCCATTCCAAGAGATTATACCACTAAAATTCAGTAGGCCTATGCATCTCTTGCTTCATCTGATCTGCATATCCACTGTCATCCAGATCCACTCCATCTAATTTGTTACCTATAATACTAAATGACTTATATTAATAACAGATGTCCTCATTATATAATATTCTGAATTATTCACTGTTTTCTCTTTCAGGACTATGTTAAGTGCAGTTGAATCCAGTGCAACACACAGTTTGCGTCTGACACTTACAAGACAGCTAGCCGAAGTGTTATTGAGGGGTGTCAGTGGAACTGTATATACAAGTCCAGAAAAAGTGAATGAGACAACAGGTCAGTTTTAATATTTTTTGTTGAATAAGTTTCTGGTCTAAAGGAAGTCTCATGCTAGAAGTCTCAGATTCAAGATCAGTTGGATCCTTGGTAGATTTTTTTGGTGTCTTACCTGTCCCTCTCATTAAATAAAGACAATTGTTAATGTGGGGAATATGACACCCTATGGTTTGGAGTCCATGTCATGCTGTATACCTGTTCTGCTGGTGATTTTTATAATAACCTTGTTATTGGTAGAAAGTGGAATCCTGCTTGCAGATGCAATTACTTCAGAGTGAATTTCTTTTTGCCAGATAGGCATTAAAAACATGTTTGAAATACTCAAATCATATATTTTTAAAAGTTATTGAGTTTGCTAACGCACAGTTTTTATTAATGTAACATTTTACATTGTTTAATTGTAATTTGGTACTTATTGTCAGTATTCTTAATGTTTTACTCTTTGCTTTTGTATGTTGTGTGAAGTCATATTTCATTTAAAAACTGTAATTTGTACATATTCAAATATGGAAAGTTTTAAGATAAGTACTGAGTAATTTAATTTATTACTTCAGACTTTCATGGTAAGCTACTGAGTTGTAAATGTGCATCTGTGAAACAGTTTCTGGGGACACAGCACTTACCGACTTCAGCACGTCACATCATTCGTCTCTTGTTATAACACTTTTCTGACAGAATGGGTTTTTGAAATAGTAGTTTGACACTTGAGGTTATATACTAATAAAATTCAGGCTTGGTCCATGTTTAAGAGTTCGGACTGTTTTTATGAAGTGCCAAGTTTAGATTCATATAGGGGTCTTTACTTCAGAATCTTATTTCTGAGGTCATTCCCAGTCAGAAATGTAATGAACTTGGATGTGAGATTATTTCAGGAACCACTTCGTATATTTACAAGTCTAATTGTCAATTTAAAGTAATTCATAAATGTAATGGGGTTATGAAAAATAGAAAATGTTCATAATACCTTCTTATATTATTTCCTGAGGGTTTCTTTCCTTCCCATAGTGAAGACTGATTAACAAATTTAACATGCTTCATTTTTTCTGTAACTATTTCAGCCTCAAACAAAAAATTAACACAGATCACTCAGAATTCTGTGGCTGACAGCCCTTGGAAACCCCGTAAATACACCGGCTTAAATCTCTTCATACCTCGTAATGAAAATGAAGAAATCATCTTATTATTACTTATCAGGTAAAGTTTGAAATAGCTCATCTGACTTCAGTCTGTCTCCCATTAACAAAGTTCAATGCAAGAACAAAATACAATGAAATCTCCACATAGTGAAAGTATAAGATAATAGTTTTTACTGTAAGTACATTTTTGAGTTTTGCAGTATAATGAGATCCCAGAATGACTGTCACTGTTCATATCATCCATTCAGGTTTGTCAGATTACTTGAAAACAAAAAACTGTAGAATATCTCATTTAGCCTTCACTTGATCAAATATGATGCACACAAAGGGAAATACACAGTTGTACTTGTGGAAACATGTTAAAGAAAATTGTCATCAAACCTAAATTTGAGTTAATGAATGATAAATGGATCTTAATAGTAGCAGAGATCTATGACATGCCTCATTTATGTCATTTGGTGAGACAATACACAGGTTTAGCAAGTACAGTAATCTCATTCGAGTTAGACCATGTATATATTCAACTATGAATAATACAAATTTATAGACTGGATATTATGGGGAAGGAAAGAAAATTGGTGACAGTGTGTAAATAATCTGTATCTTTAGTGAACAAATCAAAATTTATGGCTCCAGTAATCACCCAACTCTTGCTTGCATGTTGTAGTGAAGCCATGGCTGTTCGTGATGCTGTACTGAGCCAGTCTCCAGAATTTAAAGAAGCAAGAATTCATGCCTATGATAATGCCACTGCTATCTATGATCTCCTAACAATTGCTTTGGTTCGATGGGGCCATGCAGACCTCTTACATGAGGTATGCTATTGAGTAACTGAGGAGTTTCTGATTTTTTATCATAATCTGCTGGGATTTTGTGGTCAAAACACTGAAATGTTCGTAAGTGTTAGAGTTCTGTTGCTGTGGACTGATTCTTAGTTTGTTACATTTGTGAAAGAAACGACTAGGATTGTGACTGCAGTTATATTTGAATTTAGTGTGGTTTGGTAGAAGAATGTTAGATATTACTTTTAAGAATTTTGTGTTTTGCTTTAAGGTTATTTTTTCTTAATTTTGAGAGAAAATGTCTGTTTTAGTCATTTGAGCGGGCTATGAAGTTTTCATTTGAAGAACCTCATGTCTGGATGCAGCATGCCCTGTGTTTGGTAACTATGGGGCAGTATGCTCATGCTCTCTCAGTATTCAAGGAGGTCTCCAAGCTTTTACCAACCAAAGTGATACCTTGTCTTCTGGCAGCACGAATATGCTACGAACATCTTAACCAGGTGACGTCTATTACAACTTCTTTGCGCTTGTTACTGGAGTGAAATGCAAGTAGATGTGTCAGAATATGCAGAAATGTTTTATAAATTCATAAATTTATAAATGAGGTTTATTACTGCTTTGAGGAAATGAAAGAATGTTTTAACAATATGACATTTGTGCTTGAATTATTGTTACTGAATAATAAATGATAACATTCCTAAATTAAGCAATACAAACTTGGAATTACACTGTGTATTGTATGGTCAGCCAAAAAATTGTACAGGATTGCAAGAACTTTATAATCTTCGATGGAAAATTATAGAACCAAGAATCATAATATGTCACTGAAACTTGTTAATTGTACATTATTTGCTTTAGCTGCCACAAGGAAAGTTGTAGCATTAAACAACATCAGATTTTCTATTTCTGAGTATACTAATGATATGACTAGTGGAAACTATATCTTTGTAAAAAGATTAGACTTGTATTGCAGTATGGTTGTAATTTATTTAAGAACTTTATTAAAGTTAAGGCTTCTTACTCTACAGGGTCAGTGTAAAATCATCATCTTTACTTCAGGGACTATGAGTATTTCCTGTTTGATTTCAGACTCCCATCTCTTACAAAGTGTTTGATTATACTAGACATAAAATATCTGAACCTGTGCTGTGTCATAGTAAGAGGGGAAGGGAAGATGGAAAGGGCAAGTGGGGACCAAGATGCTTTATGCAGTATTATTTATCCTCCTTCCCTTTACCTTGTGTATTTTTAACAATCAGTGACACTCAGAGGTATTTTGTAACAAATATAAAAATAGATTTCTAAATGTATATACAGTTTTTATATATATATATATATATATATATAAATCTTTTCTATTAGCCCTGAACTGAATTGGCCATGCTTTTCAATGTGTGGGTCCATATGACAATTTTTATATGTATAGTCCATTTTTGGGCTTTTCAATTTAATCTTCACTTTGATTTCCCTAGTCCTGGACTAGTCACACTCCTTTTTTTGCCTTTATTTACAAGAATTTGAAGCAGTCTTCACACATCTGATGATAATAATAATGTATTTCTTTCTGAAGATTGGAGAGGGACTTGATTGGAGCACCCAGGCATTGAGTCGTGAGATGTCAAATCCACAGGGTCTGTTGTCCAGGTGCCATCTTTTTCTTGGAATTGGCTACAATTTACAGGCAGCTGCAAACCATCTTAAACAGGAAAAGCAGCATTTAGTTATCAGTGCATTTGATGCATTCCACAAGTAAGTTACAGTGTATTAATATAGGATGGTCTGTAAGTCTCTTTACTGAGATCTGTCTGTGTGTGCGTGTGTGTGTGCAGGTGCTTGCACTCATGCAAATGTGTGCAAATGTGGACTGCATGATCTGATTAAATAATTTGCATGGGAAATTGTGTTATGGATAAAGAGCTGATTTCAAGGTGACGTGTTCCATTTGTATCATGGAAAGGGTTAATTGCACTCTGTAGGCTGAACCATGCCTATTTGCCCAAACCAAGGGTACAAGAAAATGGAATATATAATTGGCTTTAAGATATATGAAGATTATTTACATTACATGTCAATTGTAGGGCCCAGCAGTCAGATCCCAATGATCATTTGGCAGAATATTACCTGGCTCTGCAGTTTGCATATGGGTGTCAAGTCGGAGAAGCCATGAGTCATGTGAAGATGGCACTGAACCTTCGAGCTGAACACGTGCCATCGCTGTATCTGCTCATCCTTCTCCTCTCTGCCCAGAAACAACATGCTGAGGCCCTGCAGCTAGTTGAAGCTGCATTAGAAGAATATCCTGACAATCTCAATTTGTTTTATGTAAAAGCACATCTTGAGTTACAAAGTCAAGGAGGAGAGGTGGGTTTCATATTCATGTCAATAATGAAAGCTTATGTTGTATGTTACAGGCTGTATTAAGGAGCAAATGCCTTGCAGACAGCATCAGCTTGAAAGTGGCACGGAAATTAAATTATATTTTTTATGAAATTACAGTTTTATGTATTTTAAATTGACTGTAGCTTGTTCAAATTACATATCATTTAACCACACACTGCTTTAACATGGATGGTTGGGACTTTATGCAGTTTTGTTATGAATTTGTTTGGTTTTCAGCTAGCATTGTTTACTGCTAAGCATATGTTGTCACTTTGGAAGACTTTGTATGAGGATCAGACAAACATTGAACTTCCGGATCAGTCAGAAAAACGAAGTGATACCAGAAGCGTGTTTCAGCTGTACACCTCTGAAATGTCAGATAAAGATTCTAGTAAGTACTGTCATTTGTATATGTTCTAAAGTGTTTATGAGTGACAAATTGTAGCCCAGCAGTGGATTCAGGTTATGGCCCGTTTACAATGTGGATGCTCTTCATCCATTTTATGTGATATATAATGAAGGCATGCGTTACATGCAAGTATTCAGATCTCAGATTAGAAGCTGAGTGTAGTAGAAAATTCAGTGCTTGAATATCTTGGTAAGCTTGTGGTACAGGAAATTCTGCATCACTGTTGGTTGAATATTAAAAAGAATTAGGTGAATGTGTTATAGCCAAATGTCTCTAGCATAGGAAAACAGCAGTAACACTAATACCAGATTTAATTGACAGATGGCTCTATTAGTTATTGAAATGTCCATTAGAATACTTACTTTCTTTGTTGTTGGCACACTGTGTTTTAGAAGACATGGCAAGCTTTGTAGAAGAATAGCAGTAACCACTGGTATTCTTTTTAATCAAAATAAATTACAAGATATTAATATAATGTTCCTATATGGAACAATGATTACAGCAGTTCATTTACAAAAAATTGAAAAATAAGATAATCAGAAATTATTGGCATTCTGCTAAGACCATAAATACAGAATCCTTAAGTGTGAGAAATTTCTAACTTAAGGAATCATAAATTAGGTTTTTCCTAAAAGTAAATAGTGTACATGCTTTCTTACAGCCTCGTATCCTATGTATAACAATTTAACAGAGGCAGTGTGTTGTGTCAGATTTTAGTAACAGTTAACTTAGCAGAATTAGCACACCTTATAGACAAGGTATGAACCATGCTTTTGCGCACATTCTGTTATAATCATTTTTATTGATAGGTGCTAGCGTCAGTAACCTTAGAAAGTGCCCATCAACCTTGAGTGTCCATCAGGCACCAAACTACACAATAACAGGTGACTAGTAGCTTGAGTGGTTTGTGACAGAGTTCCTTATTCTCCCTACAGGCTCACCTAAGGACTGACTAAAATCTAACAGTAGTTAAAAATCTATCTTCAAATCTTCTAAATCAGTGGTTTTTAAACTCTTTATTTTTCTCCATAATTGCAACTGGTGTATGTTGTTGCCATTCACGCAAAGTGTCTGAGCTCAGTAATTTTAAAATTATTGTCAGTATTACATACAATACTCTGTGGCTTAGGGACTGACTCTTCTAGGTGCCATAAAACTGGTTGTTTTAAGTATTTCCCTTGCAGGTGACATGTAAATGCAAAATTGTTGAAATTAAACTCAAGTAAAGCCATTGACATGTAAGTAACAGCCCATTGTGACCTACTGTTCAATAAAATCAAACATGCTAATCTATACATGATGGTTTAGTGCTTAACCAGAAAATAAAACTACAGTAGAGTGTGGCCACTGTGCCGTGCTATGCAGGTGTATAGAAGAGGTGGAGGTAAAGCTTGGTGCATTCTAAACCTTGACATCAGATGACAGTGTGTGGCCAGTTTCACATTTTGTGAACTTTACCTCCAAAGAAATAAATGGAAGTATCTATTGGATATGATACTTGATGAGCCCCATACCTATTCTGTTTGTGTGATGATAAAGAGAAAAATTCCCCCACTAGTGCCATTATTTTAATCCTAGCTTTCCCGACCAATACTGGCCACTTAATCAGAACTCAAGGATGTCAAAACTGAAGGATGAAATATTTATAAATGATCAGATGATAAGTCCCTGGACTCTGAAGTTGTGCAGAGTGGAGTTTGAAAACCACTGTTCTGTTATATTCACACATGCATGAACGTACTTAATTACTTACCACGATATTTGCATGGACCCAAACCTGCGCACTGTACAGTATGTCAATTTGGATAAAACCAGTGTGGACACATTTAAATGGTAGTTGTGTTCAGAAGGGACATAATTTCTGCTGCTACCAAAGGTTGAAAATTGGGTGCCTTCCACTATTACAAGCTATATTTTCATAACTCTTTAACTGAATACTCTGTTTCTGTCAGAAGTATTACTAAAAAGTGCATTTTTAAGTATAAAGACTATCATAAATCTAGAATTATTTTGGTTTAAGTAAAAATGTTATCTTAACTGAGTATCTTAAACGTGGTCTTGCTTTGTACCAGTGTTTCTCAACCAGTGTGCTGCAGCAGTATCAGTCAAATTATGCCTTGACAATTGGAGTGATGCATTTCTATACAATTAACATTTAGTTTGTGTGATAATAGCAGTGATAACCTGTTTTGTTGTCTCATTGACATATGCTATTGTTTATTTTTAAAAAATTTTCTGCCTTGGTATTTTCATATTTCTTTATATTTTTTTACATACTGCCTTGTTTAAATTAGTAATTTTTAACATCAGTGCTTTGTCAATCTCTCTTGTTGTTTATTACTCATTTTTTAAATTCTGTTGGTCTCTTAAATTTGTCTGTGAATTCCAGTGCATGTTACAAGAAGGACTATGTTATTGAAAAGCCCAGTGAAATATGAATAATATTATGAACACAGTTTATGCTTGTGTGTGTACGTGACATGAGCTGTATTTTAATGTGCTGCCATATGGAAAAAGATTGAGAAACACTGCTGTATGTCATCAGAGACATCCCCCATCACCCATGAGAACACACTATCAGTCAATTTCTGGATAAAGAGGAAGAATATTTCACATTATCCAAGATAATTAAAAGCACAAGTCAATTATCTGATAACTTATAATTCAAATTTAAGAATTCTTGAAAGTTGTAGACAAAAGTACATGCCTGGATACTATCTGATCTTCAATAGATCAGCATTCTGAAAATACTGCATTCTTTCTTCATGTGCTGAAAGTTTGTGATTCGGTTCTCAGCCAAAAGACCATCTGCTGTGACTGAGGTTTTTTTTAAATACCTTTAAACAGTCTGTCCAGGCAACTGCTTGGACATTAAATAAAAATTGAATGTTAAATGATGGAAAATCTTAAACCAAAAAATATGAAATATAAATTCCACCATATATGCAGAAATACATGTTTTTCTTCCAGATACCTTCTGAAAATTGAATGGTTAATTCTGTTTAGGTATTTTTGGTAACATAAAGATCAACAGTATAATGCATAATCAGTTTTTAGGAGGTATTTGGAATGTAAAAAGTGCACAGTATATTTGGATAAATCTGGTATATTTACAAACCCATCACAGACTATCCTTGTCTTGTATTAGATGTTATATTTAAGCACTATTTTAAATGTGTTATATTATAGCTTCCTGATTCTAGTTTATGTAAGAGATTTTGAAAATCTTATGTTAAATTTCTAGAAGATGTGTTAATACAGTGTGTTGGCCCTGATGAATTTGTTACATTGTTCTGTGCAACTATGAGCTTTATATGCACAAATCCTCTCTCATCCACAGTCCAGACTGTGAGAAATCAAATTTTATTGTATTTATTTCAAAATGTCTTAATTAATGAGGGTAATACCTATTAATGTCCCGCGTCGTAGCCGCGCGGTCTGAGGCATCATGCTTCGGACCGGTGATACGGAATGCACGCTGGTTCGAGTCTCGGGGAAGAAGAAATTTTCTCATGAGCTTTCGACCAGTGTATGGGACCGGTGCCAACCCAGCATCGTGAAGAAATTGGGGAGCTACAATGAGTAGCGTAATCCGGTCATAAAAACTAGCAATGGCTGGGGGTTCGTCGTGCTGACCACACTTCATCCTATATCTGGTTGGATGATCGTTCACCTCTGCTTAGGCATGTGAACGTGAGGCCAGCAGTCAAGCTAGTCGGCTTTGGCTCTCTGGAGCTGTTACGCCACGGATTTAATTTATTTTAATTTAATACCTATTAATATTGTTATGAATTATATTAGTTTGTGTGAAATCAGGAAGGAACTTACTGATTCACATTTGAACAGACTTAAAAAGGTAACTACCAGATGGAATTGTTGCCCATGGGATTAAATTAAGGAACTTTTATGTGTGTTGCTAAACTGGTATCTAATGCAAGGACCTTGAATAGTGTACAATGTGAGAATTTATGTCTTAATGAAGAACTTTATTTTTCATGTACATGTAACCGAAACTATTGAACTCATTCTTATACTCAAAGCATCTGTAATTTGTATGTTTCATTAGATTTTTGTTTTCTATAAAGTTTTCAGCCAAACATAAATGTGTGTTAGACCTATACTCTAATGTAAAGTTACAGAATCAAACATAAAATTATATTTTCTCATTTTGCCTTATTCCAAATTGTTAGTGAAACCACTGCATAATGTGACATCTTGTTTTTCTGCTTGTGCTATGATATTTGTGTTTTTCTGTTTGTCTACTAATGTTTTGATTTCCAAACATTTGTGTGTTGTGTATAACCAGGTTCTGTGACTTACTGTGTTAGGTTCCCTGCATGCCCATTCCTTGGCAGCATCGCGTGTGGAGCAAGCGTTATCGGAAGTAGCTTCATCCCTCAGTTCCTTCACTCCTCGCCCTGGTCCACAGCATGCGTGGTTACTGCAGCTTCAGATCTGGCTGCTTTTGGCAGAGATTTACCTTTCACTGGAGCAAGTTGCTGAAACCACAGCTTGTATTCAAGAAGCTACATCTATTTTTCCATTGTCACACCACATAATGTATATGGTGAGTAATATGCCCATTCTATTTTAGTTGGCTGTTTTAATTATATTCACAATATTTAAATCATTAAAAGCAATTAACAGAAATATTTTGCAATCTTTTTTGCATTTGAACATTCATAATCTTACTTTTGTTGTCGTTTCAGAGGGGGTTGGTTCATGAATATAAACAAGAATTTATAGAAGCAAAACTGTGCTTTCAGAATGCTGTTGCTATAAACCCAACGCATATAAAGAGCCTTCAGCATCTGGTATGTTGTTTACAATTATTTTGATGTTTTGTGTATGCGTTGTTCAGCATGTGTTTCAGTAACTCATCATAATTAAAGTTTTTATAATGTACATGTGGATTGTCTGTGATCAGCCACATTTAAACTTTTAATCTTCATGATGACCTTGTGCCTGGAATTTGTTAAGCCATGCCAAAAGTATGTATTATTAAAGTACTCATATTGCATGATAACTTCTTATTGGTATGTTCCTGAGAATTACTGTATTTTACACAGGGAAGATATTGAGCACACAACACTTCTTTACATACAATCAGAAACCATTCAGCTTATATCAGATTAAAATATTTTATTGTACTGGTTTACAACATGAATGTTTATTGTAACATGATCATTTCATGTTAATGATATCAGATGCTTGTACTTTTATGTTGTCTCTATATTTCTTAGCTTTGTATAAGTATGATGAGGCAGTTTAGTGTTATGAATTATCTCTTGTATTTTCTTTAAGTGTCTCTCACATTTTCACTTTTATCGTACTGAGATTAATGTTTTGTAGATTGAAATGGACCAGCTTGTTCAAATACTGGATTATAGTATAATACAGATCTACCTTTTATC
Organism: Zootermopsis nevadensis; assembly: GCF_000696155.1. The sequence goes on from NW_019059924.1 coordinate 356,480, forward strand.
TCGTTTTTAATTTAATTTGCAGTACATTACAGAAGAGCCCTGGTGTTTGTGTACTGTATACCTCTAGTGGAACCTCATTATTGCAAAATTAAGGAAACCCGCATATATTGACACAGTAGTTTCAGGAATGTAAAACAAACCTAATTGGCAGTGCTTAAGATTAGAGTACTTGGACGTGATTTTACAGGAGTGGTCTCTATTGCTGTTTTGAAGAAAATGCAGTTTGCATTTGTTGATAAATATTAACTACACTTCATATATCCAAATAAATATCAGACATTACAGCACTGAAATAATACATGAAAACAAAAGATTATTTACTCATTGTAAGCTGTAAAATATACTTATACAATAAGAAACAGAAATATTGCAATGCTGTTAACACTTGAAAATATAGTGTTGTGACATCCTGATCACAAACAAACATATTCAAGCATTTTATATTCTTTGGTATGATTGCAAGTCTAACATTACAGAGTAATTTTTTACCTTTTGTAAATTGGGTTTCAAAACTGTTATTTTACCTTTCTAATGAGAGTCATATACCTTGATAGATTCTTCCATTCATCAACAATTTGATTAGCCAAAAAATTCTCACAGAATTTTATTTATAAATTTGCAGTTAATAATGAAATATGATGCCTATTTTTATAGAATATAAATGCAGTAGCATGATGATTCTTGCTGTATTATATCATATTTATTATACTTTGTGTCATCAGGGCTTAATTTATCATTACCTGGGAAGTCAGAGGTTAGCAGAAAAAACTCTGAGAGATGCAGCCAGAATCGATCCTACATCTCATCAAACATGGTGAGTGGCCTACACTAAACTAAGAGACCCAGCTGGCCATGCGTTGTAGTAGCGTACCATTAAACCATTAAAACTTCAGTTAATTTTGTCAGACATCCCCATAATATAGAAGCTGAAATCCATCGTTCCTGTATGATAAAGATTGGTCAACTTACTTTGATCCTAAGTGGTGTCATTGCATGTGTATTTACCAACAATTGTACATAGTAACACTAATAAATGCACCTTGTCGTGGTGGTGGGGCTTGAGTACCTCAGTGATCCCAAGAGCTATGCTGGCGGTAGCATAGCTACTGGTAGGGTCTCCCTAGCCAGATTGGTCAAGGGGGAGAGGTCAGACTAAGACAGGTACCTTGGTCCTCCAGGTTGGGGGTTGGTCACAAGGCTAACAACCTTGCGCCGTAAAAAGGAAGATGTTTCGAAACCTCAATCAAAGCTAACAAAGGACCGAATGGAAGAGGAGAATTGAGGAGGCCATGGACCGAATACGGACCGGAGAGCCATAGAAGAAGAAGAAGAACACTAATAAATGCTATTGCATTGTTATGAAATATATCTGAAAAGAACTATTGCCACTGGCAGAAGAGTAAGAGTGATAAATTAACTTTTTGTATCCATCCACGTATTTTATTTCCTGTTTTGTATATGTGATTACAAACCATGAGAATTCAGAAAAGTGACAAGCTACAGGTTTGATGACCTCCTTTTAATTTCTGACAGTGGTAGGGATTCTTAGCTACCACATCCAGAACAGTTCTGGGCCCCACTCAGTCTTTCTAATTATTACTTGGGTTATCTTTTCTTGTGGATTTAGCAGCAGGATCATTTCCATCTAGTGTCAGTGCCTAAAATACATGGAGACATCAACATTTTTACAGTATGGTGCATAAACACCTTGCTGTTATGTTTTAGGTTTAATATTCAACACTGACATCACGCAGTTCAATACCGACTTCAGTAGAGAAGTTTAAAGTATGATACTATCAGTAGCATGGAATTATAAGTTTTTTGTTTTAAATTATTTAATTTAGAATTGAATGATTTCAGATTCTGGATATGTTGTGAATGTTAGGCATATTTACTACAGAGTTAATGAAATTGATATTGTTTTCCATTTCAGGTACAACTTAGGGAAGGTTTTGGAGTCATTAGGTGAATTTGACACTGCAAGTGACTGCATGGCGACTGCTCTGGAGGTGGAAACATCCAATCCTATTCTTCCATTCTCATCTATACCCCTGACCTTTGACTGAGTAGGTACTTTTACTGTAATTGGTTTCACTAAAGCTTTTAAATTTTTAAAGTGGTTGTAATGTAGATTCAGAATTGTAATGTTCTGCAGACATTTGATTGTTTGGAATGTAGTAGATGCTTGTTTGCCAGACGGTGCGATTACTGTCGTTTACTTCGTCTACATAGAAACGAGATTTAGACATTTGCTTTGAGCAGAAAGAACAAATATATTGGTTTTACTTTGAACTTTCCAAGCAAAACTGTGATATTGGACACAAGAAAGACTGAAAGCAAATAGAAATTTCCTCCAGACATCATCCTCTCAAATATATTCTTTTGGAGCTTGCTGTCTCCATTATCAGGGCAATGCTGATAATGGAGGCAGTAAGATCCTCTGAGATATTATTATTCACTATACTACACAGTGCAACATCCCTGAAGGCAGCTATCACCATACTCTGTGCTGTGAAAACCTGAAATTTCAGCTGCCCTGCAATTCCATTTCTAATTGACATAAGCGCGCCTACCACACCACGTAAAGACGTGCTTTTAATTTGCAGTGAAGAAAGTAAATGGTAATGAAGTGAGGACTGAGAATTCTTAAAAATGATTACTCACATATGTTATTTAACCACTATACCATTTGTGTTTCACTGTGATTTCTCTTTTTACGAAATGGCGTGCGTATATTTTGATTTGGCGTTTACAGACCTTGTAAATTTAACCCTTTCCACTCCGAAACTAGTTGAAGCAGGTAAAATTATTTCTATAAGGGAAATTCCAATAGCACAAAGCTCATTGTTGGCATCATCAAATTGTAACTCGACACAGAAAGCACTAATGTTGACTTTGAAACGGCACTTTGCATTTAAAATATCAGCGTAGAAATACTTAAATTACTATAAATCATTTGGTTTGTTTTGATTTTAACCTGATGTTCTGAAAAAATAATTAAAAGCTGTATAAGTCTTTGTACATAAACATCAGACATGGGTAATGACATTTCAGGCATGAAATAAAATTATGGTTTGCTGATGGAAACCATTCAGTATCATATCTGCTTCCATAAACGTTGGTACTTGAATACTGTAAATTAATGGAATTGTAATCATTATCATTCCACCAGTATTGTAATCTGTGTAAACCTGAATTTCTTTTAATTTTGCCTTCCTTTCCCAACCATTTTTGCCTAATGCACCCACAACCATGAAATAAATTTTACAGTGTCTCGTGTGTGTTTATGATGTGATATTTAGAAACATTCTTTTGCCTTCAGTGTACATAATGTATGTAATTCTATAATCTGTACATAAAATGTCATGTATCATATAGGCATGTAGCTAGCTGTATATAAAAGTAAATTTTCTTAATGTTGATTGACTCAAACCGAAGTGTAATTATTTTATAAGAGAACAGGCAGAACATATTTAGATAAGGAAATATCCGTCAAGAGAAACCTACAGATTCATGAATTGTAATTTAGAAGGAATGTATTCATTTCAGGCACATTATCAACTGAAAGTTGCAGAAATGTACCTATTAGCTTCACCTGTCTGTTTGTCTGTCTGTCTGTATGTCTGTCCACACTTAAGAACTTACGAACAGCTAAAGAAATTTACAAAATTTCATGTTGTGAAAATTTGTTGGCCTATTCCAATTTTGGTTAAAAGAACTTGTTACCGTGGTAATTTACAATTCTTACTCATGGGGAAAACAAGAAGTACATATACAATTTTGGTTATAAAACCTCAGGTGCAGCTGGAAGTAAAGTAAAGATGTTAAAGTTGTCCCTGAGATGAAGTTCCATTGATTCCTAACCCTGGCACTAGATAGAGGTGAGTGTTTGGCTGTTTTAACGCTGGTAAATGTGGGCTTGTGTCAAACTTTTAATAAGATGTTCGGTGGTTCCAGACCTGGTCTGAACACGGTAATGAAGGGAGAAATTCTGTGCTTGCTGTGAACTGAACCCTGGTTGTCCAGCCCATAACCAGCCACTTTACTGATTGAGCTGTCCGAGAATAATATTCAAATGGACCTTAGATAAATAGGCTATGAAAATTAGAAGAATAGATTTATCGCAAGATGGGGTTGAGGCTTTTGTGAACATTTTCAGGGCATGTATAAACAGGAAATTCTTTGATTAGCTAAATAAATCACAGCTACTGAACAAAGACCCTGTCATTGAAGCAAGTGTCGATAGTGATAAATTTAATTCTCTTTCAGGAAATGATTGCTGAATTTCTCTCATCCTGACCTTCCTTACTCCTGTTGCCTGTTGCTTCACCAGGATCAATGCCCTAGCATTTGGTATTCATAAAGAACAACGTTTCGGTAAGAAACTTTTTCTCATCTTCAGGTGAAGAGGTAGGGGAGTACCTCTCAGTTGGGTCCGTTAGAAAGAGGTAACCTCGATAAGTGGACCTGCGTAGGAACTCTACTTCTTTACTTGGGGACTGAAACAAATCCAGTTTCAGACAAGCTTTGTTCGTTTCAAAATAATATGTGACCAATATCCAGAAATTCAGTAATACAGATTCTGTACATGTGATTTATTTGCGGCCTGTTTGCCAGAAGCAGAAGTGAGCTGCAGTCTTTATCACTTGGCACCTTATCTCCTAGCGTGATATGGCACTGCAGTCCACGCTACAAATCGATTATTTGTACGGCAGTGCGATATTATTGGACTATGGTCTGTTCAGGATGTGTGTGGAGTAGATATCAACGAACAATGGCCAGGGTATTATATCATTTGGCTTTTGGACGGGGCGGGGAAATGTGTGTTCCGCCGACGTCACGAAGATTGCGGGTAGAAAGAATAAACGCATATTCGACGTAAACCACAGACATTACCGTTTTCGTTATTGAGACAACGAGCTAATGCCGCTGGGAAATGTTTGTAGTACGGACAGTATATGCTGCCGTAGCCATTTACTTTCGTCAGGTGATTGCTGTCAGCTGAATCCCATTGAACTGAGATTGAAACGTCGTACCTCTGATTGTGAATTTGTCATATGTTTGTCCTTGTTCCTCGTGTGTTTACTTCCGTCCCATGCACACGTCAACCCGCCCGAACTACACCGGCCTGTCTATTTAACTATTTATACACGTAGATTGCGGCGCCTCGTAATCATTCATTTGCATTTGTAAAGAAGCTCGCAGTTAGAGCTAGGGTTAAAGCTGCACTTTTCACCGTGACCTATTAAACAAGGTTGTTATTTTTATGTAAAATTGTCTGTGCCTAAGCACCACGCCATAGTGTCTACATGGCGTGAAGGTGCTTTTTTGTCCATTATTATTATTATCGGAATTGTATTGAAGTGGCGAGCTTCATGCTTCTATTGTTTTACCCCTGGGAAAGAGCCTCTGGTGGCCGGAAAAGAGGTTGAGTGGATCGCAGCGCCAGTCTAGAAAATATCTCTGGCTCTGCCGATAACCAACCCCCGAAATGCCAGTCGCTTATTGACTGACCTTTCAGAGTGTTGATATGGATACTCAGAAATATGTAAAGGACTTCAATCATCCGATGTATAAAAGAACATTTTGATTCCGAATTTATTACGGATGTACAAAATTTCTGTTGCCGTAGTACAGTATAAAGGTTCTGGATGATTTGGAGTGGTTGCAACATAACATCTCATCTCATGCCGAGTTTCACAAACATTGGCCTGTTGTTACTCCACAGTACCTCCATGGAACAAGGTCATTATTTAGAAACTGACAGTTGCTCAGCTAGTCAGTAAATTCCCCGTAAGAATTTGGCAGAGCTTATCTCTGTGAACAACTTTTCAGCTTCACGAAAAAATAGGATTTGTGTCACTGACGAACAAACCAAACGCGATTTTGAAATAGTACTGAAGCTAAAGCAGTGGCAAATACAGCAATATTGACTGGTGTTGTGAAAGAACATTATTAAGTAATATGTTAACATGTTTATAATAGTATATTGGTAGAATTCTTAATCAATTGCCATTAAATTTCAATACGCTATGGCCCACGAGCCTATAAGGTGTGAATGTGGCCCTGAGTCTGGTAAAGGTTGAGAACTGCCTTAAGGATTATGTTTGTTTGCTTGTATGTTACAAAATAACAAATTACGTCTGTGTCTGAAGAGTTCGCCATTAAAACGTATAAGCTACACATAAAGGCAAATCTCTACGAATTTTGGATCTACGCACGCAGTAGTCCCACGTATCGGCCAGAGAAAGGTGCCACTGCAAGATTAATTTATTATTTTTATTTACAAGGCATGTGGCTAAGATTGGAAACACAAGTGATACTTGCAGAATTTTGTGGGGTAATCTTTTGGACAATACACATTTGGAAGATAAAAATAAGATGCATTTCTGGGAAATAGGCCAAATATAACTGTCTCAGGATCGTGTCCAGTGGTTGGTTTCGGGTCCTGCTAGCAGTGTTGTTGTTGTTGTTGTTGTTGAGGAGGGATAGAATTCACATGGGAGATATAGACGTAGATGGGAAATATTAGAATTGATTTAGGCGAAATTGAATATGAAGACGTAAACACGATAATGGATCGTCGGGTTCCTTGAAGGCATGGAAATAGCAAGTGTAATATATCAGTCTCTATTTCAAATTGACAGTGGATTCCATTAATCTACAAATGGCGGCGTTTCTGTAAAAAATAACTTTTTAATGTATGAGCCGCAGTTTCGTCTTGAAGGGCAATTCATAATAATAAGCGTCGTACATGAAAGCGGTTGAGTCCCAAACTTTGTTGAAGGTAACCAAACTGTTGAATTTTCCAGCTGAATGTTTCCAACTTGTCGGATTCATGGGAGGGCGTATTTTTTTACTGCGGACTTGTGTGTTCGTGTATTTTTACCATGCGATACAAAGAGGGTGGCGGGGGAAGAGGGGCAGCTGCAGTGCCTCTGCGACACGTTGCGCCAGTATTGCGCGCGCGCCCACCTTGGAATCAATGAACCGTTGGAGCGACTCTGTTCCGCTCTGCAGCCTTCGCTCCGCTCCGCTCCAAGATCCCTCTTTTTCTGAACTCTGGAATCAGACGCATAGCTTGGAAACTTGTAATTATTGACAGGTCAGTCAACACTCTGAAAGGTGGACAATACTGACCTTGAGAACTTGAAAGCCACGTTAAAGTTGTATGGAACAGAAAGTGTGATAAACCACATTTTCTGTTTGCGTTGTTTATTTTATTCATGTGATATTTACGTAATTACTCGTATAATTTTTTGGTGTCAGGGTAATGGGGTGTAAGCCCAAAACTTACAACCGAAATACGATTACTGCTTTAGGTAATATATTAATATTATCTTAATTTGTTATAGATGTAACATTTCAGCCACAGTTTCATTTTTAATGTACAATAAAATGTGTACAATTTTCTTTAAATATGAATAAACGTAGGTGAGATTTTAGGTTATCACGGCGTCAAGTCTTGCCGGATGTTGCACCGTGTATTCTCTTAGAAACTGACCCTCTTTTCAGAAGTGCTTTCTGCCTCCATCCTCAGGGCAATCAGGAATTACACGGCGCAGCGTCCCAGACATGTCTTCACGAATAAACCTAATTTTAGAAGACTTGCCGATTTTTTTTTTCACTTTTCAGGACTTACTGCAACTGACACTTGCGGTGTCCTCCTCCTAGACGCAGGGTTAGTAAAATATTGTCATTCTTGGGAGAGGGTGCTGTGACCTGACATACCCGTTGCTGCTACATCCAGTGGGCAAAGTAGACAGTTGCTCAGGGCCCCTTGATTTTGGAACTTCCCATTGCTCAATACAGCGTACGAGAACACTCCCCGCGCGAGACGTTGAAAGTAGAAGCCTATATAAGCAATGTTTCTCCCGACAAATCTGTTTCTAAAAGAACAGAGTACATACGTATTAGATGACGTCGTAAATAGAGCCTAGTTTAATCACAATATATTTTTAAATTAGGTGTCTTATGCTACCATTCGCTTGAAATCTCCCCCCCCCCTTTCCGCTGAGGTCGAATTAAGGAAGACCGATGGCGAGCACATTTTTAGCTACGTCTAAATGTGTAGGCGAGTAGATTTTCAGTTGCTGGTAGATTTAGTGTTCCTGAAGCACTACTCGTGAATATATGACTCTGTGATAGTAGAACCCAAAGGTTTAACTTCGCTTGAATAAAAATTTTCTTGGATATTATCCATCGTCTAGTAAATATAAAACGTAAAACGACGTTTCAGAGATGGGACTCTATCTCCGTCTTCAGGTTCCTACACAGTTGGGCCCACTAAATAGAGCTAATCCCTATCTCCGGACTAACTTCGCTGTTACCGAAATACGCCACTGCTTACGATTCCGAGTCATTTAACCATTTCACATTCTCACAGTCTCGCATGAGGTCAATGTTATCCTCTCATGTCCTCCTCTGCATAAATTTCTTTCATTACAAGAGATTTCCCAGCCAAAATTTTATGTTTAGTGTTTGTCTCTCCCTCCTAGTTACATGTCCAACCCATTCGAAACTTCATGATCTGCTACTACTATAAGGTGGCCCTCATACATCTGGAAGTTCCTCCAACGTTCCACACTTGACTCATGCCTCGAAGGCCCAGTGTTTCTCTGGGAAATTTGTTTCCAAACTCGTGTTATTTACGTCCTTCCCTCAAAGGAGGCTATCGCGTTTAATGATCATGAAGAATACGTACAAATTGTTTCGTATTGTTTTGTAAAATAGGTGAGGCAGTAATATTTTAAACTACAATAACAGCAAGCGGCCTCTGAATTTATAATTCTCTTTATTTTGTCATGGAATAATGTGTTTCGTAGTTGCAGGGCTAACTTCTACTTCAACAGCATCAAAATACTTACGATTATCCATTATTATTTCACTATTATTGTATATATTATCAGTGTTTGCCTGTTATTGGCTTCTTGCTGTTGGCAAACACGTAAATAAATTAATTGAATTGAATTGAATTGAATTATGGCTGAAATTGCAAAATGAATTTTTTTTAGAGCTATAAATAAATATCGTAGCAATAAGCTTAGTAAAATACGCAGTTACAATTTCAGTTAGTACATTCTGACTACCCACGTGAGAATTACTTGGATCTCTCTTATTATGTGTGTTGGCAGTGTAGTGTATGGCAAGCATGCCAATTTAAATATGACCCCAAACGTGTGGCGGTCGAACCACACAAGCACCAATTTCTGTTATTACAGAATTAGAACAATTGTATCTAAATAAACCAGAACTTTAGTTCAGTTAAGCCTCCAGGACGTTATCATTTATACTGTAATGTCAATTGCTAAATCGTTTTAAGCATCTTTCTACGCTTACGTGTGCAGTGATAAATAGCGTTTAACACTGGCTCAGGCTGTAGTAGACTGGCCTCTGGCCTAGGACTAGCACAGAAATTTAAGAAACGGCTTGTTCATTCGGGTTCGGTTAAATACGAGTTACTGGAACAAATTATTAGTATTTACTTACTACTTACATTTGAATATCTTCTGACTTCTAAAATGATAATTATAATAAATTGGTCTAGTAATTCATCTTCACATCAAACGCATGTGAACGGGGCTTAAAGACTAGAGATCGATGCTGGTATCATTATTTATTTAACAGTACAAGAATTTTTTAAACTTGTATGCCTATTTTTTAAATGAATTTATAAAAGTAAAAACATTTTTGATCCACGTAGGCTTATAACATCATAAATTTACCGGGTGTTACAATTACTGTCCCGAGCTATTATTTCTTTATTCGCTGTTACTAAAAGAACAGACTACATATAGGTACAGTTTTCCTTTAATGCCCTGACTCTACGTATTTGACTAAGGCAATCGAGTTGCTTCAGCTTTGACTGTATCTTGTACCATTTCAGCCAATTTCTCATCAAACTCCATGATCCGCTCAGGAAGGCCAAGCACCACGTCAGGTGGCCTGGAGGTAAATTTCGACATCGGAATTAAAATAAATAAGTGGGAAAGCTTCATGCTTCAAAGCCTTGCCCCACGGAGAAGAGAGGATGGTGATGGTGAGTAGCAAGTACGTTTCCAGTTGAAGTGTAGAACTCACTTTTTGTTTATTCTTGTTTTATTATGGGCTACATTTGTACATTGTATTATTATTTGTAATCCCCATATTAGAACTCAATAGATTTGAAGTTATAGAACTGATTAGACTCACTGAAGGATTCTAAAACACTGACTCAGCATTAATTATAATAGACATTTGAGCTGAAAGGATAAGAACTGATTTGATTGGTGACGAATTATGTTTATTTTTTATTAGTAAGGAGAATTTGTAGTGCAGATAATACGATAATCAGTGTTGGCCATGAACGTCCGTTACGTGACAAGAATAATCGATAGCCGAATGCGATATTTGTTTAAAAAAGAGAAAGAGCGTTGAGCGCACGTTTATAAAACTTTTCCAGGCATGTTTAATTTCCTGACAAGATCCGGTACTGAAATTGTGATAGTTTTAGTAAACTGGTGAGTAAAACGTCATCAGATGAAATAAGTTTAAATATATAATTATACTTTACTTCGTAGCATATTAATTTTGAGTACATGCTGTACTGAAACAGCGGACGTAGCAATCACCAGATAAACCTGTCCGTGTTCGGCACACCGGAAACTTGTTTGTCATGATATTTTCCCACAAAAAAATTCTTTTAACACACGTGCATGTACACCACGATATATTTTTGTTTCGGACTGTAGCCCTAATTCTGATACAGCTCTGTTTCGTGCATTTACTGCAAAAGTAAAACTGTTCTTGTTAAATTACCATACTCACCGAAACAGCTGACTTACGTGGTTGCCCAGGATAATGTCTGCAAGGTTAAAAATATGTAGTTTATTGTATGATCAAACCACAATCCACACCCACTGGTCAACATTTTTTAACTGACAGTGAAGCCTACGAAATGTTTTTACAGTTATTCTAGTGACAAAAGTACAATTTTAGATATGAGTAGACGATTTGTAATTAATGTGTAGTGGTTTAATTCATTTAGGGTGGAAAATCACCAAACATTTGTGTTTTGATAATAGAAATTCATCCTCAGGCGTCTTTGAAAGTAAAACCTATACGAGGTGCGATCGGAAAGTTTCCAGACTGTGTCAATAGAGGGCGAACCGGATGTCAGGAGCTCAAAGATCTTGCAAGAACCGACCCCAACTTCCTTTCTAAGCTCCGTGTGACTTCTTCCTCTTCCCAAAGATGAAAATTCAGCTAAAGGGAAGGAGATTTGAGACGATAGAAGAGATTCAGGCAAAATCGCAGATGGTGCTTGACAGGCTGACAAAGAAAGATTTCCAGGCTTGGCAGCGGCGCTGGGATCGTTGTGTTCACTCCCAGGGGAACTACTTCAAGGGTGATGGATGAATTTAATACCTGAGATAAGTGTACGGGTTGTTATACGCGCAGTCTGGAAACCTTTCGATCGCACCTCGTATATCGCACCTCGTATACTGGATGTTTTAAAGCTTTCTATTTTATACTTCGTGCCGAATTAAGATCGAAACGACTCCAAAAGTTGCCTGACTCCTTTCTAGGACCTGTTATTTTGCTTTTAATTAATCGACGGCATTTCTGTAATGTGCATTTAGGATTGCAAAAAGGATTATTCAGACTTCTCTGTTTGTGTATTTTTGTAAGCTTTTTTTGTAGTTTAACGGCGCTGCACCAAATGCTGAGATTACACAGCTTCATGCCTAATGTTAAAGCAGCCTACTCTTCGGCATTCGATGTTTCTTTTTATTGTGGTTTATTTAATGACGCTGGTTTATGTGCAGTGGTTATATAATATAAACAAAATAAATTAAAATCGCCACATAAGATATAACAGAATAAATTAAAAGCGTAACAGACGTTACTGATTATTCACGAACCAAAATTAAATTCGAGTTACAACATTCAATATAGCATTTGACTTCAAATCCGTGGAGTTGTTTTAGGATTGAGTCACACGGATGGATACACGTTCTCCTCGTAATGCGTTTATTTTATGCACTTCTAGCAAAAAGCACATAACAGTACAGACATAATCCTTGTTTCTCAACTTGTACTTTTATTTTAACACTTCATCTGTCTGAAGTGATTACTAACGAAACTGGAGATTATGTATATCAGAATTATCGTTATAAAAGTAAAGGTGTTCCACTATACGCCATGTAGGCGCTCGTGGGTTTGCGCCACCTAAATAGTGTTAACGGTATTGTCAGATATAAGCAGGATATTAACGTTTTGAGAGAAGCCCTAGCTTCAGGCCGAAGCAGCCTGTCACATGGTTCTTATCAGATCACGTTGTAAATTCCTCACATCACCATTTTATCAAACTAATCTGTAACTGTCACCTCTAGCACTTAGGTAACCATGTTTCCCAACCCGAGATATTGATATGGATAACGAAGTATGTTTTCGGTCGTTATCAGAATTCAGGACAGCCTCGTAAAGTAAGAACAGCTAATACATATTCGTGAAATGTGTTACATTTTAAGTAGGTTTGCTTACGGACAAGAATAGTAAATAGTTATATTTACGATAATGTATAGATCTGAAGCTTTCACGCCGACTGATTATATTGAATTTTTCTCGGGCTACCAGCCGTGTAAAGTAGTTATTGAAGAAAATACAAAATTTCGAGAACCATCTTCGTCCTCGCAGACAAATTCCAGTCTCCGAAACTTCGTTTTCTAATTAACAATAGAACAATGGATAATGTCTAAGAAGTTTGCCATTGTAACTGGCAACATTATTTTGTATGTCCTGATCTTCATAGCATTTGTTGAGAACAGGATTCTGAGTAGAATATTTGTACCTAAGAGAGAGGAAATGACAGAGGCATGGCCGAAGCATGTGGTACGCATGGGAGGGATCATAAATCATGACATTTTAGTCGAGAAATCCGTGAGGAAGCGAATACATGAAATATTTCGATGTGAATTATGGAGGATATGGATTTGATTGAACAGGCTAAGGATAAGGTCCATTGGCGGTAATAGACCTTAGTGTTTCATAAAAGGCGGGAAATTTCGTCGACAGAACCACTATCAGCTTCTCAAGGAGAACCGTATCCCTTGTAGTTACTAATTTAGTTATTATTACAGTGAGTCGTTTCTTATATCGGCGCTTCCAAATCATAACACGTGTGATGTCGGAAAAAATGGCAGGATGTGGTTTTGTAGACGTACGATTTGTTTGTTTGTTTATCGGCCTCTTTTGAACCGTTTCCGGAATTGAAACCATTGTACCTCATGTCTTAAAGCAAGGTGGTCCAACTTTTTTCCTCACTCTGGCCTGAATAGTTTTCCTGTTGGACCCAAGGGCCGAGAAACCCCTATTATCACTATTCTTACATTATCGTTATCTTCAATAATACTTATTCAGAAATGACACATTACCATTGCATATGCTGAAATAAATATTTTATTTAAATGTGCACAAACGAATATAGAGTTGTATATTATTTTAAATTTGCTCCTGAAACAGCTTGTATCTATCAAAATTTTCACAAATTATTTGAACTCCGCTACTTTAACAGCTTGTCTCTGATACAATAACAATTTTCACCAGTAGAACGTGCATTTTATGCATTTAAAGTCATTGGCTTTAGCGAGAGCACTGAGCAGAATGTTCTTTTACCAGTGACAGAATATCAACTTCTGTTTTTGTTGTTGCTAAACGAATGGTTGATAGTAACACATCCTCAGATAACCTGTTCCTCTGCTTCGTTTTTAACATTTTCATGGTGGAGAAAGTGCACTCACAAATATATGAGCTACCAAACATCGAGCACACTTTTAATGAATATTTGCGAAGCTTCGGAAACTGTTCATTTGTTAGCAATTTCCAGAATTAACTAGTAACAAATTATAAAATACTTTCGCGGGCCGCCAGTTTGACCACGATATCTTAAAGCGCTCAGTGGTGTGTTTCGACATATAAAACTGTACTCGAAAACACGGATGCCCCGAGATTTGATTCTTCTTATTGCGGGTCTCTCGCATAAATTATTAATAATGACACAGAGCGAGTGATTGATCATACTCGCAAGTACGCGTACAGCCTGTATAAACCTAACATTTATCAGGCGTTAATACGTAAAACAATATAAACACTAAAATGTCGTCATCGTTTTCAATGTTGGTGACACTTTCGCTTCGTTTCCGAAATTAACTCTCACTTGTTTTATTGCTACTTCACAGATGGTCGTAAGCCGTTGGATGTGTTAATTAAGTTCAGTAAAGCGAATTCAATAGGGTCTGAAAAAACAGTGACTATCCGTACACCCAGTTTGTGCCCACAAAACTCGTCATTAGACATATATATATGTATGTACTCATTAGTAGCTCATAAAACAATTCGTCATTATACTTGGACCTTCGTCCCTGAAACTGCATCGTTAGATGCGAATCCATGATATCATAAACTACGAAATTACGTCATGAGGTCAAGCTGTATTATCTTCCTCTCAGCCCCGCATGAAACTACGTCACAGAGCTATTGTATTAAAATGCCAGTCGAGGACTTCATTACCAAATGGCCGTAGTAGCTTGGGGTTATATACTTTTGGATTCAAGACCCTATTCAAAGATATATTACGTCCTCGGAAAATCTCTGGTGCGACTAATACCAATGATAATTAATATTGTGTAAGACTTGAGAGTCTCACAGCGGTGAGTATGAAGAATTCTGTCTTCTGGGTTGTTGCGCTGTGTAGTCTGGTCGATGTTAACCAACGTTTCAGAGGTCATACTGCCTCCGTCATCAGGGCGATGAATGTGAACAATAAAAGGCTCATCGCCCTGATGACTATTATTTGCAAAAAATTAGATTGTAAATCCTTGTTTTTCTACATATATTTATTCCATCAATCCAGGATCTGTTGTGAATCTTTAACATGTACACATTTTGGAATTCCGGAGGAGAAATTCTCTTCGTTCACTGAAAACCTTATTATCGAGCAGTTTGCCCGCACCCTAAATTAGTAACGGATGACAAGATGTAAAAGGCAATAATTGATTTCCACGAAACTCAGTGTGAACAGCATGCCATTAAGTCCCTATGATCAGCAATTCCATCGCGATGCCTGTTCGAACTTATGAGGTGAAAATAACATTAGTGATATTCAATGTAATACTTTGTAATATATGATGAAATATCTCTGTAAGGAACATGAATACATATTTTATAAAGGTAATAAATGAAGAGATTGGCACAAGATAGGAAAATGGAGGACCACATCAAACCAGTCGAAAGACTGATGACAAACAAACATATTTTGAAAAATAAAATTAACAGTATGGCGGCGGAGGGAAGCATTTTGGTTTAATGATAACTGCTGAATTACTGTAATTTGTTACTTGAGACTTCTTATGACGCCTTGCTATGAAAATATGTACGAGATTTGTATGACAGAATTGCTGTGATTTGATTCATTATTGTGTGTGAGAGGAAATTATAGAAGTCAAACGAGTTAAATTCCTCCTTGGCTACTTGTAACGAAAAAGTTTCGAATCGAAAATGCTAGTTTTAAGAAGCAAGAGTAAATTTACAGAAATGTAGTTTCTTCAAAGTGAACCAGTTCTGTGTTATTTTGAAAAATTCTTAGTAGAATTTGCTTGCAGGTAGATTGGAGGCCTGTGCTGTATACAACCCTCTTCTGAATCAGGATGTCCCATTTTCTAATAGATCAAACCCATGACCGAAAAGAAGATAATATCAATAATCTGCACATATAAACGAGAACAGATTCTCGATTCCCGTATTTTGTATTTGCTTTCTGCTTTCAAGAGTTGACGGTTATATAGGCCTTTAAATGATATACACTTGGGATTATCAGCTATTAATACTGATTGTCATTAGTTATTTGGTAAATAATTTAATAACTTTGTTTGTTATGAAAAATAAAATGAAATTTTATGCTCTAAATAATTCAAAGCACGAAGTCACAGAGTATGTTAGAATCTAATGACGTAAAATGGCCCTCTAAGGAATCAAGCCTCCGCCCTTGACGTTGTCTTCTGCTGAAATGGGCAACCTGAAAACATCTACCGCCTGTGTGCTTTCTATGGCACGGCGTTTTGGTCGAAGTGGTGTTACACTGCAGGCGAAACCATCCTTAGCTCAGCAGCTACGAATTCCAGGAATTTTCTTGCCACTCTCTTGGTTCGTATTCATTCCTTCCGTAGGCCGATTCCAAAAATCGCGGGGGGAGGGGGTGACTGGCTTGCCCTCGTGTCGGCTCCCGTGGACTTCGGATTGCTGGCAGCTGGCCCTCGAGATAGAATAATCGGGCGACGTAAGGCAGAACTGTGGGCGTCGCAGGGACCTCCGCCAGCTAATTAATTTCCACCTCTTCCCGAAATCACTTTTCTTTTCTCTGAACTATACTACACTGAAAAATCTCCTTAACTCACAACTATGCAGGGGTTATATCGAGCAACTAGCTGACACACTTCCCAGTGAATCGTCTTAGGTTCAGTTCTCACACATTCCATATGGTTTTTTTTTTAAAAAAAATACTGCGTTACTGAAATGCTTGTTCTTTCCTTTTATTGATATTCATATAATCAGTTCCCTGATTTTGCAATTGTAAGCTTTTTACTTGAAACTGACAATGATGATAATAACAACAGCAAGAGATCTTTGTCGTGGGTTACGAATATTTGTACGTTCCCTTAAGACATTCAATCGCTCTTACATACCTGCTGTTCATCTCCATAAAACTTTTAGTATCGAACAGCTGGCACAGAATCAAATAATTATATATACTTTCAGCATGTTTACTGATCTCCCCACGTACCTGCCTCCCAGTTTAATTACTTTTAATAGTAGTATCATGCGGATTCCGGTGGCGCTGTGATTCAAGACGCCCAGAGTTTGATAATTTCAAATCCCGCCTTCGGCATCCGTGTAGTTCTGTTAAACACGATTTTCAAAATCGAGTTATTTTCCATATCACATTTAAATAAGAGGACGAATGCACCCCTGCTTCGTATTTTTAATGTCCAGAGTTTGAATCTCGATCAGGAGACCAGCTTCCTGACTCATGTTTTTTTGTAATCAAACCGTGTTTTCCCACAGTTGGTAGGATTCCTTGAAGGTGGAGGGGGGAAATAGCCTGATACAGAATGAACATTTAGAAAACGTAAGATTTATGAGAGGTTTAACGCTCGAGCAAGGTTGTAGCACCAAGGATTTAGCATGATCATATCAACATAGGCTCTGAAAGCGTTCACGGTGACTGAATGCGCGATCGTCAGCTTTCTTAGTTACGAACCGAACCGAATGTGACAGCTGGCTTCAGAAGGACTCATTGTCAGTACACAAGCTGTTCACATTGGTAGCAGCTGGTCCATTCTCTTCTCTCACAATCCAGTTTCATTGATCTCTTATGATGTTCCACGGAATTAGGGTAGTACCGTAAACGGAAAATAACTGCATACTGGCCTAACTTCGGCAAAACGTAATTAGTGGGAACCAAAGTTAACAGATCGTCGTGTGTGGGTGCAGATTTTCGATCCTGTTCTGAATGCGCACGGAAAGCCTGAATAAAATCACCCAAACGTACGATACGCCAGGTCTCGCGGCCGATAGTCGAACCAAGAATCTCCCAAATTAGAATACGATCCTCCGTTCTATACACAGTCTGAGAGAGGCCGATTTGCAGTCCTCGTTTAAAAAATATAATTGTACCGAATATATAAGTGTTAAAAATAACACAAATTATTTGTGAAGTTCATGTGACAGGTAATTGAAGTCCGAAGATG